>CM060679.1:4190516-4603016 GCA_030686995.1 Artemisia argyi
ACCTTTGTTAAACAAGAAATAACGGGGAAGAAGAAAAGAAAGAATTAAACATGAGATGGGTTGAGGAAAGAATTAAACGGGAGAAAAGGAGGAAGAAAAGTGCACAGTGGTGCTCGTGCGGTGGTGGTGGTGCTGTTGTGGTGACGGAGGGGGTGTTATTAGTTATTAAATGTTAATTGTTAAACAAGAAATAACGGGGAAGAAGAAAAGAAAGAATTAAACATGAGATGGGTTCCGGAAACTTAACATAAGGATTTCTGCAGGTCCATTCTGACGGCGTCAGAGTTTTACTCTTGACGGCGTCAGGAGTTAAAATCTGGAAATTTTACCGGTTTTGTTTTTCTAACGGAGTCTTATAGTTTTTGTGAATTATTAAGTTTTATAATCTCCAGGAGATCTGCAAACTTCATTCCACAAGCATTATATCTTACTTTGTTTTCTAGGATTTAGTAACTTATATAGGATGCCGCCGATTTTACGCGAGGTTGTCTTGTCTATTTTTGTCAGGATTTACAGGTTATGTTCGACAAGGAGATGATTTATATTCTGGAAGGGAAGCTTTGATTGTTCATTTTCTTGGAGGAAGATCTAATCTGGCCACCTATAATCCATACCGAGCGAATCAGGGGAGTATTTGATTTCATTCTTTTTACCTATTTCACTTTTACATTCTTTACTTGAACATTGGGGACAATGTTCATCTTAAGTGTAAGGGGAGGGTAAAATGATGATATCTTACATATGCACTTTCGCTTGAGTTTGTTTTGTTTAATGGTAGATGTGTAATAAAACTATGAGAAATACTTGTTAGTGCAATTTTAGCGCCAAATTTAAATTTTTTTACAACATTTAGGAGTGAAACTTTAGCCATAGCAAGCGTCTCATGGATAGAAGATTGTATGACTAGCACATAACCGTATATCCAGAAAAATTTTCCACCCAAAAATGTGAGGTTCGCCTTTAGATTTGATAGGAAAAGCATTCATTATTAGTGCTTATGAGTGTACCGGTAGCATTTAGATTCTAGAACTTGCGTTAGTGATGCATTCCGAGACCGCTAGTGAGACTACATTCGTGTGGTAGGATTTACTACATGATAAGAGGCATTAGGATCACCCTTGTGTTAAACCCGTATTATAATTGCTTGACCATTTAAGTCATATTACTTGGCTAGTTAAGTCAACTAATTTTTCCCACACCCTTAGCGTTGTACTCATTTTTAGTACACGAAACCCCTAGTACACCCCTCCGAGCCTATCTTTTCGTTTCTAACTTTAAGCATTTTACTTAAAGGAAGAATTTGTTACACCCCACTTAAATGTACAACCAAATCGCCTTAGCCTTCCGTGTATGCGCTCATTTTAAGTGCATTATTGTTATTTGTTAAACCCTAAGTTAACTTTCTAATTGATTACATGGTTGCTAAGTCGAGTCATATCCTTGTACATATTGTTTTGGGATGATTGGGACTCATGGGTAAGTACTTATTTTATTGAGTAATGGGGAAGAACATCATATATTACCCCCATGTGTACGTTAATCTTAAAAGTACTCCAAGTGTTTTGATTTTCTTAATTCGAGTCATTAGATTAGTTTAATATAAAGTATGTAAAGATTCAAGTGTAAGGGGAACTCTCATCCCCTATGATGTATTATTTTGGATGGTAGGGTAAGAGTGTATGCAAAAAAAAAAAAAAAAAAAAAAAAAAAAAAAAAAAAAAAAAAAAAAATCGAAAAATCAAGAAAAAGAAAGAAAAAATAGAAAAAGAAAAAGAGAAAAAACATACGGACTACCATCCCTTTTTATTCTATGTTCATTTTATATTTTTGTTATTTTTCATTTATTAGCTTAAGTCGAGTCTAGTCTTGGCTTAGCAACGCCATATTGTACATGTAATTAACTAAGATTGTTAACTCGCCACCAGTAAAACTTCCTTTATCCAACAAAACCGTGTAATTCATATCCCTATACCTAACGTTACAACCCTTTAAAAGACCTCTTTGATAGTTTATCCTAGGTGCTTACGCCATGTGGTGGAGGTTTGATCCTCTCCCAAGCCTATGGTAATCTATTTTGCTATGACAGGTAGTGAGAGATATCTTCCGTTTCCATATTGTAATTTACTCTTTATTACACCCGAGAGATGTGAGTATCTAAACACTATTTGTGAGGTGCTTGTGTATGACCTCCGTGCTTGTCTATTGGTCTTTAGTGGAACGATTATTTGTTGTAATTACTTTTATATTAGTGTTAAATGACCCCTAACTTGTCTTTTGAGTAGAATAAAAGCTCATTTGCTTGAGGACAAGCAAATTTCAAGTGTAAGGGTATATGATGAGGCGAAAAATGATCCATTTTTAGGGGGTCATTTAAGCCCGAATCCGAATTTATTTGATCAAATATTGCCCTAAATCGTTCCTTTTGTGATTTTAGGTACTTGGAGAGTGAATTCTGGAAAAGAAGCCATTTTGGACGTTTTTGGAGCATAAAAGTGAAAAAAACGGCAAAGTCTCAATTTTCCATGCTGGGAACAGTAGGTGACGGCGTCAAGAGTAATGCCCTGACGGCGTCAAACCTCAAGAATAAAAATCCGTAGTTTATGAAGGCGTCAAGAGTCATCCTGATGGCGTCAAAACCCCAAGAATAAAAATCCGTAGTTGGTGACAGCGTCACACACAGGGCGTCAAGAGTAAATTGTGTGACGGCCTAGGCCTTGACGGCGTCAGAAATAGATCAAGGCTGTCCGAGGAAGTATTTGGCGGCGAGGTGACGGCGTCACATTGTTTGTCTTGACGCCGTCACCCCTATTTTCCTATATATAGTTTTCTAGTTTTTCACATTAAAGGGAGAAGTTTTGGAGAAACCCTAAAGACGATTTTGGTGCAACTTTTACAGGTTTTTCAAGGGTTCCAAACCCTTGATACCTTGCATTGTAATTGAGATAAGTGTTCTTCTAATTCAATCAATATGTCTATGTGTTGGTTGTCTATATCTTGTTCTTGTCTCAATTCCATTATGCTAGGCTAGATCTCTTTTGTGTTTACTTAGATCTAATGAAACCTAGATATTGATTATGTGTTGATTACTTGCTTATTCTTGTTGTGGATGAATGATTTATATGTTAGGCTTAAGAAAACTGGCAGATCTCCAAATGGTAACATGCTTGAACGTCTTAAGAAACATGAACCGAGGCGTACTAGGTCTTTATTGGTTGTATTTAATGCATGAGCCACTGTTTACAATCCCTATAGTTGTGCTGGGCATGGTGTAGGAGGAGATAAGAGCTCATAGAATTGGGGAGTTATGTATGCCACCCCATGAATGGTATTAAGGAATACGATCCGTTATCCATGCAATTATAACAAGTAATTAACGTGTAAAAGATATCTAGGGAGTAATGAAATCTAAGTAAACACATTTTCTCCAATTACTGCTCACAACCTTAGTATAATTAGTTTATTTTCATTTTTATTATTTTATTTTGATTGCATCTTAGTTTTGGGTTAGTTGAATAGCAACTAATTCCGCCCACTCTTCCAAAACCCGAGATTTTATTTGCTTTCTAAAAAATATAAAAACACAAAAATAATCATCCCTCACCTTTAGAACTAGTAATTAGGTTTTCTAATCCTAGCGACACTATTCCTAAGCTGAACGATCAATCCCCCGGTACTTGTCACTATACTATACTACAACGATCAGGTACACTGCCTGGTGGGGGTTGTAAGCTTCTCGAGATCCCTCGAGAGGTAAAGCCTGTTGCGATTCCCACGCATCAAGTTTTTGGCGCCGCAGCCCGGGGAATAGTTATTGTCTAGGTTAGGATTTCTTTTTATTAGGTCTACTTGCTAGATTCCTTTCTAGTAAGATTTTATTTTTTATTTTTAGGTCTTCTTTAGTCTATCTTATTTCTTTGTGCTTTTGTTCGTAACTCTTTACCATCCGACATCATGGAAGGTGGTAACATCTTTGAACCCGTCATCCCACCACAACAAAACCCACCACTAGAACCCCTTAGGCCTCGAACCTTAGGAGAGTACTCCCGACCTAGCCATCAAGGCTACCGAAACACCATTGAGCTCACCGGAGCCAATGTGATCCCCTTGCGATCCGACACCATCCGGTTGGTGCAAAGCGGATGTGCATTCCATGGACTTCGTTCCGAAGATCCAAACCAACATCTTAAGGACTTTCTCAAAATCGTAGATTCCATAGACCTAGGTGTTGAAACTAGAGAGACTACCCGTTTACGCCTATTCCAATTCTCTCTACGGGATCAAGCTAGTCAATGGCTTGAGCGTTTACCCGCGGGATCCATCACCACATGGGATGATCTCACCACTCGTTTCCTTGCTCAATTTTTCCCACCGGGGAGAACTACTAAGCTTAGGAATGACATCTTGATGTTCCAACAACGTCAAAATGAATCTCTTTATGAAGCATGGACTCGTTTCAAGGACTTACTCCAAAAAGTCCCTCATCATGGCATAGATCTTTGGCTCCAAGTCCAAATTTTTTATGACCATATCGACATCTCCACAAGGCGAGCCATTGACCAATCGGCCGGTGGTAAGCTACGTGATCTTAGTGCAGAGCAATCATGGGAACTCATAGAAGATCTTGCTCTCTATGACAACCAAAGTTGGAATGATCCCCGTGACTTGAACAAAACGGTCAAGGCAATATCTTTGCCTTCGAACAATTCTAGCACTCCCGACCGTAGGATCATGGAACTTGAGGACCAAGTCAAGTTTCTCATGAAATCTTACGAAGCTCCTAAGCCTTCAAGCCAAGTGAACAAAATCACTTCTTCATGTGAATTATGTAGTGGTCCCCATGACACTCGTGATTGTGTGGAACTCCCCGGAACAGCTTTTGCGGACTACGCATCCACGCGTACCGACGAAGCGGGAGATAAGTGGTACACATGAGATGTTAAACGAACGAGCCGAGATGCTACGGTTATACATGAGATGTTAAATGAATGATCCGAGATGATATCGTTATACATGAGATGTTAAACGGATGAATCGAGATGCTACGGTTATACATGAGATGTTAAATGAACGAGCCGAGATGCTATGGTTATACACGAGATGTTAAACGAATGAGCCAAGATGATATGGTTGTACAAGAGATGTTAAACCAACAAGCCGAGATGCTATGGTTATACATGAGATGTTAAACGAACAAGCCGAGATGATATGGTTGTACACGAGATGTTAAACGAACGAGCCGAGATAATACGGTTATACATGAGATGTTAAACGAACGAGTCGAGATGATATCGTTATACATGAGATTTTAAACGGATGAGTCGAGATGCTACGGTTATACGTGAGATGTTAAACGAACGAGCCAAGATGCTATGGTTATACACGAGATGTTAAATGAACGAGCCGAGATGCTACATGAGATGTTAAATGAACGATCCGAGATGATATTGTTATACATGAGATGTTAAACGGATAAGTCGAGATGCTACGGTTATACATGAGATGTTAAACGAACGAGCCGAGATGCTATGGTTATACACGAGATGTTAAACGAACGAGCCGAGATGCTATGGTTATACACGAGATGTTAAACGAACGAGCCGAGATGCTATGGTTATACGCGAGATGTTAAACGAACGAGCCGAGATGCTATGGTTATACACGATTTTGTGAGAATATATATATAAGTTAAAAAAAAAAAAAAAAAAAAAAAAATTGGGGAGATAATCCCGTGGACATGTCGCCGGGAAAAAACTGGCGGGAAAAAATCCTGCCATTCTATTGGCCATATTTATGTTTATTATTAATTTCCCGTCGACATGTCGACGGGATTGTATAACAAAAAATTGGTTAACTTTAATCACATGTTAATTAAGCAAAAAAATCATGATTATATTTTCCCGTCGACATGTCGACGGGAAAATATGAGCGGGTAAAATTCGCGCCTAAAATTAGTGAATTATTGAGGCTGAAAAGCTATACTGATATGTTCCCGTCGACATGTCGACGGGAAAATATGTATAGGAAAAATTCAACGCAGCGGGGCTTGGTCAAGCGTTTTTTTTGTCGTTTTCTGGATTATGCCGTCGACATTGTGTCCACGGGAAAATACTCGTCGCCTGTTCTCCTGATTCTTGTAGTGTGAGTGCGAGCTCATAAGAAGAGAGAACGAAGACTAGATATATTTTAATTGACAAATGCTTAATGATTCTATTCATAATGATGGTGTATAAATACACATTAAAGATAACTCCTAACTCGAATAGATAACTCATACCACAATGACACTTTCCTAGATAATGACTCACATGACACAATCCTAACATGACTCAAATACGACTAAACAAAAGATAGTAATCCAAAGGCTCGTAACATTCCCCACTCCTTCAGAAATCACCTTGTCCTCAAGGTGTAGCTGCAAAAATCATGATTCGAGGATCCATATTCTTTGAATAAACATGGACTCTTCTTTAAACCACCAGCTAATAGTTATGATACGAGACTCAAAGGATTGTTTCCCAAGCTGTCCATAAGAAGATAATAAATAAACTTGTTGCTTTGTAGCCTTCTCTTTTGTCTGCCATTCTACAAACTTTTCTGTTGTGTCATTGGTATTTTCATGAACATCATCCACCGACTTCAGAGTTTTTATTTGATTATCCCCCACTAACTCCTCGTGTGCCGCGTTATTCGTAGGATCGGCGTTGTCATCCTCGTCATCCTTGATGTTGCTACTACTCGCTTTGTTACCGGAAGAAGACGACCGCTCATCCTCAAAACGTGCTTCCATTAAGTGGGCTAATGAAAAAGCTTCGTCTAAACTTGAGGGGTTTGACCTTAAGTGTGCACACTGTAGAGCCGGTTTAGTCCAGAGATATAAAACGATTTAAGTAAATTTTGAGATATCCCCGTACTCGATTTATAAGTATCTCAAACTCACTCTGATATTCGGCCACCGTACCCATTTGCAAGAGCTTAGATAGTGCGTCCCGATCATTGGTGACCGATGCCATGAACAGTAACTCGAAGAACAAAAAATATTTTCTGATGAATAGTGTCGATGAACAATGCTTGTGAATAGTAAACAATGAATAGTATTATTATTATTATTATTATTATTATTATTATTTGAATTGGAACCCTAATTTGGTAGCCTCTCTCAATAAGGGCTCTCAATGAAAACATCAATTGATACGACTCGGTTAGGGGTTATATCAGGATATGACACCACTTCAAGCGGGCACGAGCTCTTAAGAAGAGAGAACGAAGACCAGATATATTTTAATTGACAAATGCTTAATGATTCTATTCATAATCATGCGGTATAAATACACATTAAAGATAACTCCTAACTCGAATAGATAACTCATACCACAATGACACTTTCCTAGATAACGACTCACATGACACAATCCTAACATGACTCAAATACGACTAAACAAAAGATAGTAATCCAAAGGCTCGTAACATATACTTTGCAGATGACTTGTCCTCTGTCATGGTGATTTCAAATTTGCTAAAGTGCTGAAAGAAGCATTAGATAAATTCAGTATTGTATCTCGTCTGAAGCCTAACTTGAGGAAAAGTATTGTCTTCTTCGGTAATGTGAATGATCAAACCAAACAAGGGATTCTTTCATTATTGCCATTCAAAGTATGTAAGCTTCCTGTCTCTTATCGAGGTGTCCCTCTCATTACAAAGCAAATTGATGTGACACAATGTAAGTGTTTGATTGACAAAGCCAAAGTTAACAATTGAATAAATAAAATGCTAACCTATGCTGAAGACTTCTAGAGATGGGAATGGGCGAGAAAAAACCCATAACCCACGGGTACCCGCATGCAAATGGGTGGGTAACCCCGTCAATTTTACCCACAGGTGGGTTGTGGGTGAAAATTTGTACCCATCGGTGGGTGGCGGGCGGGTGACGGGTGATGTATACCTGTCACGGGTAAACCTGTGACACCCATTTAAAATATCCACAGGTGTACCTGTTAAAATACTCGTAGGTGTACTCGTGAACCCATTAATGTTAAACTTAAATTTTGTCGAAAATCAGCAAACAAAACAAGTGATACTAACATGTACTTCTTGTTTTACTATCTTGGTTGTAAATATACCCCTTGCTTTGTTAGCAACTAGTTAGACACATCTGTTATATTATTTCCATTACAATATCAGATAATAAAAAATCAATACAACTTGAACTTCTTTTATCTTGATGTAGTTGGCGGCTTTGACTAAAAACACATGACCTACCACTTTGCTACGTAAAATTATATGTACGCACCCATAATGTACGTTTATTCAATAATTTTCCATGATGCGTATGTCCATATTTTTTCTCTCATTTTTAGTTGCATTCTATCATTTCCCAGTTAATCCAACTGCTCTAATTTCACCAAATGTTCTAACCCAAGGTTCATCACTCCATGTCGAAAAAGAAAATTATTTGGTTTCACCAAGTCGTCAATTCACAGCCGGATTTCATCGTATTGGCCTAAACGTATACTGCTTTGCAATATGGTTTTCCGAACCCATGTCTGACGGCAGTCACACTTTTGTGTGGATGGCAAACCGGGACAAACCTGTCAATGGAAAACGCTCCAAATTTTCCTTGTCCAAAAATGGAAATCTTGTTTTAAAGGACGTTAACCGAAGAATTTGGACCACCAACACTCAATCTAGTTCGCCTTTGCAATTGAAACTCCTTGATTCAGGTAATCTTGTTCTTGAAGAATTAGAGAACCAATCATATCTTTGGCAAAGCTTTAGTTTTCCCACCAACACCATTCTTCCCAATCAGCCTTTTACCAAAGATACCGTCCTTATATCTTCAAAAAGTTCTACAAATTTTTCTTCCGGCTTCTACAAACTCTATTTTGACAATGACAACGTAATCCGCCTTCTTTACAATAATGACGAAATAACAAGTGTTTATTGGCCTAGCCCTTGGTTAAAAATATGGGACGCAGGGAGGTCTAGTTACAACAGCAGCAGAATCGCTATGCTAGACTCCGAAGGCCATTTCAGGTCTACAGACCAATTTGCCTTTAATACCAAAGATTACGGAGATACTCTTCAAAGAAGATTGACGCTTGATGTTGATGGCAATATTAGAGTTTACTCACTTAACAAAAGGCGTTGGATAGTCTCATGGCAAGCAATTTCAACAACATGTGCTATTCATGGGATTTGTGGTTCAAATAGCCTATGTGCGTATAGGTCTCAATTGGGACGAATTTGCACTTGTATGCATGGGTACAAGGCCAAGAACCACTCAGATTCATCGCTTGGGTGTGAGCCTACATTTGATCTTAATCAACATCACGACAACTACGATTTCATAAGACTCCCTTATGCAGAATTTTACGGTTCCGATTTGGTGTCTAAAGCAGGAGCTCGTCTCAGTGACTGTAAGATGGCCTGTTTAGATGATATTAATTGCAAAGCCTTTCAATACAGCTTTAGTGGTGAGATGGGCACCTTTGTATGTTATACTAAGAGCTCGTTATTCAATGGCTACTACTACAAGGCTAATTCTTTCGTCACTTATCTTAAGCTACCTAAAATTGATGTATTATCATATCATGAAAATGTGGCTAACGAGTCCCTCTTGGATTGCTCGAATTCTATAATCGAGCTGAAAAGAACATATGACAAAGAGAGTACAAATGGTACCCTCAAGTTTATGCTGTGGTTCAGCATCATCCTCGGTGTGATTGAAGCTGCAAGTTTTCTACTCTTCTACTATGTTAGCATGAAACCTTCAGATGCAACAACTCAAAAGTACCTTGCATTAGCCACTGGGTTCAGAAGGTTCACATATGACGAGATAATGAAGGCTTCTCATAAGTTTAGAGACGAGATAGGGAGAGGTGGCGGTGGTGTTGTGTACAAAGGCATACTTCCTGATAATCGAGCTGTAGCAATTAAGCGACTCCACCAGGCATTTGGTGAAGATGAATTTCTAGCAGAGATGAACACAATCGGGAGGATAAACCATAAGAATTTGATAGAAACGTATGGTTATTGTGCAGAGGGAAAGCATAGGATATTAGTCTATGAGTACATGGAGAATGGCTCGTTAGCCAAGAGTTTAGGTGCTAACCAGCTTGATTGGCGTAAAAGGTTTGAAGTCGCAACTGGCGTTGCAAAAGGGCTGGCTTATTTACACGAAGAATGCTTGGAGTGGGTTCTACACTGTGATGTTAAACCACATAACATATTGTTGGATGCTGATTATAACCCAAAGGTAGCCGATTTTGGGTTGTCCAAGCTATTCAAACAAGCTGGGACAGAAAATTCCGTCTTCTCTAAGATAAGAGGGACTAGAGGCTATATGGCTCCTGAATGGGTGTTCAATCTTCCAATTACCTCCAAAGTGGATGTTTATAGCTATGGGATGGTGGCATTAGAGATGATAACTGGACGGAATCCTACAAGCGATGATAACCAAAGTGAGGAGCAAATAAGGCTCGTAAGTTGGGTGAGAGATAAGGTCCAAGAAGAAGGATTTAGATGGACAGATAAAGACGCTATGATTAGAGATGAAACTGAAAAAGGTCTGGTGAAGCATCTTTTAAAAGTAGCCCTACAATGTGTTGAGGAAGATAAAGATGCTAGACCAACTATGAGCGAGGTTGTGAATATGCTCCTCTCTCCTGAGATCGATGATCAATGCCTCTAGCATTTAGACCAACTAGTTCTTAGTCTTTCAGTTGATACTTGTGGGTGTGAGGCATGTTGTTAACAAATTGTGTGCATTGAATCTGGTTCAATAAAAGCACTCCAAGTTTATTCTATAAGATCTCAACTCCTGAATCACCTTGTAAGTGGTTTAGAGGTTAGCTGTATTTTGTCACCTTGATGATTTTTGTAACGTATTAAAAACCTTATGTAGTGTACGTTCGAATGTATGTAGTAACTTCTGATACGACTTGAGTGAAATATTTGCTTTGATGCAATATTCCACACACTGATCAACTGAATAAGCACATGGAACACAAACGTACACTTGTTTTAACGTATTTTTGTGTAAAACACCTAAATATCCCACAGAGAACTAATACGCTATAATCAACAAGTTACAAGATCCAGGGGATTACATGTTACTAAATAAGTATCCCTCTTTAGCAAAGAATATAGAGTATAGCTTGTATATGGAAGGTGTTGGAAAGGATAAGACTCCTAGCATATGTAAACAAAAATGTAACTGATCATGACTAATATACCATTTCTAGCTGTTAAGAAAAAAATATCTTAACTACCTGCTTCTTCTCCCTTTCACTTCATTTCAACAACCAAAAAAAATTAAAATAAATAAATAAATAGATAAATAAGTGTCCAAAACTATTGTTTACAATTCAATTTTGTGAACCAGGTTTATATTTTGTGTAGAACTAAAGAAATGGCGATGACCAAAAAAATGGCGACTTGATGGGCATGGCATATATATGCAATACATGTTTTATTTATTTCAATCTAGATAACTAGGGGAAACCTAATAACCCACGTCAACTAAATAGGGTTAATAACAATTGTCTTTCAAACTTCTCTTATATCACATATAAAATAAAATCACAGGTTTTAGTATGGGTGAGCATGGTTCGGTTTAGGCTAAAAATGAAATCGAACTGAAATTTTGGGTTTTTGCTTTGTAAAAACTGTTCAGTTTCGGTTTTATCTTTGGTTCGGTTTTTTGATTTTTCAGTTTTTGTTTGATTTATCAAGGTTTAGTCTTTCCAAGGTCGAATTTTCTATGTATCATAAATTAACATTTTCAAGTTACAAAATAAAGAAAATACATTAATAACAAAAAAAAAAAAAAAAAAAAAAAAAAAAAAAAAAAAAAAACAAACAAACTAATGACAATAAAGAAAATATTGTATGATAATTGTTTATGTTTCATAAATTTACATAATAATAACAATGAAAAACTAATTAATCCTATAAGAAATTGTTTATGCATTCTAAATGAAATCTTCAAAAAGTAATATCTATTAGAATGTTCTAAGATTATTATTTTCTTATTTTTTTTTTTTTAATTTTTTCTTTGGGTTTTATGCTAAAACCAAACCGAACCATAAACTCTGGTTTTTCCAAAATACAAAAACTGAACCATCGGTTTTGAATTCCCAGTTTTTTCGATTTAAGTTCGGTTTTCCGTACACCCCTACGTTTTAGAACCTTTTGACAATTAATTTTATTTATCATTTTTGTTGCACGACAAGTAACTAAATCACATTATACACATCAAAATTATATCTCACTTGTTCTAAATAAGACTTAACCAACACTCATTTATTTTGTCACTATTAAGATTGTTGTGATTTGCTTATCGGATATTCTACACATATATTCCGACCGAATGTAGAGTGGAATTGAAAATGAAGAATATTAAGTATACCAAATATCACTCAACTTATTTTATGGAATAACGAAAAGATTTTTCATTCACCACCAAGTACCTTTATCATGTTTGCCTTCTTAAGAATATCTATATGGTGCGAAACAGGCCCTCGTGCATGATTTCAGCGATTACCGGGAATTGCTACTCCTATTAGTTTTCAACATAACGAATGTGACTCATCATTATTTATTTTCAAACGTGGGTAAGAGATTTCTTATATGTTACTTTATGTTAATGACATCATACTTAAAGCCTCTTCTCTATCACTTCTAAAACAGGTTATCTCTTCTTTACATAATGAGCTTCACATGATAGATCTAGGTCTGTTGAACTATTTTCTCGGTATTTCAGCTACGCATACCTTATCTTGGCTATTTCTCTCTCTGTCAAAATATGCTTATGAAATTCTTGAGTGGGCTCATATGCTTAATTGTAACTCGCGTAGAACCCCTGTGATACTGATAGATAGCTTGGACCTGATGGCCCTCAGTCAATGATTCTCACCTTATACCACAGCATTGTTGGGGCCCTTTAGCATCTCACTTTCACGAGACCTAGTGTAGAATAACCAACTTTGCCCAAACCAAACGCGAAACTCTCTCAATAAATAATGTATCCGCCATGGACTCTTTTGCAAGAATAGTCACATAAATGTTCATTCAATATTCCACCATCACCTATTGTTGTTTGGATGTATATGGCACGGACTTGCATTTCCAACCTAGACAGTTATGTTATTCTAATAATAATAGTGTAATACCCTTGACAAAGCTATTAGGATTCAATAACAAAAATAAAAGTTCAACAAAGACGTGTAACGAGGGGATAAGGGAAGTACCAAAGTGTGTTAAAAATAAAGGGGAGCCTACCAAAGACCTATGACATATCTATTTATTAAACTACAAACTAACAATAAGGAGAAACCAATATGTGGATTCTTTTTCAAAAACAATTTAAAATGTAAACTCTATAATTTTATCTTCTTCTTCTTCATTTTATTATTTTTTTATTTTTTTATTATTATTTTTGTTTTGCGAAAAAAAATATATAAATGAACTTAATTCACAACAAAATTGTATTATTTTATCTACTAGAGAAAATTGGTACATATTGTATTATTTTATATTTTATCCACGAGATGAAAGTGGTACGTATGTTAACATAATTAAGAAAACTCTGATTAATGAGGTATAAGAAAGCGGTACATATGTTTACATAATTAACAAAACACTAATTAGTGAATGGGTGTTTAATCTTCCAATTACATCCAAAGTGGATGTTTATAGCTATGGGATGGTGGCATTAGAGATGATAACTGGACGGAATCCTACAAGCGATGATAACCAAAGTGAGGAGCAAATAAGGCTCGTAAATTGGGTGAGAGATAAGGTCCAAGAAGAAGGATTTAGATGGACAGATAAAGACGCTATGATTAGAGATGAAACTGAAAAAGGTCTGGTGAAGCATCTTCTAAAAGTAGCCCTACAATGTGTTGAGGAAGATAAAGACGCTAGACCAACTATGAGCGAGGTTGTGAATATGCTCCTCTCTCCTGAGATCGATGATCAATGCCTCTAGCATTTAGGCCAACTAGTTCTTAAGTCTTTCAGTTGATACTTGTGGGTGTGAGGCATGTTGTTAACAAATTGTGTGCTTTGAATCTGGTTCAATAAAAGCACTTCCAGTTTATTCTATAAGATCTCAACTCCTGAATCACCTCATAAGTATTAAAAACCTTATGTAGTGTTCGAATGTATGTTGTAACTTTTGATACGACTTCAATGAAATATTTGCTTTGATGCAATATTCCACACACTGATCAACTGAATAAGCACATGGAACACTACAAACGTACACTTGTTTTAACGTATTTTTGTGTAAAACACCTAAATATCCCCCAGAGAACTAATACGCTATAATCAACAAGTTACAAGATCCAGGGGATTACATGTTACTAAATAAGTATCCCTCTTTAGCAAAGAATATAGAGTCTAGCTTTGTTGAATGGATAATTTTGTGTGTCTATTCCATAGAAACCAATTTATCTGACATGCTTGATAAATTTTTGTGGATTTACCCTCTTCGTAATAAATCTGACATGCTTGATAAATTTTTGCACTTTCGTAATTACGTTAAAAACCAATTTAAATGCGAAATAAAAAAATTTCAATGTGATCATGATGGTGAGTTCGACAATAACCGATTACATACATTTTTTGCTAACCACGGTATACAATTTAGATTCTCCTGCCCAAAAACTTCACAACAAAATGGCAAGGCGGAACGCTTGATTAGAACCATCAACAATGTCATTCGTACGCTCTTGTTTCAAGCTCACCTACCCCCCACCTTTTGGGTCGAGGCCCTACATATGGCCACTTATCTCCTCAACCTTTTACCCTCTACCGCAATCAATAATGAAATCCCCTACACTAGACTTTTCCACAAAGCACCCGACTACTCTAATTTACGTGTATTTGGGTGTCTATGCTACCCTCACCTTCACTTCCCTCACAAACTTGCCCCACGCGCAACAATGACACCTGAATTGGTGTTATCTTCGGCCATGTTTGCCGAGTTTTTGATTTAGACCCTTGTGTCGTTTGCTGCCGGATACGATAAGAAAAGAACTCCAAACAAATACTCCAACCAAATTGATTAATTATGTCGTATGATAAATCTAAAAGTCAAAGTTCAACCATATGTCCCACCAAATTAACAAAGATAAATGTATCTTACAAACTTACAACGTATGCAAACTTCAAATAATTTTATGTGTTTGACCAGACGAGAAATTGTGATTGGCAGGGTTGGGCGGAGGGATTTTTTTTTTTTTTTTGGACGTGATTTAGAGAAGGGTTAGGAGAAAATTAAGGATGGAATTATATGGCTCTGATTACCATGTTGAATGGATAATTTTGTGCGTCTATTCCATAGAAACAATAGAGTACATATAGTTACAATGCATAGCCTATTTTGGGTAAATGACAATCACCCATCAAACACTAAATCAATTACATTAACTTCATTCTTATCATGACAACACTATATTCTTATCATGACAACTATTGCCAACTAATAAGCTTGTGGTATATGGAAGGTGTTGGAAAGGATAAGACTCCTAGCATATGTAAACAAAAATGTAACTGATCATGACTAATATACCATTTCTAGCTGTTAAGAAAAAAATATCTTATCAACCTGCTTCTTCTCCCTTTCACTTCATTTCAACCACCAAAAAAAATTAAAATAAAATAAAATAAATAAATAAATCAGTGTCCAAAACTATTGTTTACAATTCAATTTTGTGAACCAGGTTTTTATTTTGTGTAGAACTAAAGAAATGGCGATGACCAAAAAAATGGCGACTTGATGTGCATAGCATATATATGCAATCCATGTTTTATTTATTTCAATCAAGATAACTAGGGGAAACCCAATAACCCACGTCAACTAAATAGGGTTAATAACAATTGTCTTTCAAAGTTCTCTTATCACATATAAAATAAAATCACAGGTTTTAGTATGGGTGGCATGGTTCGGTTTAGGCTAAAAATGAAATCGAACTAAAATTTTGGGTTTTAGCTTTCTAAAAACTGTTCAGTTTCGGTTTTATCTTTGGTTTGGTTTTTTGATTTTTCAGTTTTTGTTTGATTTATCAAGGCTTAGTCTTTCCAAGGTCGAATTTTCTATGTTTCATAAATTAACATTTTCAAGTTACAAAATAAAGAAAATACATTAATGACAAAAAAAAAAAAAAAAAAAGAAAAAAAAAAAGGCTAATGACAATAAAGAAAATATTGTATGATAATTGTTTATGTTTCATAAATTTACACAATAATAACAATGAAAAACTAATTAATCCTATAAGAAATTGTTTATGCATTCTAAATGAAATCTTCAAAAAGCAATATCTATTAGAATGTTCTAAGATTATTATTTTCTTATTTTTATTTATTTATTTATTTTTGGCTTTTATGTTAAAACCAAACCGAACAATAAACTCTGGTTTTTTCAAAATACAAAAACTGAACCATCGGTTTTGAATTCCCAGTTTTTTCGATTTAAGTTCGGTTTTCCGTACACCCCAGCTACGTTTTAGAACCTTTTGACAATTAATTTTATTTATCATTTTTGTTGCACGACAAGTAACTAAATCACATTATATACATCAAAATTATATCTCACTTGTTCTAAATAAGACTTAACCAACACTTATTTATTTTGTCACTGTTAAGATTGTTGTGATTTGCTTATCGGATATTCTACACATATATTCCAACCGAATGTAGAGTGGAATTGAAAATGAAGAAAATTAAGTATCCCAAATATCACTCAACTTATTTAATGGAATAACGAAAATATTTTTCATTCACCAATCACCACCAAGTACCTTTATCATGTTTGCCTTCTTAAGAATATCTATATGGTGCGAAACAGGCCCTCGTGCATGATTTCAGCGATTACCGGGTTATGCTACTCCTATTAGTTTTCAACACAACGAATGTGACTCATCATTATTTATTTTCAAACGTGGGTAAGAGATTTCTTATATGTTACTTTATGTTAATGACATCTTCTTAAAGCCTCTTCTCTATCACTTCTAAAACTGGTTATCTCTTCTTTGCATAATGAGCTTCACATGATAGATCTAGGTCTGTTGAACTATTTTATCGGTATTTCAGCTACGCATACCTTATCTTGGCTATTTCTCTCTCTGTCAAAATATGCTTATGAAATTCTTGAGTGGGCTCATATGCTTAATTGTAACTCGCGTAGAACCCCTGTGATACTGATAGATAGCTTGGACCTGATGGCCCTCAGTCAATGATTCTCACCTTATACCACAGCATTGTTGGGGCCCTTTAGCATCTCACTTTCACGAGACGTAGTGTAGAATAACCAACTTTGCCCAAACCAAACGCGAAACTCTCTCAATAAATAATGTATCCGCCATGGACTCTTTTGCAAGAATAGTCACATAAATGTTCATTCAATATTCCACCATCACCTATTGTTGTTTGGATGTATATGGCATGGACTTGCATTTCCAATCTAGACCGTTATGTTATTCTAATAATAATAGTGTAATACCCTTGACAAAGCTATTAGGATTCAATAACCAAAATAAAAGTTCAACAAGACGTGTAACGAGGGGATAAGGGGAGTACCAAAGTGTGTTAAAAATAAAGGGGAGGCCTACCAAAGACCTATGACATAGCTATTTATTAAACTAAAAACCAACAATAAGGAGAAACCAATATCAATGTGGATTCTTTCTCAAAAACAATTTAAAATGTAAACTCTATAATTTTATCTTCTTCTTCTTCATTTTATTATTTTTTTATTTTTTTATTATTATTTTTCATTTGCGAAAAAAAAATATATAAATGAACTTAATTCACAACAAAATTGTATTATTTTATCTACTAGAGAAAATTGGTACGTATTGTATTATTTTATATTTTATCCACGAGACGAAAGTGGTACGTATGTTAACTTGATTAAGAAAACTCTAATTAATGAGGTATAAGAAAGCGGTACATATGTTTACATAATTAACAAAACTCTAATTAGTGAATGGGTGTTTAATCTTCCAATTACATCCAAAGTGGATGTTTATAGCTATGGGATGGTGGCATTAGAGATGATAACTGGACGGAATCCTACAAGCGATGATAACCAAAGTGAGGAGCAAATAAGGCTCGTAAGTTGGGTGAGAGATAAGGTCCAAGAAGAAGGATTTAGATGTGTTGGAATATGGTAGTTGGATACGCATGTTATACGACTAGAAGTACGTGAGCCTATTGGGGGCACACACGTTAAGACACGAAGAGTACGTTTATTATGTATTTAATAGATGTAACTTGTTTATCTTTATTAAATATATAATATGTTTCACGAAATATATTTAATGAATTGTTAGTTTAACCGTTAGACGTTATAGACTAACTAATACACATTAAATAAAATGAGAAGGGTTAAAGTGTCGGTTTTTGAAAAGTGTTGGAGTTAAGTACAAGAACTTGTTGGACAAGCTTTGTTAACTATATAAATACTCTTTTGCTTTACAGCCAATAGATACGACATTCATTAACCCTAAAAGAAAAACGCCACATGATAAAACCAAGCCGTATGTTTTCTTTGTTCTCCTTGTTCGACAAATCAGAAAACATATACCATACATGCATGGAATTGATTATCATGCATATACCATACACGGATGCAATTGGTGAATATATGCATATATACTTGTTATTAATAAGCATGCATGTTTTTGTAATAAAACCAGATTGCTTCTATTATTGTAACATTAAAGGAGTTATAGTCCAATGGTTATATGTTACTTGGTGGTGTAGTAACAGACTTGGGTTCGATCCCCATGATAGTCTGTTTTGGGGTTTTTCCTTTTTGTGTTTCTTTGTTTCGATCCAAACGTATACCACTTGGTATTTGGACCGGATCTAGAACAAGTCTTAAACACAAGTTTATTTAGTAATCGTGAAGTAACTACTAGCATGGTGGCGTGCTTGTTCGACGTGTTGTGTGAGCAACCGTAGAGGTGGTATTTTAACCACTATTTGTTTCATTTGCGGGTGACTACGAGGGTTAGTTTTCTATTTATTCTTTCATGTTGTTTATATGTGTGTTAATCATAAAGGCTAAACTAGATCCTTATCCGCTGCGTACTCGTAGCTAAATTGGTTACCTATTATTATTAAATCCCAACAGTGGCATCATGATCCATCTCGTTTGGTGTTTTATGAATTGCACACTAATTAAACACGCTTAGGCTACATGAAATCTATCTTTACTTGTTTATTTTATAAATTGATATGACAACTATATGCAATACTTGTCATAATATTATAAATAAATACCTAGATGCAAATGAATTAAAAATTAATGGTTAATTAGATACATATAATAGCAAAAATTAAAAGTTAATAAGTTTGCCACTATTATTTTATGTGTAAATTCCAGCTATAAGGCCTACGTAATCACTTTTGTGATGCATGTGGCGATCTAGGTAATGAGATGAAAACCTAGTGAGGGTCTTATGGTTTTCCAATTAGGGAATACTCCTTGGAGTTCTCAAATTTTTACTTGTTACTAGCTTTCTTTTAATGTCTTTATAATTATTATGTTCCTTACTTGCTTATGTGTTTAGGATTTTATACATGTTTACATGCCTAAAACATAATGATACGGACTAATAATTATGATGTAACATGGCATTAAAATGGTCTTTAATTCTACACGCCTAACATACATATTCATTGTGACATGCTATGTATTTTGTCGAAAATTGTTTTATGAAACCAAAAGGACCTAAAACTATTGAAACAAGTTTTTCATGAATTTAAAAACTGGACGTTATGATCACTACAATGTCATCACTAAAAGTTTTTAAAATTAGTGCTATAAAGTTGTTTGCATGCTTCTTTGTGCACACCATTTTAACACTTTATGTGTATACCCCTATGTGTAAATTTAAGTCTATGCCAGCCAACCAAGAACACGTGCATTTGGCTTGACCTCTTTGGTCAGACCTTAGGGCCATTCCAACCCATGGTGACTTCTACTCATTGGTCAGACCTTTGGTGATCGTTGCAAGTTCTTGCTTGGTCGACTTATTTCGAGTATGCTTGGTCAGACCTTGGACCCGAGGCATAAGATGAGACTAAACATGCTCATGACATTATTACTTGTATACTAATGTCTTGAACAGTCTCATAATTCTAAGAGTTGCATTTTATGCAATTAACGCTCATCGCTTACCTCTTGCCCTACTTGTTTACACGCTGGTCAGACCTCCGGTAATAAGTGGGAGGTCAAGTTGGATCTTAGTCTTATTAGTAATTAATTGGGTAGTTAATTCTTTTAAGAAATTAATTATCGAAAATACTAAAATCGAACTTTCTATGTTCTAATATAATTGTGTTATTGCAACATAATTCGTAAACAAAAGTTTGTTTTATTAAAAAGACGAACAAAGTCTCTTTTCCTAGCTAGAAGAGTGAGACATATTCCTATCTTTTCTCCTTAGTTGACAAACTAAGATAGGACTACAATTGTTAAACTCATTTATAATCTTTCATTACCCTTTTCTGGTCCTGAAATAATTGAAAGATAATATTTTTTGTGTAACTAGAAAATATTTTGTCTAGAGCTACCAAAATAAATGGCACTTTGCACTTGTCATGATGTATGAGTTTAAATTGCAAAGAGTAAAGAAATTACTAGCGCATTAGCTAGGATTTTTCTTTGATTTCCACTATTCCTTACAGTGCTAAATACCCTTGGGGCTATTTAGACAATAAAGGAGGAATTGCATGCTAAATATTCAAGTTAAATGAAAACATGAATGGCTAGTCCCTCATCTACATAAGTAGGACTTCATATACTCTGTTCAATACCTAAGTACATTGTTACTTGTAGGCATTCGAAGAGAATAGGAAAGTATATTAATTTTCTATATGCTTTCTACTGGAAATGTAACATTTATAATGTTGACAAATCCAGTGGGAGCATTTCGGTTTTATTACTAAAATGGCATTCATGTAATGTTGCAAATTTCAGTGGGAGCTACGAAATTTTGTTTCCTTGTTAGTCACCCATATTATTTTGAACTTGTTTTGAAATAATTCATACTTTCGGAATATGAACGACCATTGTTTTAAAGGAAAATTGCATTTTATTTTATTAGATAACACGCCGCCTTTCTGATGTCACTTTCTGGAAATGTTATCTATAGAATAATAATCCACAATTTCTAATTTAACGTTATGGTTCCAAATCTACTTGTAATATCGATGACATTATTATATTGTTTATACAATCAAGCACATGTTGTGTCGTTTGTCTTTATAATATGATGTTGTGCCTTACACAAGTGGGAGAAATCTCAAAGTGTGTGCAAGGAACAACATATTATTGGTTTCTCTTGACCGCAAGGTAAGAAAGCTAATAATTCTACTAGGACTTAAACATACAAGATGTTTGTTGCCCTACGACATTCTAATGTCATGATATTGTGTAAAGCTACTTCAACATTTTGACTACATGTTTAGTCAATATAATTATGGTTAAATTATAATAATCATAATTTTGAAGTATAAAATTAACTTGAAATTACTATTGAACTCAAGAGTTTGCGTTCATGATTACTTTAGTTAGTATAATTATGTTTGCTTGTTAAGACATAATTATAAAGTCCTTGAATTAGTTAAAGACTTATAACATAAAGTATGTAGTAAACTTGTTATGTCTTCTTGCTAACACATAAAACAAGATGTCATTGAATTATTCAAAGACTTATAATGTATACTTGACATGTTTTGGTTTCTTGTAAACACATGAACAAATAATTATTGAACAGTTCTGTCTTCTTGTGAACACGTGAACATAAGGTTCTTGTATTATTCAAGGAATATACATTATAGCATGCACTTGGTTCGCAAATACTTAATATGCAATTTGGCTCGACCCAATTGACAAGTATTTGACCCAAAGAGAATTAAGTTATCTATGGAATTCTGATATAGTCTCACAATTCCAATACTCATAGAATACCACATTATTATGGTATGTCTAATGTGTTGAAACAAACTATATTTATATTTTTTGATTCATGATAGCTTTAATTGCTTTGCCTCCAAAATCTATCAAGGTTAGAAAATTGCGTGTGTCGTGGATACACTCAATATAGTTCAAACCTAGAAGGTATTCAAGACGACCCATGACCGAAACCCCTAAACCCTTAAGTTTTTTTTTTCGGTTTTTCCACTCAAAAAAATCGAATCCTAAACCCTTTTTGGTTTCAGATTCTTCTACACTTCCTAGCTTGAAGATTGTAGTTTTGGTGTTCCTCCTAGCTCGACGAAACACAAACCTTTGCTAAGGTTTTTGGTTAAAGGGTGATACAAGAATTAGGGTTTTGCTACAAATCCTAATTAGGGTTCTTGGAAGAATTTCCATTATGTCTTGATTAAAGTTCTGAAATTTGTTAAAATCTTATGAAGCATATTATTAACAAGATAGAGGAGAACTTAAAATGTGTTTTGTGTTTCCCAATTAAGAACAATTCATTTTTGCTTAAATACTTAGTATTTAGAGAAGTGTCTCTACTTACATAAGTAAGTGGGAGCATCTACAAATCTTGAAGATGTTCAAGAACAAAATGCATAACCTTCTAAATTCACTTGTTGATGTCTTACTAAGGTTAAACATGTAAATGTCAACCAAAGTATAATGTTACTCTCATTCATAAATCCGCGAGGATGCCTCATCACTTGAGTGATATTCTAATATATATGCTTAGGTATATAAGTTAGAAGATTATAGTAAATCTGCTAACTACTAAGATACATCATCATATCTTGAATCTGATAAATGTCTTAGAATTATGAATGATAAGATGCAGTCCTTAAAGGGAAATCAATCATTTTAGTTTGATTGATATTTCGCCTAAATTAATAAACCTGAGAGGTTAGGATGAGTTTCTTTTGAAGAAAGGCTCAAAAAGACAAAATTGTATACATATTAATTCAAGGCTTGTAATAAGAAGTTTTTAATCATACTCAAGCAATTGACTATGATTAAATTTTCTTATATACACGCATTAATTAAATAAAGATAATTAATTGTCACACATGTTTCCTTGAATGAGGAATATGACAATTAAGTTTTATGACTCTTTCCTTTATGATTACCTTTTGCAAGGATGGTGTGTAATCAAAAGGGTTATATATAATCTTTATATAGTATACAAGTTTAAGCAATCCATGTTTGGATTGGATTATGCATCTAGGAGCTGAGATCTTGAATTTAATTACAATATGATTTTGATTAAATTAAGATAACTCCTGAGTACATCTGACATTAAGTGGGAGCACTATGTTTTTCCTTGAAATTTATATGTTGTATAACATATTGAAGATGACGTTTCATTTAAGCTGGATATTAATCCTTATGCTTGGAATGAAACTTCACTTGGGATTTAGGGAATAGAACAAACAACCTTGGAATAAATGTTTATTTGGAATAAACATATGTGGAAATTAAGTCCAACACAAATGCAATATATCCTTGAAGCAAGTCTTAAATGGTATATTTCACTTGGAATAATGTATTATATTGTGTATGTGACTAGTTGTTACTTTTGCACAAGAGCAAGATGAGGTGACAACAACATATCTAATTGAGACTGTTTAGATTATTGTTAATACGAATGTTTATGAATTATAAAGCATAGTGTTGTATATGTACAATGATGCTAGAGGATAATTAATACTAGTTTATGTAGAATTTTATCATTGGTGATAAATCTGCTAACTAGATATGCTCAACAA
Source organism: Artemisia argyi (assembly GCA_030686995.1). NCBI lineage: Eukaryota > Viridiplantae > Streptophyta > Magnoliopsida > Asterales > Asteraceae > Artemisia > Artemisia argyi. The sequence goes on from CM060679.1 coordinate 4,214,280, forward strand.
AGAGCAGTGTTGCATTACGCATTAAGAAATGAGGATACTTTACATTTTAAGAAACTGTAATGATGACTGTCAGTATGTCGTTGACTTCTAATACCTTATGAAAGGTAGGGCGACATCTACATACTATGACTTGCAATAGTATAAGCATATGAGATAAGACACTCATCGTATATTTCAAATCCCACACTATATGTGAAATTTGAAACTAGTATTCGGAAAGTTTACTCAGATGACCATTTAGTTTTCTTGTAAAGAAAAGTTGAGAATGTTGGAAACATTAGACTACAACTTACTAATTAGTCTCATGCATATCTGTTTTTAGTATTTGGATAATTGGGATTGAAAGACAATTTTTACTTTATGATGAATAAAGATACTTGGTATTTGTTATTCATTCATATAATAATTGTTATCCTATATTTGCATGTTTAATCCTTGAATGACTTATCATTCTAAATTTGTCCATTGTCGGTTAACAATATGGGAATATTGTTATGTAAGGCAAATATGAGTGTTGGTTATATTCTATGAGAATGTGGACTGTTCCCGCCAAACTCATATGTATTCACAAGGGATGCATATTGGATACCCCAACTTTCGAACATTTACTTTTGGATCCTTGTCATGAGTAAGATGTTGAAAATGGTTTAACAAGTCATCCTTAGACTTGAGATACAAACAAGTTCTGCATGTGTGGATATCACTTTGTGATTATAGCCAAACGCTGTCCTGAAAAAGGTAGTCATAAAAGCTATTTTTCGGAGTGAATGTGAAGTAGCATCCACAACACTTGTAGTCAACAAAGGATTTGTTCCTCCACTTGATAAGTGCAGAATGATACCATGGCGCCTCTCCAGAATTAATCAGATAATTGTGTGGCCGCACCCAAAGGGTAATTATAAGATGATTCTTAATTACATTTGGTATATCTGAATTAACTTCTATAACGAGAATCTAAATGGTTAAACTATATGGAATGAGTTAGGATCCATATCCATGGTTTAACGGTATCTGTAACAAAGGGATGATAATGGCAAGTAATACATAACCATTAAAAGCTGAGATTGTTCTTGAAACTACTTATCTCAAGTATTTCTAATTTATGACAATAAGTGCGTTGCTAGATGTTGCTATTGTTGGTATAAATGTAAGTCCGCTACTCCAACTCCCAAGTGGGAGCTGTTGGAATATGGTAGTTGGATACGCATGTTATACGACTAGAAGTACGTGAGCCTATTGGGGGCACACACGTTAAGACACGAAGAGTACGTTTATTATGTATTTAATAGATGTAACTTGTTTATCTTTATTAAATATATAATATGTTTCACGAAATATATTTAATGAATTGTTAGTTTAACCGTTAGACGTTATAGACTAACTAATACACATTAAATAAAATGAGAAGGGTTAAAGTGTCGGTTTTTGAAAAGTGTTGGAGTTAAGTACAAGAACTTGTTGGACAAGCTTTGTTAACTATATAAATACTCTTTTGCTTTACAGCCAATAGATACGACATTCATTAACCCTAAAAGAAAAACGCCACATGATAAAACCAAGCCGTATGTTTTCTTTGTTCTCCTTGTTCGACAAATCAGAAAACATATACCATACATGCATGGAATTGATTATCATGCATATACCATACACGGATGCAATTGGTGAATATATGCATATATACTTGTTATTAATAAGCATGCATGTTTTTGTAATAAAACCAGATTGCTTCTATTATTGTAACATTAAAGGAGTTATAGTCCAATGGTTATATGTTACTTGGTGGTGTAGTAACAGACTTGGGTTCGATCCCCATGATAGTCTGTTTTGGGGTTTTTCCTTTTTGTGTTTCTTTGTTTCGATCCAAACGTATACCACTTGGTATTTGGACCGGATCTAGAACAAGTCTTAAACACAAGTTTATTTAGTAATCGTGAAGTAACTACTAGCATGGTGGCGTGCTTGTTCGACGTGTTGTGTGAGCAACCGTAGAGGTGGTATTTTAACCACTATTTGTTTCATTTGCGGGTGACTACGAGGGTTAGTTTTCTATTTATTCTTTCATGTTGTTTATATGTGTGTTAATCATAAAGGCTAAACTAGATCCTTATCCGCTGCGTACTCGTAGCTAAATTGGTTACCTATTATTATTAAATCCCAACAAGATGGACAGATAAAGATGCTATGATTAGAGATGAAACTGAAAAAGGTCTGGTGAAGCATCTTCTAAAAGTAGCTCTACAATGTGTTGAGGAAGATAGAGACGCTAGACCAACTATGAGCGAGGTTGTGAATATGCTTCTCTCTCCTGAGATCGATGATCAATGCCTCTAGCATTTAGGCCAACTAGTTCTTAGTCTTTCAGTTGATACTTTTGGGTGTGAGCTGAGGCATGCTGTTAACAAATTGTGTGCATTGAATCTGGTTCAATAAAAGCACTTCAAGTTTATTCTATAAGATTTCAACTCCTGAATCACCTTATAAGTGGTTTAGAGGTTAGCTATATTTTGTCACCTTGATGATTTTTGTAACGTATTAAAAACCTTATATAGTGTTTGAATGTATGTTGTAACTTTTGATACGACTTCAATGAAATATTTGCTTTGATGCAATATTCCACACACTGATCAACTGAATAAGCACATGGAACACAAACGTACACTTGTTTTAACGTTTTTTTGTGTAAACACCTAAATATTCCACAGAGAACTAATACTCTATTATCAACAAGTTACAAGATCCAGGGGATTACATGTTACTAAATAAGTATCCCTCTTTAGCAAAGAATATAGAGTGTAGCTTGTGGTATTTGGAAGGTGTTGGAAAGGATAAGACTCCTAGCATATGTAAACAAAAATGTGACTGATCATGACTAATATACCATTTCTAACTATTAAGAAAAAAATATCTTATCAACCTGCTTCTTCTCCCTTTCACTTCATTTCAACCACACACACACACACAAAAACAGTGTCCAAAACTATTGTTTATATTCAAAGCTAAAGAAATGGCGCACACAAAAAAATGGCGACTTGATGGGTATATAGCGTATATATGCAATCATGTTTTATTTATTTCAATCAAGATAATTAGGGGAAACACAATAACCCACGTCAACTAAATAGGGTTAATAGAAATTGTCTTTCAAAGTTCTCTTATCATATATATATATATATATATATATATATATATATATATATATATATATATATATATATATATATATATATATATATATATATATATATATATATATATATATATATATATATATATATAATCACATGTTTTAGTACAGGTGAGCATGGTTCGGTTTAGGCAAAAAAAGAAATCGAACTAAAAATTTTGGTTTTTGCTCTCTAGAAACCGTTCGCTTTCGGTTTTATCTTGGTTCGGAATAAAGAAAATACAATATGATAATTGTTTATGTTTTATAAATTTACACAATAATAACAATGAAAAACTAATTACCACAAAAAATACTATAAGAAATTGTTTATGCATTCTAAATGAAATCTTCAAAAAGCAATATCTATTAGAATGTTCTAAGATTATATTTATTTTGTTGGCTTTTTTTTTTTTTTTTTTTTTTTTTTTTTTTTTTTTTTTTTTTTTTTGGCTTTTATGCTAAAACCCAACCGAACTATAAACTCTGATTTTTACAAAATACAAAAACTGAATCGTCGGTTTCTATTTCCCAGTTTTTTTGATTTAGGTTCGGTTTTTCGGCTTTTCCGCACACCCCTACGTTTTAGAACCTTTTGACAATTAATTTTATTTATCATTTTTGTAGAATGACAAGTAACTAAATCATAATATATACATCAAAATTATATCTCACGTGTTCTAAATAAGACTTAAACCAACACTCATTTATTTTGTCACTGTTAAGATTGTTGTGATTTACTTATCTGATATTCTACACATATAGTCCGACTGAATGTAGAGTGGAATTGAAAATGAAGAGTATTAAGTATACCAAATATGACTCAACTTATTTTATGGAATAACGAAAAGATTTTTCATTCACCACCAAGTACCCTGATCATGTTTGCCTTCTTAAGAATATCTATATGGTGTGAAACAGGCCCTCGTGCATGATTTCAGCGATTTCCAAAGTTATGCTACTCGTATTGGTTTTCAACACAACATATGTGACTCATCATTATGTATTTTCAGACATGGGTAAGAGATTTCTTATATGTTACTTTATGTTAATGACAGCATACTTACAACCTCTTCTCTATCACTTCTAAAACTGGTTATCTCTTCTTTGCATAATGACGATCACATGATATATCTAGGTCTTCTGAACTATTTTCTCGGTATCTCAGCTACGCATACCTTATCTTGGCTATTTCTCTCTTAGTCTAAATATGCTTATGAAATTCTTGAGTGGGCTCATATGCTTAATTGTAACTCGCGTAGAATCCGTGTGATACTGATAGATAGCTTGGACCTGATGGCCCTCAGTCAATGATTCCCACCTTATACCACAGCATCGTTGGGGCCCTTTAGCATCTCACTTTCACGAGACCTAGTGTAGAATAACCAACTTTGCCCAAACCATACGCGAAACTCTCTCAATAAATAATGTATCTGCCATGGACTCTTTTTCAAGAATAGTCACATAAATGTTCATTCAATATTCCACCATCACCTATTGTTGTTTGGATGTATATGGCATGGGCTTGCATTTCCAACCTAGACCATTATGTTATTCTAATAATAATGATAAAGCTATTAGGATTCAATAACAAAAATAAAAGTTCAACAAAGACGTCTAACGGGGGGATAAGGGGACTACCAAAGTGTGTTAAAAAAATGGGGGACTACCAAAGACTTATAACAGAGCTATTTATTAAACTAAAAACCAACAATAAGGAGAAATGAATAACAATGTGGATTCTTCTTCAAAAACAATTTAAAATGTAAATTGTATTATTATTATTATTATTATTATTATTATTATTATTATTATTTTATTTTATTTATTTTATTATTTTATTATTTTTTTGCGAAGAAACACAAAAATATATAAATGAACTTTATCTTCAACAAAATCGTATTATTTTATCTACCAGAGAAAATTGGTTCGTATTGTATTATTTTATATTTTATCCACCAGAGGAAAGTGGTATGTATGTTAACATAATTAAGAAAACTCTAATTAATGAGGTATAAGAAAGTGGTACATATGTTTACATAATTAACAAAACTCTAATTAGTGATCGTTTTTCATATTTACGCATTTGTATACTAAGAACTTCCTAATGAATCTAAAAGTAACTTGAAAGTGCGAAACAAATTAAAATTTCAAAAGTTTAACACTCTAAAACGGCTTGTTATCAAACATAACATTTATCATTAATTAAAGTTATTTAGTTGATTATTTGCTTTGTAATTTCTGCATAAATATCTGAATGACATGACTATCGAAGTATACTTTATTTTGTCTTACGTACATAAACGCATTTAGTCATTTACCCCTTGCACATTGCATGCACCGGGAGTTTTCTTAAATGAACTCTTTTAATTAGTATGAGAAATGAAATCTCCACTTATATAAATTAAAACAAGGTTTTTGCCTTAGAATATCTACCCCAAAATCCTCACAAAAAGACACTTGGCATTTTTTTTATCTAGCGATCCTCATTGAAATCCCCTCACAGTATTAACTTCTCAATAAACCATCCCCAAAATATATAGATTACGGATTACCTGTACCCCTAATTTATTTTGTGTACATGAAACAATTATCTTTAGCATCATCAATCGCAAATAATTAGTTCATCACACACTTCTCACCGTTAGTCCACCACAAACACCAATCTTCAAAGTATGTTTTGATCAAACCTTTTTTTATCAAAGGCTTTTTTTCTTTTTCTTTTCTTTCCCTTTAACTATTCACAATTATTGTTAATCTTCAAAATACATTAATTTCCAAAATTGACTGAACAATTGAATAACCGATTGAATCTATATAATTGGATTTGGGTTTTGTTTGTTTTTCATTGATGGCATTTTTATGACGTGTTCATAGCATTTTTAATTTTCAATTTCAGTTTTAGGATTCTAGGGCTGCGTTTTATGAAATATTTTGAAACCCATCAGTGAATTGCATTTATGTTTGATATGTGACTAAATTGTAAGTTTTATTTGATAGGAATCGAGAATATGATTATATGAACACCATATGTTTGATGAAATGTGTGTGAAGCTAAATTCGTTGTTTATTGCAGTTTTTAAAATTGTTTAGGTTATTGAATTCACTTATTGTTTCAAATGATTTAGGTGCTTATTGTGTTTTGCTATCAATTTTTAGTGTTCAAATACTAATTCAACTTATTTCAACGTAAAGGGTGTTGTAAAGGTTATTATTTTATTAATTAAGTGCTCTATTCTATGAATTGATTGTACTTTTTGCTTGAAATTATGATTTCTTTGTTGTTATTTTGTAATGAGTTAATCTATATCCTTATATGTGGTGTTGTGTTCTCTTGAAGGTTGTGGAGTTGAGTTAAAAGGGAATTGTATCAACAAGAAAAGTTTATAAAGGACATCTACTGAAGTCAAGCGGTAAATACACAAATAATATAAAGCTTTGTTTGTTGTAAGGATTGATTTTACCATCTTTTGGCTTCAGCTTGCAGCCCAGTTCATTTGACATATTCATCCCGAATTCGATTATCGGCTGGAAATTTGTGTCGGAAAACGGCTGGAAACATCTTGGGTTGTAAAAGTTATAGTCACCTTTAGCGATGATATGTCGTCACTAAAGTTGGTCACCATTTTCTTTTAGTCAATGTAAGCCAAATCTTTAGCAACCATAAGTAGTCGCTAATAGTAGTCGCTAAACATTTGGTCAATGAGAGTCAAATCCTTTAACCGTAGTTGCTAAAGGTGGTCGCTAAAGATTTTGGTCAATGAAAGTCAAAACCTTTAGCGATCAGTTGTTGTTGCTAAAAGTGGTCGCTAAAATTTTGTCAATAAAAGTCAAAACCTTTAGTGACCAAGTCACTAAAGTCACTAAAGGTTCTGTCAAAAAATGGTAAAGTCAATAAAAGTCAAATCAAACTGTGAAATTTGTAGCCGCTAAAACCTTTAGTGACGCAGCTTTCAGAGACAACGTTTGGTCGCTAAAAGTTTTTAGCAACCACAAGTTGGACAAATGTCGTCGCTAAAAGTCCAAAATCTAGTAGTGAGAATCATAAGCCATCAATCATTAGGTTCATCATCGAACATCATCATCCTCGTAACATCCTCACAATATCTACATTATCATCATTAGTGGGTTTATGATCATCATCATCAGTGAACCTGCGATCATAACCACGAAAAAATCACAGAAACGACACTTAAAACCCGAAAATCCAAAACATAAACGAAAGAGACCAAATTAATGACAAATCCATGTGAGAATCATTTATTATTAGATAAACACTTTAACAAGCTGAAAATCCATTATCATCACATCAGAATGGATTTGGAAATTTAATTCTGAATTAAACACTCATGAATGATTCAGTTTTTAATATTTTAGATAAAGGGAGAAATAGAGTTTTAGATATAAAAGATAAAATATTTTTGCAAAAGTTTGTAACTGACATATGCTTAAGATGTAAAACTACACAAATAGCCTTCAAGCAGTATTATTTCAGCTTCCAAACTTCATTTTATTGACGAATTTGCCATACAAATTTAGAGACTTTGATCAAGTCAAAGTCAAAGTCAATGCATCCGATGGTTGATGTATTATCTTATGTATTTTACTTTAAAATGATGTTTTATTTGAACTCATGCCACTTTTGTTAGCAGCTAGTTAGACACCTCTATTATAACATTAAGAATTGCTAGATCCACAAATAAACTTTCACGAAACACATCCATAAAATTACTTGTCAATATTTGATTGGTGCATTTGACTATAGTTGTTTTTTTTTTTTTTTTTTTTTTTTTTTTTTTTAAGAAATGTTATAACCACAAAATAAATTCTACAAAAACTCTTACAAATCTTGATTGGTATATTTTTATATATATTCTCTCTTCTTTCTAATTGAACCAATCACGAAATAACATCTCATTTTGTAAGAATTTTTGTAAAAGTTACTTTGTGGTTCTATCATTTTTTTTATTATTAAACCAATCAAACAATGCCAAATTATTTTGTGAAAGTATTTTTGTGAGTCTATCAATTCTCTTATAATATTTCTATTACAATATCAGTAAATAAAAAATCAATACAACTTGAACTTCTTGTATCTTAATATAGTTGGCAGCTTTGACTAAAAACACATGAGCTACCACTTTGCTACGTAAACTTATATGTACACATCCATGATGTAAATTATTATTCAATAACTTTTCATGATGCGTATGTCCTTCTTTTTTCTCTCATTTTTAGTTGCATTCTTTAATTTCCCAATTATTCCAGCTGCTTTAATTTCACCAAGTGTTCTAACCCAAGGGTCATCACTCCATGTCGAAAAAGAAGATTATTTGGTTTCACCAAGACGTCAATTCACAGCCGGATTTCATCGTATTGGCCTAAACGCGTACTGCTTTGCAATATGGTTTTCCGAACCCATGTCCGACGGCAGTCACACTTTTGTGTGGATGGCAAACCGGGACGAACCTGTCAATGGAAAACGCTCCAAATTTTCCTTGTGGAAAAATGGAAATCTTGTTTTAATGGACGTTAACCGAAGAATTTGGACCACCGACACTCAATCTAGTTCGCCTTTGCAATTGAAACTCCTTGACTCAGGTAATCTTGTTCTTGAAGAACTAGAGAAACAATCATATCTTTGGCAAAGCTTTAGTTTTCCAACCAACACCATTCTTCCCAATCAGCCTTTTACCAAAGATACCGTCCTTATATCTTCAAAAAGTTCTACAAATTTTTCTTCCGGCTTCTACAAACTCTATTTTGACAATGACAATATAATCCGCCTTCGTTACGATAGTGATGAAATAACAAGTGTTTATTGGCCTAGACCTTGGTTACTTCCATGGGAAGCAGGCAGGTTTAGAGACAATAGTAGTAGAACTGCTATGCTTGACTCCGAAGGCCAATTCAGGTCTACAGACAATTTTGCCTTTAGTACCATGGATGACGGACATACAATTCAAAGAAGATTGACGCTTGATGTTGATGGAAATATTAGAGTTTACTCGCTTCACAAAAGAAGTTGGATAGTTTCATGGCAAGCAATTTCAACAACATGTGCTATTCATGGGATTTGTGGTCCAAACAGCCTATGTACTTATAGATCTCAATTGGGACGAATTTGCACTTGTATGCATGGGTACAAGGCCAAGAACCATTCAGATTCTTCGCTTGGGTGTGAGCCTACATTCGATCTTACTCTACATCGTGAAAGCTACGATTTCATAAGACTCCCATATGTGGAATTTTACGGTTTCGATTTGGTGTATAAACCCGGAGCTACTTTTAATGAATGCAAGATGGCATGTTTGGATGACATTCAGTGTAAAGCCTTCCAATTCAGCTTCAATGGTGATATGCGTGCCTTTGAATGTTATACCAAGATTTTGTTGTTCAATGGCTACTACAGGAATTTTCGTTTCACCACTTATCTTAAGCTACCTAAGATTGATGTATTATCATATGATCATCAAAATGTGGTTAACGAGTCACGTTTGGCTTGCTCGAATTCAATAATTGAGCTGAAAAGAGCATATGACAAAGAGAGTTCAAATGGTCCCCTCAAGTTTATGCTGTGGTTCAGCATAATCCTCGGTGCTATCGAAGGTGCATGTCTTCTACTCTTTTATTATGCTGCCAAGAAATCTTCAGGTGCAACAGCTCAAAACTACCTTGCAATTGCCACTGGATTCAGAAGTTTCACATATGACGAGATAATGAAGGCATCTCATAAGTTTAGAGATGAGATAGGGAGAGGTGGCGGTGGTATTGTGTACAAAGGAATACTTCCCGATAATCGGGTGATAGCAATTAAGCGACTTCACGAAGCATTTCATGGAGAAGCTGAATTTCTAGCCGAGATGAGCACAATCGGGAGGATAAATCACAAGAATTTGATAGAAACATATGGTTATTGCGCAGAGGGAAAGCATAGGATCTTAGTCTATGAGTACATGGAGAATGGCTCATTAGCCAAGAGTTTAGGTGCTAACCAGCTTGATTGGCGTAAGAGGATTGAAATCGCAACTGGCATTGCTAAAGGGCTGGCTTATTTACACGAAGAATGCTTGGAGTGGGTTCTACACTGTGATGTTAAGCCACATAACATCTTGTTGGATGCTGATTATAACCCTAAGGTAGCCGATTTTGGATTGTCCAAGCTATTCAACCAAGCTGGGATAGAAAATTCCGTCTTCTCTAAGATAAGAGGGACTAGAGGCTACATGGCTCCTGAATGGGTGTTTAATCTTCCGATTACCTCCAAAGTGGATGTTTATAGCTATGGAATGGTGGTACTAGAGATGATAACAGGACGGAGTCCCATAAGTGATCATGCAAGTGATGATAACCTGGAGGAAGGACTTGGTTGGACAGAAAAACAAATCATGGATATATTGGATCCTATGATTAAAGATGAAAGTGAAAAGGGTCTGGTGAAGCATCTTCTAAAAGTAGCTCTACAATGTGTTGAGGAAGATAAAGACGCTAGACCAACTATGAGCGAGGTTGTGAATATGCTTCTCTCTCCTGAGATCGATGATCAATGCCTCTAGCATTTGGCTCAAGTAGTACTCAATTAGTCTTTCAGTCAATAGCTGTGGTGGTGAGGCATCTTTGTTCGACCTGGTTAGAGTTTTGTTCGACCCGTCTAGTATCGACTAGAGGGGGTCTCAACTCCTGAATCACCTCCCTGGTGGTTTAGATCGAGGTGTCTTGTATTTTTGTTGACCTTGTTGTTTCTTTGTAACGTATTAAATACCTTTTGTAGTGTTCTAACGTATGTTGTAATATCTGATACGAATCAAATAAAAATCTGCTTTTATGAACTACTAATATTCCAACACATGTTTATTGCCACACACGCCGACACACTTAACTGAATAAGAAGTACATAGAACACAAATGTTCATCTGTTTAAAGAAGTTACGTGTAACATACCTAATCTGCGAGGTATCCCCTCTCATAATGATGCCTAACATTCAACTATTTGGATGCATTATGAAGATACTCTCATTTGCAAACAAACATCGGGTTGTCTAGTGCCCAGGCATTATATAGGGAGTCTTGTGGTAAATATGGATCAGGTATATTAATTTATGTTTTTTTGCACCATTTCACTTTAAATAGTAGATTTGCATCATGTTAAGAAAAAATTAGTTCTACAAATATATAACTTTTAAAATTTATTGTTTGTTTTACTTGTTGGTATTGTTCGAATATTGTTTTATTATATTTGTATCATATAAGTTGTGGGATGTAAGTAAAAGAGTGCTTATAAACACAAACAAACAAAAATTATATGTTATAAAAATCATGTTGAGGTAACTATAAAAAGATGTATCTAAGAGCAAAAGCCACCTAGCCATATAATAAAGGGATAATGCCAAAAATGGCCAAGTTGATCAATTGATTTATTTTTTTACCATTCGCTCAGAAAGTTCTGAAATTAACCATTGAGCAATCGGGCAACTTTTTTTAACCAACGAGGGGACGCCTAGTGTCCGAAAATTTGGGCAACGCCCCTATTTTTTGGGCAACTTGGGACACTTGACGTCCTATAGTTTGAAACACAAAAGTTGCTCGATTGCCAAGTGGGTAGTTTCGGAACTTTCTGAATGAATGGCAAAAAAGCAAATCAATTAGGCAACTTGAGCATTTTTGGCATTATCCCTATAATAAACTCAATCATCCAACAATATCATTTAGCTACACGCAGTCATCTTCTTCATTTTTTTTTAACCACATCTTCCTTCTTTCTAACACACAAATGGAGTTACTTACATCACTCCATAAAACACACAAATCTAACAACAACAACACGCACACACCACACAAACAAACAAATGGATAACACGAAAAAAAATACGGGAAAATGCGAGCAATGGTACCCACTTCGTACCGTTTGGTCGCGTTTTCCGAGACCATTTGGGGGCTGGTTGTGGGCTCAGGACGCGAAAACGCAAGATCCGGTATGGTTGTGGTGTGCTCGGGTTGCGTTTTTCGGGACCATTTGGCTAACGCCGCAGGACCCAAGGCTCGTAGGAAACTATCCTTTTTACTAATGAAATACTAACAAGACTGACGTAATAAGGCTATGACCACGCGTTATTAGCCATGGTCATCCCATCAACCAAATGAAATCTACTCTCTATTTTTGTTTTTGTGTGTGTGAGTCTCTTGAGCAGTATATATGTGTTTAATTCAAATACATTTTCTTTTATTTCTTTTTCTTTTAAGCAAAATAAAATATATTGATGTGGGTGAAAGATCTAGTTAAGTTACAAGTCCATAACATACATTCACATAAGATACAACCCTAAACCATGAAACATACACTTGAGATTCTTGAAATATATAACGAAGAACACAAACTAAATAGCAAAACCATCTTCTTCAAACTTGAAGACGAAATCATGTTTGTCGGACTTGCATTCTCCCTGATGACTCATACACGAAATATAGAAGACAATTCATGATTAAGAAGCTTAATAATGCAATAATAAGGAATAATCAAATTAAATTCATGAATTAACCCAGCAATTACGATTTGGTAGAGGGTTTTTATCTTCGAAACACATAGTTGCACTTTACCACTTGCATTTATAAGAAAGACAACAACAGTTCCCATTATATATAAACACTCCTCTGTAGCAACATCGATGCGGTTAACAGATTCGGAATCATAATTCGAGGAGTATCTCGAGGTTTGATCAAGATTGAAGGTTATGGCTTCGGAACCAACACGTAATGTGATTTCCTCATCGAATACATCGATCAGAGCATGACCCGTCCTGAGGAATCCCCGTCCAAGAATGAGGGGGACCCTTGGGTCTGCATCGAAATCAACAATCACGAAGTCTGCCGGAAAATGGAACTTTCCTACTTTGACAAATACATCCTCAGCAATACCGAGGGGACGAGATATCGAACGGTCTGCAAGCTCGAGTGTCATGCAGGTGGGTGTGAGTTCTGGAAGAGAGAGTTTCTTCCATACTGAGTAAGGCATCAGGTTGATGCTGGCACCAAGATCGGCCAAGGCATAGCATTCAACCGTTCCCGGGAATATACATGGAATGAGAAATTTCCCGGGATCTCCCATCTTTTCGGGAAGCTGTTTCAACAAAACCGCAGAGCAGTTTTCATTGAGGGGAGTTTTTGCCATCTCGAACAGTTTTTCCTTGTTATTTAACAGATTTTTTATTGTGGATGCAAATTTGGGCATTAAGAGGATAGCATCCGCGAAGCTGATATCAAAATGGAGATCTTGAAAGATTTGAAAACAAATTTCCATTTGATGATTTGCTTTTTCACGGAGCTTTTGATCTTGTAAACGTGATGGATACGGAATTGACGGTTTCGGGTGTGGTTTTGAATTTTCAACAGAGGTCTCAGGAGGTTCAAATACAACCCCAGTTTTGCGGGTCGGGACCGGGATAACTGAAGGAGGGATGTCAGTGGTACCTCCGTTATTAGTAGGAAGTACCGTTAGGGCCGGCAATTTTGACACGAAACCTGTTAACACGACACGACACGACCTGTTCTTAACAGGTTTCGTGTTTGACCTTAACAGGTTTCGTGTCTTAACAGGTCAGACCTGTTAAGACCTGTTAATATTCGTGTCTTAACAGGTCAGACCTGTTAAGACATGTTAAAGACCTGTTAAGATTATAGTATATATATAAAGTACCCACTCTCTCCAAACCCTTATTTTAACAAACCCTAAAATAAAGTATCCGCCCCCTCACCCACTCTCTCCAAACACGGATCATCTCATCTCAGATTCATCACCATCATCATAACCGAATCTCATAATATTAACAGATCCACTGCTTCTTCTTCCATTATTATAATTATTATCGGATCTTCACCCAAACCCAATGGTCCCAATCGAATAATCAAAGAAATTTACAGGTATATCTTCTTCTTCCATTATTATTATTATTATTATTATCGGATCTTGTTGCTACTGTATTTCGATCTTGTTGTTGCTACTGTTATTTCGAATCTGCTATTGTTTATTGTTATTATTTTTATTTTTTTTATTAAAATAAAATTAGGTTGGCTGTGAAGAAAACAGCGGCGAAAGGAAAAGCTGCTAAGGATCCAAACAAGCCTAAGAGGCCTGCTAGTGCCTTCTTTGTTTTCATGTATAAAGCGTAAACAAACACTCTTCAATTATTTGGTTATTGAAGTAATTATTAATTATTTGATTGTTGATTAATTAATGAAGGGAGGACTTTAGGACGCAGTTTAAGGAGGAGAACCCTCATGTCAAGTCTGTTGCTCAATTATTGAAGTTGTTGTAATTATTTGATTGTTGATTAATTATTGAAGTTGTTGTAATTTTTATTTTGGTTGTTGTGGTTGTTGTAATTTTTACTGGATTTGTTGTTGTTCTTGATGTTTTTGTTGTCGTTGTTACTGGATTTGTTACTGGATTTGTTCGACTCTCGGTGGTGATGTGATAATGTTTTTGATAGTGGATTCGTTTTTGTGATGTGAGTTAACAGGTTCGTGTATGAGTAACAGGTTCTTATAACTGTTAACAAAAAAAGTGTTAACTGGTTCTCTTTATCAAAAAAAAAAATAATAATAAAAAAAAAGTGTTAACAGGTTCTTAACAGGTCTTAACAGGTTAACCTGTTTATTTTCGTGTCGTGTTCGTGTTTGAGAAAAGTGACACGATAAGCTAACAGGTCGTGTTCGTGTTTGCCCTTAACAGGTTCGTGTCTTAACAGGTTCGTGTGACCTGTTATGCCAGCTCTAAGTACCGTATCCGTTGTGTCCTCAGTTTCACGTTCCTCTACCTGAACAGGAGAAGAGGTAGACGGGACCGTGTGTCCTTTATAAGAAACTCCACTTTGGGTCGTGATCGCCTTAACATCGCCTCTCAGGTTAGCGATCGTGTTGCTCGGTAGTGTACCTGAGCCCGAGGGTCGATCATTTAAAGACTTCTTAAGTTCAGAAATCTGGCTGACCTACAATTTATTCATTTCTTCTTGGGATTTCATAAACTGTTTCAACAACTCATCGGATGATGGTCTAGTTGGAACAATGGCTTGATTTTGATTAGGAATATTTTGAGCACGGTTGTTTTGAAAATTCCCTTGATTTTGATTATTCTGACCCTGAAAATTGTTTCCTTAGTGAAAATTACCCAGTTGGAAATTATTACCCTGATTAAAATTACCATGACCTTGATTACGGTTAAAATTTCCTTGGTTTTGAAAAGCCTGGTTATGACCGGAATGGAAATTCCCTTGGTTTTGAAAACCTTGGTTCATTCGGCTTTGATTAGAATTTTGATTCCGGTTTTGGTTTTGATTTTGAGACTGATTAAACCTGGGTGGTCCAAGGTTGTTATTAGAACGATAGCTCAACATATTACGGTCCCCTTGTGGTTGGTAGGAATTACCTCCCGCATTATAGGAACCTTGGGCTGCGTACACATTTTCAGGAGTGAAGCCACCGGAGGCTGGACACTCAGTGTACGGGTGAGGACCACCACAAGTTTCACAACTTGGGTTGACAACTTTGACGTTATGATTTTGACTATACTGATGTATACGTAGGACTGCAGTGGACAAATCATCAAGTTTTTTAGCAAGGACAGCTATATCATTGTTTGCTGGAGTGACAGATTTACATGACGAGTCATTCCTCTCGGCTGAGGAATCCCAGAAATTGTGATGGGCAGTCATGTTTTCGATCAAATCATAACACTCTTCAGGGGTCCGTAGCCTCAATAGTGAGTGGTGCAATAGGTCCGCCCCTCCCTTGCATGGTAGGCTGACACAACTCCTCTATCGTTCGGAGATCGGGAGCTATCTCATCCTTGGGAGGGTCAGGGGGTGGTGGTGGCCCGTCGTCCATTTCTGTTTTTGGTTCTTCAATAACAGTACGTAGCTCGGGTACGTTTTTCTGACTTTTACGCTTTGTTTGTGAACGAGTGCGCATGCACTAAAAACAATTTTTCAAAACAAGATTGAGGCAAAACAACAGGAAACTTAAACTAATAATCACAAGTGAATGGCTTCTTTGAAAAAGGTACACCACTCACAAGGATACAATGGCAAGTTTTGATCTTATGTTTGGGAACTTATTATGTTCACACCCCTAGTTGTTAGGTGTTCTGCCTTGGTTTGCGGTGGTAAGATTTTATGTATTTAGCAGAAAAATGTTTTTGGCTTTTTGGGTGTGTGTGCAGAAAACTTTTGGAAATATTTTTGGTATCGATTCGTTAACCGAAATCGTTTTCTTTAAAATTACTCGCAGTGTGGCGAGAGAGAAGAATGGATCTCTCTTCAGTTCGCAATTTAATGTCAGAACTTCCGTATTCCACCTATGTAGGTTGTAATTTTAAAGAAATCGAATTAATTTAACTTCACGATTTGTTTTTTTTTTTGTTTTTTGTTTTTTTTTTTTTTTTTGTTAACACTTTAGGAAAAGTGTTAATGAACTTTTTGATATAATTGAGATTTTTACTAAAACTTTTTACAAAAGTGGTGAAATTTGTAAAGGGGGGGTTTTGAAAACCACTAAACCTAAAACGTTTTTAAAATACGCAACAACCTCCCCGGTAGCGGCACCAAATTTTGATTGAGCCTAAACAGTCAGATAATATTGACCAAGAAAATTGGTCAACAAAGTCAAACAATTTAAGGTCAATGCTCCGTGGATAGTATAGAGTTTCCCCGGGTCGTTATGTCCCGACGAGATTGAAATGGTGTTTGTAAACGTTTGTGGGAATGAGTGGCACTGAGGACAGTAACCAATAAAGATTTGGAATTGATTATACTACTGATTACTTGGTATTTGGACAACTGAAACAATATTAACAATTACAAAAACACAGATATGATTACACGTATACAAATTAGAAATCAGAATTGATTACAAACAGAAGAAAAGGTGAGTTTTAAACAATTTACATCTACAGGGGGTGCAAATGAAAATTTTACAAACTTAATTATTAAAAGAGAATTAAATTTAAAAAGAAAAATATTTTTTTAATTATTTTATTATTTAATATTAATTATTTAAATAAAACTATTTAATTATTTACTTTTAAAACTATTTAACTTATACTAAAAAGATTTATATTACAAATTTAAGCTAGAAAATTGCAAATTAATTTTTAAAATTCTAAAATGACTTAAAATAAATTTAGAAACTAAAAATACCTATTTCTTTTCTTTTTGTGGAATTTATATTTATTAAATACTAATTATATTAATTAAACTAATTTAAATTACTAATAATACTACAAATGACTTAGAAAATTAAGAAATATTTTTTAAAACTAATTAAGCATCACAGGAATCCTAAAAAATTATAAAAAGTTTATAAAAATTATTTTTAAACTATATTACTAATTATTTACTTATTTATTAATTATTATCTAATTTAACTAAATTAATTAAGAAAATTAGAAAATGAGCAGTAGAAATTATGAGAAAATTTCTGAAATTATTTTACAACATATAAAAGCTAGGAAAAATATAAAAACTAGGTATTACGTGATAAAAACTAATTATGCTATTTAATACTTCAATATTAAATAATAATTAATAAAACTAATATTAAATCTAATAAATACTAAATCAAAAGAGAAAAATCTAGAAAATTACTGAAAATACTTTAATATAAAAGAAAATTAAGAAAAATATAAAAATGATGAAGTGCTTAATAATAAGCTGAAAAGAAAAATAAAAAAGATAAATCATATTAAATAGAAGCTATCACTAATTTTAAAGTTGGTTTTTCTTTTTGACAACTAATTATTAACTAAAAGCAAACAAATTTTGTGAAAACACTTTTGTTTTAGCTTAATAATAAGCTGTGTGCACCCCTTTGTGCTTATCAGTGTATATTTAAGCTTATTAGGACTTATAGTTGTTTGAAAAAGATAATTTAAGCTACCAAATGAACAAATAAGGCAAAACAGATGGATACAAACTAGGAATGAGCAATTAGAAACAAAATAAGCACATAAATAAGCTAATGAAGCCAAATAAGCACTTATCAAAACACAAGGCCACAACAGGCCTTAAACAAGGACTTTTGGACCACTGTGGGGTCCACAGAAGTAAGGGGAGGTCCAAACTAAGCTCTGACCCTTGAAGTTGACATGGTCAACAACAAAATAAGCCAATAAGCGAAGCTTATTGCTTAGTAATGAGCACTGGGTGGGGCTTGGAACTTAGGTGCACAACCTGAGCACTCAGGTTTTGTTTATGAGGACAGGTCAAAAAGGAGAGTCTAATAAGCTAAGGGTAAATGAGCTGAGACCCAAAATAAGCAGTCCCCCAATAAGCTGAGGTGGAAGGCTCTCTAAAAAGCTAAGGTACAGGGTGTGGGGTCCACTTGGTCAGTCACAAAGAACCAAAGAAAAATGACCAATACCCTGTGCACAGGGCATGTACTTGCCCTGCAGCCTCAATTAAGCTGATGCACAAGCTCAAATAAAAATCACAAAATTAAGCTGGTGGTGGGATCTTGTAGATTAGGTGATAGATTTCAACCTCTAAAAGTTTCAAGTCCTGAATCAACCCACAAAATTCTAGAAAAATCCCCCAAGAAATGAGTTTTCTAAAAACTTAAGAGATTTTGACTTTTTATGTTTTCACCTCTGTTGACTTTTATGAGATTTGATTTTATTCTAGTTACTGAAAACAATGTTTTAAGCTAAAATGAGTTATCCTAAGGTTAAAACAACTGATTATGAATTGAAATGAGTGAGTTTTGAAGCCTAAGAATCTCACAGTGAAACTGTGAGATGAATTAAAAGAGGTTTTGACTTTTTGAAAGACAAGAGCAAGTTTCTATGGTTTTTCTGTCTTAATATGCACTAGATGATCATGTATCAAGCATAAGTGATCAACCAATCCCCTCTTAACACAGTGAAACAGTAAGATCCAAACACCCCTTTTAGAACTAATTTTTGTGGATTTCAAAGATTTAAACCACAAATATGATCCCAATTATTGAAATACACTACTACCAACTGAATTGAGCACAGAACTACTATTTATAACAACAATTCACTGAGATTCACTCAAATGCTATAAAATAGTTAAAATAAAAGAAATTTTTAGAAAAAGAAAAGCAAATGAGAAAGCTACTGAATATAAGCAATATTATAACTAATAATCACCCAGGAAGCATAATAAGCAAATATAAACACTAAATAAACAATGCAACAGTACTAAAAAATCAAAGAAAAATAGAAAATTTGAACTCTCTTGAGACCCTAGCTAAACAAAGGCACCCAAATGGGCAGCTACAAGCTCTAGCTTGTTATTAACAAGCTAGTAAAAGTCCTTTTGCCATTTCCATTACATGGCACTTCCATTAGCTTCCTGTCAAATACAAAGGTGCCCTGTGGTATTTTTGTTTCTGATTTTTTTTAATTATTTTTTTATGTTTTTATGTTTAGTTATAGATAAAAAAAAAAAAAAAAAAAAAAAAAAAAAAAAAAAAAAAAAAAAAAAAGCCTAAGTGAGCTTATGAAACAGGAATACTAGTTTAGGACATGATTAAAGCTTAAAAGAGAAAATTTAAATAAAAATGCAAAAACATAATTTAAACTAAAATACTTGAACTTTTGATTAAGAAATGATCAATTACACTTAAGAAAACAGATTACAAACTATTTGAAGTACTTCTAATGATTAGAAACTAATTTCATACAAATTCGACTTAAAACTAAGACTATGTGACTACATACTCTTCTCCTTGCATCTTCTGTCTTATATAGTTGAGTTTCTGAGACTCCCACATGCTTCTGAGTATTTCCCACCATTAATCTCAACCGTTGGATGATTCATGATTGATTTTTGACCCTTGGATCGTTTTGGCACCAAAACAGAAACAGAGCAATTGGCTCTGATTTATACCAATTTGGGGGGGGGGGGGTGAGCATTAATTGTAGTTGTCTTTTGTTAGGTAAGTGGGGTGGTGAGTGGCTTGGGCGGTGGGATGTGATGGAGGAGGGGTGGTGATGTGATGCTGCAAGTGGAGAGGAAGAAGGGAAGGGGGTGGTGGTGTTGTGTTTGATTGGGGTTTGACCCAGGGTCAAAGTTTGACCCTGGTAATATTAAGGGTGGGGTTGGATTGGGCTTGTGGTTTGATTGGACCTTGTGGGTGGACTGGGATTTGTTTTGGATTTGGGTTTAATAATAACCAAAGGTCCGTTTGGTATTACTAGTAAAATCACAAGGACCATAGTTGTAAAATGCCGAAAGTTTAGGGACCTGGTTGGCTAATTTCCCAAAGTTGTTTCAAGGATATTTTTTGCCAAGTATGAATAGTACAGGGTCCCATGTTGATTTTTCCACTTTTTAAAATTCCCAGGGACTAAATCTGCCATCTTTTGAAACTTGAGGGACCAATCATGTAATTTCACCAATCTTTTCACCCAAGGACCATTCCTGCCAAAGATGAGTAGCACAAGGACCAAAATTGATTTATTCAAAAGTTTTAAATCCCAGGGACCATTTTTGTCAATTTGCAAAGTGCAGGGACTAAACTTGTAATTTTAAGAAAATTTCACACCAAAGGACTAAATATGTTTATTTTTGATTCAAAAGGACCTTTGGTGAATTTTCTTCCAAAATAAAAGCTTAGGGACTAGATTTGACAAGTTTTGAAAGTTGAGGGACTGAAACTGCCAATTATGCAAACTTTGTTCATTTTTCATTTGTTTTTAAACATTTTGCATCTGAAACATATAAAACACAATCCTGTGATATTTTCAGTATTTTGATGCATATTTGAGTGTTTTTGAATGTTTTGACAGTTTATATGAGACAAAAATGATGAGTAGTATTTACACACTCATCAACATGCTAACCCAATACAACCGCACTTTATTACATCTATAAGTCCAAATTAAAACATTTTGAAATGACTCCAATAAATAAAACATTCAAAACAATCAAGGGTACCGTCACACCCAAACTTGAATAGACCTGACCAGAGTGGATCTAACTCAAATTAACCTAAACCCGATTAACCTGAACTCAAATAAGATAGGGTTTGAATATATTAGTTTTATTATCGACCGATTTTGACCCGACCCGAATTAACCTGAACCCGACCCGATCTACACAATCAAGGGTGGAAAAGCAAACATACACACGCGTCACACCTCTCATGTCCGAATATATAAAAACATTACCCCTCTACCTAAAAACACAAAACACAAAAACATTATCCTTAAAAAAAAACATGTCTTTACCACTACTAGGGTTTTGCTTCACCTTCACAACCACATCACCACCACCACCACAGCCGTCAGTACCCTTTATTAAAACGGTGTCGTTTAGGCCTTGTTTGAAGAAGAAGGTGGTGGTGACGTATGCAACAGCTTCAGAGCCAGTGACTGAGAAGAAGAGGGCACCGAGGGGATTCTCGAAGCCAAGGCCGGTGTCTCCTGAAATGAAGGAGTTTCTTGGTGGGAGGACTGAGATTCCAAGGACTGAAGTGCTTAAGGTTATTTGGGCTCATATTAAAGAAAATAACCTTCAGGTATACTTTTATAAAATATATATTTTGTTGGTTTTGTTTTTTTTTTTTTATTTGTTTAATCCTATATTTTTGCTAGAGTAATTTGGTTGATTTTGAAGTAAAATGTTTCCGCTCAAAATTGGGCCGAAAATGTTTACATTGTGTTTCTTACTACATTTCCTTACTCAAAAAACTTGAGCACTGAATAATAATTAAAAATAAAATAAAAAATTATGTAACTTGTCCAATTTTTGTTGCTTTGTGTAGCTTTTTTTCCAATTAGAACACAAACATTTCAAATTTTGAACTTTGTGTATGATTTGTTCATGTAAAAATGACCATTTTAACCTTCGAACAGAGTGGTTAAAAAATGTAAGGGTAAAATGGTCACAAAATACACACAGGTCGGAATTTGAAAGGTTTACACATAACAGATAAAAATGGACATAGATACATTTTTTGTTATTATCCCTTATTTTTAGCACCTTATCCTGACTATTACCTTTAAAACACAAAAAAAGGATAAAGTTGTTAGAAGTGTTTGGATGAAGGGGATGTTTAGCTAAGTTTGTTGGAGGAGGTTTATGGTTTGTTATAATTTGAAAAAGCTATGTTAAGTTCTCTTTGAAGGTGTTTGGATAAGGTTTTTATTTGCAAGAGCTAGTGAGTTTTTTGGTGGTGAAATGAAGCTATTAATACGCATAATCCTCTTTGTCGGGGTATTTAACGAATTAACGAATACACAAACTCCACCCAACAATATTGTTTATCATAATTGGCTAGTTTTAAAAGAACTAAGCACATTAGGGACAATATGCAATCCCAAACACCCTTAAATTGTTCTTTTGCTCTGTGTATTAGCAGAAGGTGCTTAAATTGTCCTTTGGTGAACTTTCAAGTAGTAGTAGATTATGTGAGGTTTATAGTATACTACATACTGGTTTTGGAGTCTACTAGCATTGTTTTGTTGGGGGAAATGTAGTCTACTACTGTTAGCTTGTTTATAACAGAAGACGAGGCCTTCATTTGCTAGGTTCATTCTTCCATATGCGAGGATTTATACTGCATTTTGGACGTTTAAGTGCTAGCAATGATGCGGGAAATGTAGCCTTTTGTTATCTGTCTGGATGCTGTCATGGGATGGTTTGTATTCAATGTGAAGTTTGTTGCTGTATTGTTAGTTGCAGTAGAGATTTTGTTATTCTTTGTATTCGGTGTTTGCTTTGAATGTATAGAATAGAATGGATTTAAGTTTGGGCTTTGGACATGTCGTTGCTTCAACATGTAAATCAATATAAAGAGTTATATGTTTCGTGATTAATATATACTGAACGTTTTCAAAAAAAAAAAAAAAAAAAAAACAACTACTTCGTAAATATATAATCTGAAGTTTGCGGACACACTAAAAACTGATTATTTGCTTGTAAGAATCTCTCGAAATAGAAGAACATCATAATGCTATCTTCTGTATCACATTAAACTCTTATAACGCACCCAACACCCTTCTAAGATATCAAAGTTCTGTGCTTTTGTTGAATACAAATTTCTAAGCTGAGTTGCTGTCCTATGTGTAAGCATCTTTATGTATGGATGTTGCAAAACTGGTAACTAATTCCCTGTTTTCATATTTGTATGCAGGATCCAGCAAACAAAAGGGTAATCTTGTGTGATGAGAAGCTGAAGAAGATATTTGGACAGAGGGATCAAGTTGGTTTTCTCGAGATTGCTGGGCTAATTAGTCCTCACTTCAAGAAGGCTGAAAATTAGTATGAATAGTCCCTGATGTTATGTATATGGAGATCTATTTTGGTTGATGATATCGCTAGTAACAAAGAATAGTAGTACCCTGCACCCCATCTTTTTGGTAGTATTTGGCTTGTTAGGGGGCTTCAAGAAGCCACAATTTAGAACCTTGTTCCGCTAGCATTTTTTGCTTTCTTGGATCTTTTTACTTCAAATGTTTCGGTTTCTATGTAGTTACTATGCTTCACGGATTTATATTCACTAGTGTGATATCTCTTGGTATATGCTTCATATTTCTTTGCATACATATACTTCCTCATTTACTGGTGAACGAACATTTCATTTATCATTATGATGAGCATAGTTTCGTGATTTGTTCTTGCCATATGTGCAACCTCTATTTGCATAATTTGTTGTTTGATTCTACAAATGTCGCAGCATGTATGGACAGAGAACGAGGTTTTCAGTCCATCAAGGGAGACCTCGTTCTCAGTCTCATCAATGGAGACGCGCTGAAGCTATTATCAGCTTAAAGGTTTGATTATGTCGCATTAACAAAGATCAGAACTGGCTATGATACCCAAACAAAAAAAACTCAGCAATTTATTTAAGTAACAATACTACTACTTTCAATCCATTTAATTATCCAACCATAATATCTGACTACAAATCAAATTTCACCTAAGCGCCGATAGCAAGTAACCGTCAGCTATACAAGAGTCGTTTTTGTTACAGTTCCGCAAGCAGCTCTGAAAGCTGTTCATCAGACTCGTACACTGCAAGTCTAGCTGCCAACTGATTGTACTGAGATATTTATCAAGAGAATAGAAAGAAATCAACATCATGAAGTAACACACAATTGACCACAAATCTCAATGGCAAGAGCATTACTAATAACTAGATATTGGTAAAGGGACTCTTGGACACCGGTTAGGCTTTGCTTGTTTTAAAGTGCTGATATGCTTAAAAAAACAATCAGTTATTTTTAAGCGCTTATTTATTCTAGCCTAAGCTGATAATCAGTCACCATCAAATATTTAAAACGGTTTATCTGTTTCAGAAAGATTAAAAAAACAGTAACGAGAAAAAGCACGTAAGCATCAAATTGATCAAATACAACACATTCATAAAATCTTGAGACAAGCTGCTAAGTGAATAAGGAAATGGTATTCGGCTTCCTCTCCTGTGGTATAAGAATAAGATCATGTCCTCGAAAAATTATTGATAGTTTAGCTTTAACAATAACAGACATACATGTAAATTCTGCAGTAAACTGTTTATACCAATAAATATCTACACAAAAACTCAGAATACTCTGTTAATTAGGCCCAACTGAGATTCGAATGTTGCAACATAATGCTCCCACCATCCAAAAACTAATTTTCATCTTTCCATTGTCACAAAATAATCGTGCACCGTAAATTTTAACCACTCAAAAAGCTTCTGTAAATTAACTTCGTAATTTTGTTTTATGAGTTCTGATACGCCAAAAGATCACAAATCAGATATATACTTTCATTTCATTTTTTATCAAACCACGATTTCCAACTACAAACTAAACTCACTTAAACAACGATAGAAAGTAATCACAGCTGCAAAATAGTACTTTTCTGTTACAGTTTCGCAAGCAGCTCTGCAAGCTGTTCATCAGACACCTTCACGTCAACACATGTACCCAACGAGACAGCGAGCCTAGCAGCCAATTGATGCTTGCACTGAAAATTATTATGATAATTAACAAAAACTGAGATGAAGGTAAGAAACATGTAACCGGAAGAGAAACAAACGAGGCTTACACAAAGCTGTTCTCCTCTATTGACGATGTCATAGAAGAATGAATAGCACGCACAATAATGTTCTGGGAAACACAGGTATTCTTCCTTCTTTCTGGACTCCCCGGTAATCTACAAATACCAATTGAATAAAAACTGTATGATCAACAAAAATGACCCAACATCTCCGAGTCATGGGGTCAATTGACCTGGTTATGTTTCAAAGATGGGAATGGTACAAGGTTAATACTTTTTGATGACCACGTTTAAATTGGGGACTAATCGAGTGAGTCGAGTCAAAACAACGCCGAGCATGAAGCCTGAACTAACGTCAAAACTCGAGCATGGTATATTCATTGGGACTCGCAAGTTCCACTTGGTTATTATTGCTTTTTCAAAATAGATTGCATTTTGAATAATCACAATTATTAGATAATCAGTTGTAGCAAACGTGTAACTGAAACATAGTGTTTAGATTTAATTATGTTGTTTGATATCGCAGTAAGCAGATAATCAGTTTTTTAGTGTCTAGCAGACCCATTTTTGGAAATTTGTTGCCAAACACTACAAACTGATTATGTGCGTTTTCTAAACATGATAACCAGATAATATGCAAGGAACATGGGAGACTACTATACGCCTAAAAAGCCTAAAGGGAACTAGCTATGGAACACTAATCTAAAACACAAGAGGCAAGGCAACTAAGAGGTGCCTATAAAGCCTAAATGCAATAACTACCTCATACCCTCAAACAACCTAGCCTGAACTACCCGCATATTCTAATCCTATCTCTCCACGCATTCCTATCTGAGATCATGTTCTCGGACAAGAGAAGCTCATGTCCTACTTAAGTCTATCCTCCCACGTAAGTTTTGGTCACCCTTTCTCCTCGGACAACTGATTTCCGAGAACCAAGCTTAAAAAATGCACAATGTCAAAAAAAAATCATAAATAATCATCAACAGTTTTCTTGATTTTCTCAAATTCAAATACAATACACTCCCTTCATTGGTCATTTAAGCAGAATTAGTTGGTATCTTTGTCTTAATATTAGCTAACTTTTTCAAATAATTGGTTGTTAACAACCTTTTCAGGGCCGTTGTTAGCATTTTTAAAACTAGATTTAAAGTATAGTGACTTAAACGAACACTAAAGACAACACTAGGTATGTTTGGAAAAAGTAACTGTTGCTGGAGATGGTGCCGAAGATTATAAAAAGAGATTATTTTTATAAGCTACATGAAGTAACTTTTGGTTTTAAGAGATTATGGAAGAGTTTTTTTTTTTTTTTTTTTTTTTTTTTTTTTTTTTTTTCTAACAATCTTGTGTGCCAAACATAGCCATAGCACTCCCTCACTCTCAAATAATTGTCCACCGACAAAAAACACAGCAAATACTTGTGTAAAGTTTTTAATAATAACCGCAAATGAGGGTAAATTCCTATCTATTTTTTGAGGCGGACAATTAAATTGGGACATCTCAAAATGGAAACGCGGACTATTAGGGAAGGAGCATAAGAAAGAAAGAAACCTGGAAAATGGAGCGTTGACTAGGTTGACCAGAGATTTTCTTGACACCACGTTGATCAACTATCCTTGTAGCCCTCTCCAAGTTTTTACCAAATAATATATGCAAACTATAATTATGTCGTATCATTTCAAATGTTATTAAAAAAAAAAAAAAAAAGTGCAATAGAATTAATAATTGGGTTACTTACATCGAGAGGTGATCATCAGTTACTGAATGAGTTGATTCGATTTGGGCCCAAATGGTTTCTGCAACTAATAAGCTGCTCATTATTGTGTCACCAGCTTATTTTAAGACCCTGTTTGGGTTATTGTTTCTTTACCTTTTTTAAAGTGAATGTTAATGGGAAAACCCAAACACCCGCAATGTTTTCAAAAACCCCATTTCTTTCTCTTATGATGATGCTAGTAAGAGGTGTTTTGTTCGCACTATATTTTGGAGGGAATTGTAATTTGTGAAAGTAATTGTAATTTGAAAATGTGTTATAATTGTAATGTATTGAATTGAATTGTACTCAGTAATTAATAAAATCTGTAATTTTTTATTAATATTTTAAATTATTATTTTGGTTAACACCCGAGCACAAGGTGTACAATGTTATGCCGAATAACGCGACTCTTATGGCCCCACGGCATAGCACCTCGTGTCAAAATTAACAGTCGAGTTATCCGTCATTTTTGTGTGTGTGTGTTGTATTTGTGTTTTATTGGGTTAAGTGTGGGTTAGAGGTGTCTTATAACTTGAGTGACAGAAAGAGGGCATTTTTAAGTTAAGTTATAGCCTTATAGGTGAAAATTGTTGAGATAACAAAACTTTTTACTTCAACACGGCCTTGTAACTCTCTCAACACTTTGTGCTCTTAAAATGACTATGTCAATTGTCAACCTTATACAAAATGGGTAAGGTTTTACCTTTTTTGGGAAGGTTTTACTCTTTTTGAGTTTTTACTAGAGGAAATTAAAAAGTAAATGTTGATTCACATATTTTTGAGATAAGAGGAAAAAAAATTAAAGTAATTATAAATCATGGTTTTAAGTTAGAGAGAATAAAATAACTTGTTTAAATTAGATGTATGTCTTTTAGATGTTATTGACAAATCCACTTCCTTCTCTTTTGGTGTAGGAAAAAAAAAAAAAAAAAAAAATCCTTTTTCTTTTTTTTTTTCTTCTCAAATTTTAACACAATAGAATATCGATTAGTCAGCTAAAAGTTTAAAACCCACAAAAAATTATATTATTTTAAGGGCCCGTTTGGTTTGTAGATGAGTTTAGATTAGGATTTGGATTTAAATCTAAAGTTGTAGATTAGGATTTGGATTTGGATTTGATGTAAAAGAGAGAAAATAATATTTAATAATATTAATTATTTTATATAATATTTTTGTAATAAAAAATATTATTATTAAAAATAAATACTAGTATAAAGATAAATAAGAGTAAAGTTGTAAGTGGAGCACCAAAAACATAAATATTTATCAAATCCTACCCCCTTTCCCTACTTTTGAAAAGTGTGGGACCATTGGAGTTGAGTCCCAATTTTAAACCCCATAAACACAATCAAACACATGATTTGCATTTGCATTAATTAAATCCAAAACCCAAGCAAATCCCACCTACCAAACGGGCCCTTATTTGTTTATTCAACGGTGTTTTATCAATTAGGTCACATCAAAAGAAATAAAAATGACAACTCAATAAAAGGAGTGTTTGGCATTGAATATTTTTCTTTTGATGATTATTGCTAACCATTTGCAAAAGACAAATGAAATGAATCATGTGATTATATGTAAACACCTTCTCAGTGCTTATTTCAGCAAATAAACACTTTT
The DNA here is from genome assembly GCA_030686995.1 of Artemisia argyi. Taxonomy (NCBI): domain Eukaryota; kingdom Viridiplantae; phylum Streptophyta; class Magnoliopsida; order Asterales; family Asteraceae; genus Artemisia; species Artemisia argyi. The sequence continues at coordinate 4,242,826 of CM060679.1, forward strand.
TGTGCCTTTCAACAACCAAAAAAAAAAAAAAAAAAAAAAAAAAAAAAAAAAAAAACACACACACACACACATTTTGTTTTTTAGATTAAAAAATGTTAGAAGTGCGTATTGCCTACAAAAACGCCAAAAGCAAATAAGTACTTGAGAATAAGCAATTCCAAACGCCCTCTTATATTAAAAGACTGGAGTCGGACATGTACGATCTGACCCGGATAGCTAAAAGTTTGATGGCTAATATCCGATTTGCAGATATGATTTTTAACTCCGTGGCGTATTTAACCACAGATTGTGTTTCTGGAAAATGACCATAGTTCACACCTAGTCGACTATAATTGGATGCTTATAAGTAAGCAACTGTATATAGTATATACATTGTCTTCTTGTCCCAGTGAATAATGTTAGATAGCAAAAACGAACATCAAATGCTCTAAAAGAGTGACAGGGTTGCTATCGTTTCAGTTTTACATTTAAAACTATCATTTTTCTACAGTTGGGGCAGGCACCACATACCCGAACCCAAGGAAATATACAGCAGGAATGGAACTCATGTCTACAATGCAGGCGTATGAGCTTATCGCCATCCTGGAAAGCTTCAAGACATATTGTACACTCCCTTAAGGTTTTTTCATCATTTTCATTGCTGAAAACCTCTATCTGTAAGGAGTTTAAGGCGTCACGAGTCAGTCCAGGAGGATTCTTTATTCTCGTGTCTATCAATCTCTCGCTTCTGGTTTCCAACAGGTTACTGTTGGTTCCTACAAAACTGTTGTTTACACGGGAATAAAAGTCATCCTGATGGGTGTTGGAAGGTGACCGACTGCTTTGCCTGTAACCAGTTTTGACAGATATGAGTTTGAATTCTATTAAAGGTCGTTGTTAGAACTTAGAAGCGGCAAATGACAGGTTGAGTAGCGGTCAGACAGATGTGGGTCAAAATGGGTGATTATAGTTCATGTTGAGATGGGTCAGGTCAGCTTGAGTGACCTGGAAACACTAGTTTGTCCATTTCTAATGGGAAATTCAAGAAAACTAGCCATATTACAGAAAAACTGAGGCAATACCAAAAAGACCACCAATTTCACGAACTTTTTATTACGAAATTGGAGGTTGTATTTGGATAAACACCTTTTTTACGACAATTTGTTAAAAAGACATTGATTATGTGCATTTGATGAACTTTCCTCTTCAAATCCCTTTATAAATATACACGTTATATATGCATTATAAACTATAAAACATAATACGAATTTTTAACAAAGCAATTTAGGAGGATGTGTGGATTAGAATTAATCGATCCTGTTTGACAATTTTGGTCATTTGAAACATGTGACCCGTTAAAGATCAAACATAGACTCCAAATTAGCCCATTTATGATTGCAGATAAAGTATGAAGTTAATGTAATGTCTTGTGACGTGTATACCTATTTCCAGATACAGAGACACCTCTCAACCTTTCCACAAGCCTTTCCCTTGCAAGTAATACGGAACCAGGGAGTCCGTTACTTCCAGTGTAAGCAGCTCTACGTCTGTGTATGCTTCTGAATTCATCTGAATTTATGGTGCCGGATGGAGTCTGTCTATGACCTCGTTCAAGGTGAACTGAGGCCTCATGTTCCTGAGTTTGACGACAAACAACATCATTACGACAAATAGTATCCATTATTCATACCTAGTAATACTAGTCTTCACAAGATATACACGGTACCCATGCAAAAAGCTCAAAATTTCTATAGACCAACCAGGATATATATGTATGGAACAATCAAGAATTTCACGGTGAACTCAAACAAACATTGCAAGCATCAAAAGAAATAGCAGAAGTAGTAAAAGTTACCAAGCTATAAACCAACAGGGCAACGGAACAGACAAAAACAACATGGATATGATGGGGTTGGTTCAACTATTCAAGCAATAATAGGCCCAATTTGAACTTTGACAAAAGAAATATGTGGGCAGCAGGTGCCGGTCCAACAGACAATATACACGGCATGGAGCCTTTTGAATCTGTCCACGGCAGCTGTGAGATGTAACATGCACTCTAACTGGATGCCCTAGTTCTAGCTCTCTATCGAACCGTAAGTTTTAAGAAAAAAAATTATCCCACAAATCAGATACCATGTATAACAGATCGATTAGGTTAATAAGTTGTGTGTATATGAGGGAATAAATCTATTCATATTAAAGATATGAAGATTTATACTCTAGCAGTCCAGCTATTAATTCCTAAAAAATCTCTGCTAATTATTTCCATACAAGCAATCCGAACATTCTAGCTGCAAGCAAAAGCGTATAAAGTTCTTCACTTTCTAATATGAAGATTTTTGAAGATGGAAGATTATCAATAAGCAATCAAGAGACTTATCTGAAACTTCTTAGAGCTGCATGTACGCTTTTTGTTTTAAAAACAAGCTCATCGAAATTAAAAACAAGCTCATCGAAAAACTTAACCCTAACCAAGACACAGCGTAGTCACGCCAACCATTAATCACTTAAATTATACTAACTAAAAGGTACACATAATATATTAGAAAGTGGGTGTTAGAACCTTTTTAAGCAACACGATAAATAATTAGGTATAAACATAGACCACACAATGAAATGCTTAGATAAGCCTATGATAGACTGTTACACACTTACACATACATAAAATAGTAGCACTTGCCTATTTATTTATTTAAACACGTTATTCGACCCGTTTATAACCCTTACCTATTTATTTTCGTGTCAGCTTCAAACTGTATAAGAAAGTAAAAATTCAGAAAAATGGAGGGAAAATAAATAATACCGAATGATGACGGCGGTAAGAAGATGAAATGTTGTTGGTATGACGGGGACTACTGAAACGATATCTTCTACGGCTGCTATAAAATAGGTCTGATGATGTACTACCACTCATCCAACATCAACGTTTATAAACAACACGAAGATATATGTTTTGGGGAAATAAATGGATTGGAAGGCCTGGCAATGTAGTAGATATTGCTATTTTATTTTTAACAATACTTATTTCATACTCTTTGCGTGACAAATTTTATTGTTTACGTTATCTTTTGCGGTGACAAATTTTATGTGACTATATTTTTTGGTAATGTGATGCTATGTGGCTATTTTTTTTTCAACGATTAATTTATAAATAACAATAATTTTAGGGTTGTATCAGTTAAAAACCCTTTGCATCTTAACCTATAGGTCAATGATTCGATCATCACTCCTTACAAAAGGCCAAATGTCCTTTCCTATCTTAGATAGAACTTGAAGCAGCGTCTCTACCTTAGGTGTGATAAGGTTGTCTACATCTAAACCTCCTCATACATCGTGGAAGACGGTATTGAGACCCATAAAAAAAAGAAAAAAAAAAACTGTAGTATAATTTCATTTACTGTTAACCGAAACAACCACAAACATTCCAATGTGAGTTGGGGTTGGCGGAAATTACTTCAAATAAGAAATATTGTTCGTCCACATTTTTGGCATCAAATTGGGAATGGTAAGAAGACGATGGTTTGGTTTGGTTTGATTTATGGTGCCAACAATGCCCCATTATAGATCATTTATCTGTTCGAAGTATAACCCGCGAAGGGTTTAATCTCCTTGAAAATGTGGCTGACGTGGTTCATAGTGGTACTTGGTCATGGCCAATCGAATGGAACACAAGATTTCCTATCTTAAACCATGTTACTCCCCCACTGTTATTAGATAACAAAGAGGATGAGGTTGTGTGGAAAACAAGGGAGGGAAAGTTTGAAAAGTTTGCTGTGAGACTTGTGTGGGATACAATACGCCCTCGTCGACAAGAAGTTCCATGGGTTCGTGTTGTGTGGTTTGCCTCAGCCATCCCAAGACATGCATTTAATTTATGGTTAGTCATGTGTCGTAAACTTAAAACGCAAGATAGGTTGAAACAATGGGATGTGGGTGACTCAGTTGATTTAACTTTGCTTCGGTGTCCCTTATGCAAGCTTGTTCCCGACTCTCATGAGCATTTATTCTTCGAATGCTCTTTTTCGGCTAAAGTTTGGAACATGATTTCCCTTAAAGCTGGTTTACAGGTTGGTAAGGCAAGGTTAGATGATATTATTGCTTGGTTAGTGCCTCTTTCTTTGAAGAATTCTAGAGAGCATTGTTAGTCGATTGGTTTTTGCTGCTTCAACGTACTTCATATGGCAAGAGAGGAATAATCGCATTTATTCCAACGTGTCTAATCTAGAAGAACAAGTGTGTGGCATGATCTTGGAAGTAGTACGCCTAAAGTTGACAACTATTCAGTTTAAGAAGACTCCTAAAGTGGTGCGAACGTTGCTGAAGTGGAAGATCAATTTAGGCTTAACGTGAGTAGGGAAGGCATGTGCTTGGCTGCATGGTTTTGTCCAAGTTCATGTATTGTTATTCCATATCTGGTTAGGGGCTGTTATATTCGAGCATGTTCGAATATATAGTTTTGCTTATGCTAGAGTTATAGAGTGGCTCATCACCACTCTCCGATGTAACTAACGTTTTTTCATTTATTCTATTCACCAGGTATAAAACCCTTTACCCAAAAAAAAAAAAAAAAAAAAAAACCACAAACATAAATCTTGATTCTTCCTTCAGCACAATCACCTTTAAATTTTCTGACATGCATGCGACCTTTTATGCATAGTAAGGAGACCGACATTTTCATTTTTAATATACACTATTTACATAAACCAAATATCAAAATTAGTCCAAAATCAACTATATCATACAAATAATATACGGCTCAATTAGTAATTAGTCTAAAACCATTTTCAACCTAAACAAACTTTAATCATCAATATCTATTATGGTCCATGATAAAACTACCAAACAATTTGTGATATCATTTGGCCAGTTCAATTAATAACCAAACCGGTGTATAACCCAAATGTTAGGACTTATAAGTACGTTTACAAAACCTAAATTACCTCATTCCTGCCCTAATTTCCCTCACAAAAATACGCAGCCATGATTTGCAACCACACAAACATCACATACTCTTCCTTTCTTTCTTATCTTGATAACCGGACATAACCAACAATCTATGTTTGCAAGAAAATTAGACCCTTTTCTTGAATATCAAACGAAAACTCTCTCTAAAGTTTTATGTTGTGTTGACCGTGATGGTGGTTTTGATATGGGGTTAGAACTGAGGTAGATGTAGATGTTGGGTTTTATTGTTGCCGTATACTTTTTGTTCGTAGACCACAGATGGAATAAGTTTGATGTTTGTTTTGGCTTGATTGATGATTGTTCTTTTCTTCTTTCGTTTCATCTTCATTTTTGTTTTGATATGTAACGGTACATTTTTTCTTTTGTGGAATGCATTAATTGGTCGAGGGGGTGACTGGTTTGTGAATTTTGGAGCTGTCCGACCTTCATCGATCTTGTGGTTGCAATGGCGGCGACTCGGTCAGCGCAGGGGCGACCGATCCGGTCGACCGACCATTGTGCCCAGCCTAATGGCTTTATTTTTAAATAGTTAGTAGCTTGATTAGCTTGTACATTATGGTTAAATGATTGTATATTTTGGTGAAGAGGTGAATTAATTAGTGTATTAATTATATGAGTTGAATAGATTGTTGATCTTAAAATTATTGTGCTTTACATACTTGTGCTTTGTGTTTTATGACTTGTATTTACTTAAAAGCTATTGTACATTGTGCTTAAATGGTTGTAATTTTTGGTGAAGGGGTGTTTTTAATAGCATTAATGTTGTTTGGTAGAATTTTGGTCTTAAATTGATACTATGCTGTTTTTTGTTGTACAATATGCTTACTTTATTGTAATTCTGAAAATTTTGTGCATTAAAGTGTTCTAAACCATGCATTATTTCTTGTAAATCTGAAAATTTTGGAGAGATAGTGCTTCATACATTATATGTAGTATAGATTAGTTGTCCACTACTAAAAGTAACAAAAGAATTTTGATCTAATTAATATATTACCCTTAATTTAGGTTATTACAAAGATGAATTAATTAATTATTTAAGAATAAAAAATCAGACCTTGTTGCCGGCTTGGATCCTTAGACCATTGTCTTGATCCAGAAGTGCTTGCACCATTGTTCTTATTACCAACCCGACAATCCTTCTTGAAATGACCATATTTACTACACTTCCAATAAGCCATTTTAAGCTTTTTGTTGAAACCGTTGTTGTTATTATATCATAGAATGGATTTTTCTAATTTGTGCACATCAAAAGGTCAAAAATCATATCATGGGGCTTGTGGTCTAGTGGTAAGGCTTAAGTAGTTGAGCGAGTCCAAGTGAGAGTAGTACCGGTTTGGGTGACCGACCAGGAAGTCCTCACTTGAGAACAACAAACTCTAATGATATCAGGCGAATCGGGAATAGGAGTGGGGTTATCCCCTAAGAAGAGGCTCGCGGTTGGTATCTCTGCCCGAGGATGCGATACTAACTCGAGCCAACAACCAACAACTAACAATTAACCTGCCGTTCAAAAAAAAAAAAAAGGTCAAAAATCATGGTTACCAAAAAAAAAAAAAAAAAAAGGGTAACATATGACCCCGGAAAGGGACTTAGAAATCCACATAAAAGTACACTTTTTTGTATTTTGTATGGGTCAGTAAGTACTTTTTTATATACATATAACTTGTGTCTAGAAAAATCCTATAAATAAATAATGGGATAATTCTTGAAATAACCCGAAAGTACAAGTGTACTCACATCTAGTAACCCAAAAAGTTTTCTTTTTCTCTACATATCTCATGGGAGATGGTCGCCAAAAAATGTTAGGCGGCTGTTCTAAAAAAATGACAAGTGTGCCTATGGTTGACCCTACCATGCACTTACATAGTATACATATACTTTCTTGAGCGACTGAGCCTACATTTTTTAAGCGATTTATCTCTTTTGTCTTTTTGTTAAAAAGTTTTAACTACATTTTTTGTTCCTTGTGGTTTACTTGTTATTTAATTTTTATCCAATTTTTCAAAATCACATAAACACAAATACATAAACACTAACACTAACATTAATCTCATCTTTCTCTAAAAACTTTTCTATCTTCTCTCTACCATTTTTGGCCACCAGATCACCACCCCCAACATCACCAACTGCTACCACACCACACCAATCATGGGGTATTTAAAGAAAAAGAAAAATTTTAGAGCACACTAGGGGTGAGTACACTTGTACTTTCAGGTCATTTCAAGAATTATCCCATAAATAATCCTAATTCTATTATCTATTACTTTTTAACTAATAGTTTCATGACCAACTCTATGTCTGAAAATTAAGACAAGAGATAATAATACCCACATACGCACGTCTTAGTCTCATGTGACACCCATTGAACGTGTCTTCATTATTAGAGACATCCCGTGCACGTGTATTGGATGGTTTTTGAGCACAAGTCAGTCCTTATTCCTCAAGACGTTCGACTTCTTTTTCTTTCGTTTTGTGTGTGTGTGAGTATTTTGTTGGGTATATTTATGTATAAGTGAGAAATATTTGAGTAATAATGTTGGTTGTGTTATTACGTTATGTTAATGGTGATGTTAGTTGAAAAGGAAAAAGCTAACGGGACACTAAGTTTACGACAATGATCGCGATCACTGTTACCACCGGCGTGACAGATCAAGAAAAGTGATTGATTGACATTCTGGCCAAAGCATCTCACTTCAAGAAAAAGTGAAAAACCAAATAGTGATCAAAGTAAAAGTAATGGGTACAAACCAGAACAATGGGTCCCCTAAGTGGGCCCCGCTATGACAAAAGTCTTGAAGTTATAAACACGCCAAGAAAGAACGGAAGTCAAGGAGTTGGAATACTAAAGTTATTTGCATGATGATACATTGACTATCTCTAATATACTTTTTTGGTCCTCTTACTAAATCACGTATGTGGCTGTTAAGTGAATAATATTGTCCCGTTTTGTTTCATTTTTTTGGAAAAAATTCTCATTAGTTATATGGAAATAATCACGTGTCACGTTTATAGCCTCCTTTCACAGTAATATTATCTTTTTTCTTTTTTTAATCGGGTTTAATATTTTTGACTTTTTGGCTGACTAATTCACGAGATTTGAGTCCAACCCACACAAACTCAAAGCGAGTAAGAACCTCTCCTTTTAAGGAAGACTGGTGTGGCAATTTAAAGTTGTTTGCACTTAGCATAAATTAAATTTAACGCATCTCAATAATTACTACAAGCTCTTACCACTAGGTCAAACTAGTAGTATTATCTTTGGTGTTATGATTTACGTGACTACCAATTAGAAAGAAAGTGTTAAATTTGTAAAAAAAAGATAATAAATAAAATAAATAAAAATAAAAATAAAATAAATAAATAAATAAATAAATAAAATAAAATAAAATAAAATAAATGTGTTAAACATACGATTTCTTTTTACCATAAAGAGATACCGAAACAACAAAGACCCGCATGTTTAAAATGTAATGAGCATGAGGTGATACATGAGTCATGACTATATCATTTTTTTCCTTCTTTAACAATGATTTTTGATCTTTTTTGAGTGACTAATTTAAAAGGTTTGAGTTTATCGCTACTCATACTCAAAAATGTTAAAGCCTTCTTCTTTGTTGAAAGGTTAGCGTGACCATTTCAAAATCTTTTACACATTTGCAGAAATTAAACCCGAGACTTTTCACATTGACGACTACTTACAAATTTTTTTTACTAATATAACGATAATCGATGAGTGGTTATTATTGTATCATTTTAAGTCATGCTCTTTTGCATATACAGAAAACTTTGTCTAGCTTCAAGCACAAAAGGCAAAATGGTTTCAAGTTTCAACTCTCTAACACATGAACTAATGAAAAGGCATGTAACTAATTCAAGATTCCATATAACAATTAACAACCAACAAGAATAACATGTGCACCAAAAACAGGACAAAATAGTTAAAGTACCATCTATGCAACTTTATAAAAGAAAAAAAATGCACCAATCATCACATACATTACATGACTTTTTTCCTTCTTCACTACAGTACCATTTTTCAATTGTATTTACTTTGACCAAAAACTATAGAGACCAATTCATATTCCAATTCTTCATAAATCATAGCAACTCCAAATTTTAATACCAAAACTATTTTTTTTTTTAACAAAAATGACATCTTTTAGCTTATCAATCTTAATTCTCTCAATCTTGTTATCTTTCACTCCAATTTTCTGCACCAATTCTGAAGGTAAACTTTACTACTACTAGAGTACTAGTTATGTTTCCTATTTTTTAGGGTTTCAAGATTATGATTTGATTATGTTAAATTAGTAACCTTTTTAGGAAACTGTTTATGGGTTTTGATCCTCAATTCAAACTAGTCAAAACCCATCTTTTGTTTCTTGTTTAGTTTTGAAATTCTTGATTCTTGATGTTAGTTAAATTATGGAAAAATTTAGTTTTTATGGAAAATTGTTCATGGGTTGTAATCTCTAACTCAAGTTATAGGATACCCATTTTATGATTTTTGTTATATTAGTAAATTAGAGTTCATGAGGTTTATTGTATAAGCTTATATGATTTCAGCTTTATTTCATAAGCTCAAATTTTTTGACTTATTTTGAGAAGTATGAGCTAATATAAGCTTATTACTGTATCATAATAAGCTTGTATAAGGCAAAAATCTCGGAATCAGCCGGAAAAGTTGAGCTTATGAAAAATAAGCCGATCGTTATTGGTTTTGGGTCCTAATATGAATTCTTGAAGACTAATCTCATAATTTATGTTAATGTTAACAGGAAATGCTTTATATAGTCTAAGAACCAAGCTTTCTGACCCGAAAAATGTGTTGCAAAGCTGGGACCCTACTCTTGTAAATCCTTGTACATGGTTTCATGTTACCTGCGACGCTAACAACCATGTTATTCGTTTGTAAGATTCTTGATTACACTTTCGGTTTCTTGGATACTCCGTATATGTTTTGTTTATTGTTTCAGATAGTTAAAGATAACGTTTTTGTTGTTTAATTTCAGGGATTTGGGGAATTCTAATATTTCCGGGTCGTTGGGTTCGGAACTTGGTGAACTTAAGCATCTGCAATACTTGTAATTTCGCATAACTCTTTGATCTGCTTAGAGTTTTTTAAATCATATTTATCTGGTATTGGTGTCGTTTTGTCTATTAAGAGCTTACAAACAATGTCATTTCATTATGTTAGATTAGTTTTTCCGATTTTGGAAATACTAAGGGATGCTGGACTTCGTGTCATTATTAGATTGGATTGTGATATTTATAGGTGTTTGATTATTAGATACTACTATCAGACGTCATTTGGAAGTTTATTGGGGGGTTTTGCTGACTTTGGCTGTTCTTATTGCATAGCCACTTTTACAACATAATACCAAACATCCTCCTTGACTGAAGTTTGAATCTCTAGGATGTTACAAATAGTTCAACGAGCTATTAGGACAAGTTAAAGTTTTACCTCACTAGGTGTAAGTTTCTGAACAAACTAGAGGGAATTGCGTCTAGAAAAATTGAATCAAGTTTTGGAGACAATTTTTTAGCTTATGTCTTCACAAAAGTGAAATCTCGTATTGGAAATTCATGAATCATGAGGATGTCATTTTAATGTTCGGTGTCTTTTCTACCTTTTACCGTTTTATTTGGTTGACGAGAAATATTAATGGGTGATGTTATTGTCAAATTCAGGGAACTTTACTGGAACAACATCGAAGGCAAAATCCCAAAGGAATTAGGGAACTTGAAAAACCTCATCAGCATGGATTTATATGGCAACAATTTTGAAGGGGAAATCCCAAAATCTTTCTCTAAATTGAAGTCCTTAAGATTCTTGTAAGGATGACTCGATCTCTTTATATTTTAATTTCTTCAAAAGTAAAGAAACTGATAGGAGTATCATATATTGCTTACACAGGCGATTAAATAACAACAAGCTCTCGGGCCCAATTCCAAGGGAACTCACAACTCTCTCTAACATGAAAGTATTGTAAGTTTTTAGGATATATACAAATAGCATTCATGTTCATCTTTAAATATTTGTTATAGCATATGATCTGAACCCGTGTTTTATGATCTTTCAGTGATGTTTCTCATAACAATCTTTGTGGCACAATACCCGTTGATGGCCCTTTCACAAGTTTCCCAATGGAAAGGTATTTTCCTGTTTATACTCCATCAAATTTCTACCCTTTTGAGTCTTCGGTCATTCATACCTTTTTTCATAGTTATGGGTCATAATTCATAACAAGAAGGTGTTATTTATCATGCAAACGGGTAATTGATAGTTCTGCTGTTCTGTTTGTCAGTTTTGAAGACAATAGACTGAACGGACCAGAGCTGAAAGGACTCGTTTCCTATGATTTTGGATGCTAAATTACTAAAAAGATGTATTGTGGTGCAGCAAAATATTTAGCCCATCCATTAGTCAATGTGTGACTTGTTCTTTTTTTTTTTTTCTTTTTTCTTTTTTTCTATTGTATTATATGTACCAAAAATTACAAAATATGCCTATAAGGTGTGTGATCAATTATTACGTGTAGAATTAATCAAAATTTTACTACTTGATATGATACCGGTATGCTTTTTAGTACTTCATGTATTACTGCTAGTTTGGTAAATGTATCAACATTTATGATGGTGTTGCCACCATAATTGTTTTGCCTAAAGTAGAGTCGGGCCTTTAGTCATCGTTGAATCTTGTATATAGATGTCCTAATAAGGCATTACGGCTATAATCTCCTTGTATGGTTGTAAGAAATTAAGTTCAAATCTCGGGTTGTACAGAGAATGCAGATGAAAGAAACTCGGTTAAGGACATTTTCAGATGGTTACCATTAAGGATTCCCATACAACAACATTAGTGGCTTACGAAGTAGTTCATTTTGGATTACCTTGACCTGGTGTTTCAAGTATTCTTGATGGTTGGATTTTTATCGTGTCGAGAATTCTGAAGCGAGTTTTCCAAACAAAGCTCTCAATGAGTGTACATTTCTTCGCACTCTGTACAAGTATGTCGATTAAACTTATACCTTAGTACTTAGCCGTTGCATGACATTCAACGGTTAATAACAAAGTGGGTATGTTAGTTTGTATATTTTTATTTCTTTATCCTTTTTAATTGTCTTATTAAGAAGGTGAGTTGTTATTTCTTTAGTATCTTGTTTCTTGTTTGGTTCCGTTATAAATTGTTGCCTTTCTTAAAAAAGAAAAAAAAAAATATATTGATTAAACTAGTCGTTTTTTTTTTTTTTTTTTTTTTTTTTTTTTTTTTTTTGGAACGAAAATTTTATGACCTATACTACTTATCACAAATTTAATCACACATATGTTTTCAACAAGACTTGAACCACAATCTCTAGGTTGTTTGACCACTCATATACTGCAGGGCCAATAGCCCTTTAATATGTTCAAAGAAAAATATAAAAGAAGTTTGTATCTGCAACTCTGCAAGAATATGGTAAAAATATAGAAAACGTATTTATATTTTTAAGAAAAGTGAAAGTGCAAGGGTTATGCAAAAAATGTAAAAAAAAAAAAAATGTGAAGATGAATTTTCTCTTTTAAGAATTCTATTTAAAATTTTGAAAAGTAAACATTTCATTTTTACAGAGAATTTCTCTGAAAAGTTATAACTAAACAAGTTTTTTATTTTATATTAGGACACATCAAACAGTTGTATAATATGTATGTCATGCTTTGACAGTTTGTATATTAGAGTGTGTTAACCACTAAAACATGCGTGCAAATCATCTCTTTATTTATATATATTTTATTTGGTGGTAATTATTACATCTGTTTCATGGTTGGTTTGATGATGTGCTAAATAATGATGTGGTATTAATGTGAAAATGATGGTTTAGTGATCATAACAATTTCAACGACTTAGAAAGGTGGAAACAAAATCTACGCTTTTGTGATTGAACGATTTCATTTCCTATATTAAAAGTTGCAATATCTTTTACATATTGTTGTTAGAAAAACGTATTTGTACTTTCTAAGTTTTAAAAACTACTCTCGCGTATTGGACCAATCACATGGTGTAGTTTACTATTTAATCTCATTTATATTTGAAGTTTAGAATCAAAAACTTAAGAAATAAGTATCATATCTCATATTTATTTATTTTTTATATTAACTTGCATCGACATTAGATATAAACTTATCAGAAATGATTTGCACACTGTTAAGCTGGATACAATCGTCATCACTCTCTTCATTTTCACATTAGATATAAACTTATCAGAAATACTTGCATCGACAAGCGAGATGAGCCCTCCGGACACTGAAGGGTCCTTCGGATTCAAGATGCCTCTGGGTTGATGAAGTTCATTTCGGATATCTGCAAGACAAATACGTCCGTTAGTCTCGCCCTGGGAGTATTCCCAGGACCAACCTCCGGCGTGAGAGTAAGTATATGTTTAGAGAGAGAAAGTATGAATGTAGAATAAATTATAAGATAAGAAAAGAGTTGTTTAACCTTGATGATTCTTTCTCTATTTATAGGCTAATTTGGTAGGGTATAAGGTTGAATGGTACTTACCCCTTAATGGTTACTTGTTAGTGTTCTATTTATCAAGTACTTATGTACTTGTTTGTACTTGGATTCATTTTGATTTACTTAAGCATCGTTAATCCGGAGTGATTGTAAATTCGGGGGACATGGTCTTCCGGATTCTCTCGAGTGGCCAACCTTGCTTTATTGGTTCATCCCATTTAACTGTTGGTTCGACCCTTCCGGACTTGGTCCGGAGAGTACATACGGCAATATGTCCCCCCCCCCCCCCCCCCCCCCAGTATCATAGTATTGGTTTTGCCAATGGTGTGATACTAGAAGTATCTTTTGTAACTTTCCGGAAGGTATGACGTGTTTTTGTCGTGTTAACATCGTGTACAAAATGCCAAAAGTGATTAATGTGTCGTTTCTAAGGAGCGCCGTCGTTTTTACTGAGTCTCTTGGATTCGGACACGTGGGTGCGTTTTTGTATCCTTTGGCTAAGGTCGCGACACGTAAGCCCTACGTGGGGGGTGTTGTTTCGCGCCCATTTCTTTTGCCCTATAAATAGCTCATTACCCCTCACTTTTTACCACTGTAATTTTTCTCTCTGACACGTTTCTGCATCGTATCTTCCGAATGTCTTTCCGAGAGTTACGTACTTCCGGGCATTTCTTTGTTAGCGATTCTTCCGGTGTGTTTACTACTAGGTACGTTGCGTTCCTCTTTACGTGTTTGTGTTGTGTGGCTATAGCTCTTCTCTACTCTTCCCATTATGTCGGAGTCTTCCGTATCGGTGGATCTAGATGATGCTTTCGTAGGGGTTGAGTTGTCGGTGAAGCAGGATATCCAACGGAGGACCTCTAAAACGCGTCCTTCGGATGTGGTTGCTCTGGTTGAGGCTTTCGGAGTACCTAGGGATTTAAATCCGCGGGTCCCTCCAGCGGGCATGACTATGGATAAGTTACCTGCCGATGCAATAGGTCTTTATATTCAATACTTTTTTGAAGGAGGTCTCAACGTTCCTTTTTCTACCTTTCTTTTGGAAGTGATCAAATATTTTAAGGTTCACATTTCTCAGTTGGTTCCCCTCGGCCTTCATCGTGTTACCCTTTTTGAGGTTTATTGCCGGAGCGTACATGTCCCTCCGACTACTCCTTTGTTCCGAGTGTTTTATAAGCTGAGTAAGCAAGGTTCATGGTTTTCTTTCGAGAAGCGAACAGGTAGTGGTAGGAAGGTTTGCTTTGGTGAGTTTCCATCTTGTTTAAAGGGCTGGAAGGAGGAATTCTTTCTGATAGATAGGCGTGCTATTCCTTTTGCAATGCCGTGGAGGCATCATGACTCGGATGTTTCGGATCCATTTCCGAAAGGGTAGTTTGTGGTGGCCCATGCTGAGAAGTTGGCTGAGTGCGTTATTGAGCCTTGTCAGGTTCCACACGATTTCTTGTATCTCTTGGGTTTGTCTGCTTATTGGAAGTTTCCCGGTTACCGGGCGGCTTTGAGGGATGAGGAGGGAAGGGGTATAGCCTTTGTCTTGTATATATATGTGTTAACTATTCCTTTCCCCTTCTCTTTTTCTTATCTTTGGGTTTTTCTTTGTAGGTGTTACTATGTCTGATTATCTGAAGAAACCCTCCATCCTCAGGAATGTCAATGTTGTTAAGGGTGATAGGCTCCGGGAGGGCCAGAATGTGGAGTTGCACTTGACTCAGCCGTTGGCTTCCAACGCTGAGGTTCCAGAGAAGACAGCTGACCTCCTTAGGGTCGAAGTTCCTGACGATAAAGTGATTGCTTCTAAGGAGAAGAAGAAGGAACAGGCTGCTCGGGCCGGGCTTCAAAGGCCTCCGGCCAGTGCCGTCACTAAGCCGACCCCTTCGGCCAAGAGGTCTGGGGAGGAGGTTCCCTCCCGTGTTCAAAAGAGGAGCAAGACTACTGACTCTCCAGTGATCGATTTGGACTCCTCTGAAGCTGTTCCCAACCCTACTCCCATCCGTTCTATTCCTCCACAAGATCAGTCCTCTACGGGAGGGGAAGGGAGTAGCGGTCCGAAAAGGAATGCTAGAGATGATGAGTTTTCCAAGTTTTTTTTTTTTTTTTTTTTTTTTTTTTTTTTTTTTTTTTTTTTTTTTTTAAACTTAGTCTTTCTTTTTATCAGGTAAGCTGAAGGGTGCAGCGGTTGGTCGCAGTAGAGAGACGGACGATGAAGACGTTGATATTAAGGGTGATTCATCGGATGAAGCATTTATTCCTGAGTGGTCTGTGAAGAGAGGTACGAGGATGAATAATTCTTCCGTCTACAGAGATATGATGATCCACTTGGCTACTCCAGGTGAAGAAAAGTACATTGATGCTCATGATGATGAGGAGGCTACCAACCGTGCTTGGCTTCTTTTGGCCAAAAGTGCCACGGCTCAGGCGGATTTGTTGTTCCGTTTTGAAAATGCTTCGGAAGAGCGCCGAAAGGTTATTGCCGCTCATAAAGATTGTGACCGTAAGGCGAAGGATGGTCTCAAACGGTTTCAGTCTGTGAAGGGTGATCTTGAAAAGCTTAGGGCTGAGCATGCTAAGTGTGCTTCCGAAGAGCCGGAGGAGTTGAAGAAGTTGAAGGCTGAGCATGCTGGTTGTTTGTCTAGGGAGCAAGGTTTATCAAGGAGGATCGCTGATTTGGAGAAGGAAAAAGAGGAATGGAGGAAGGTTTCGGGTGATCAGGCCGAGCGGATCAAGTCGCTGGAGGCTGATTTGGCAAAAACGAGGCTGTTGCTGAGCGATGAAGAAATGACTACCCAAGAGCTCCGTAAGGAAAAAGAGGAGATCGCCATTCTTGCAGGGAATGCAGAGATAGATCGTAACAAAATCGTGAATGTCTTTATTCCGGAAATGGTCTGTCGTCTGCTGGGTAGTCATGAGTACAAAACAGCCTTAGCCGAACCTTTTAACTTGTACTCTCAATCTGGATTCTTGGACGGGGTCTCCTTGGGGAGGAAACCGGAGCAGGTGGAAAAATTGTTGGAGGAGGTGGAAGGTCTGGACTTGGGTGCTGATGCTAAATATCAGCCTTTATATGATCAGCTCTTCGTCAAAGAATATCCGTATGTCCAGAAGATCCGCAAGACCATCTACCGTACTTTTGATGAACTGATGGAACTTCATCCGGATCCAGCTCCTGCTATACATGTTGAAGAAACGGTTGCTCCGGATTCCACCTCCGAGCCTGTGGTTGACCCTCCGGTGGATAATCCTTCTGCCCAGCCTTCTTCTGATCAGACTACTTCCGCATTTGTTTGAAGGGATCAATTTGTAGGGTACCGATATCTCCATTTTGACTATGGGTTAAGATATTTGGTATCCTTCGTGAAGCTTTTTATACAACTTGTTCTTTGTTTTGGCGACTTTTAGGTGTTGCTGATCTTCCTTGGGAGGTTAACTATTGACTTGTAATACAGTTTGTTCGGAGGCCGATGGATGTCCGGACGTTTGACATAGATGTTTTTTTTTTTTTTTTTTTTTTTTTTTTTTTTTTTTTTTTTGAAAGACGTAACCAATCCGGACTTTTGCTTTGTGAGACCCTGGAGGTCGTTTCCGGAGTATGCTCATGTAATGACCCTTGCGGCCTTTTTGGATTATATGAATATAAATATCATTTTGTTTCTCTTTGGATTGTGTTAAATTATGTCTTGTCTTCATATATTGCACTTATTATTAGCTCTTCGGACCGTATTATGCTACAATGTTTGTGATTTTTGACCGTTGGGGCCTCTATACCTTTCGGCATTTGTCTTTATTATTTTTGGCTCTTGGCCATAGGGAATCTGCCCTTATTAAATTTTTTGGCTCTTGGCCGTTAGGGGTGATCTACGCCGGAAGGTACCTGGCCTTATTAATATTCTTTGGCCTTTGGTCGTTGAGGGCGGTTTACGCCGGAAGGCACATGGCTTTATTAATATTCTTTGGCCTTTGGCCGTCGGGAGCGATTAACTCCGGAAGGCACATGGCCTTATTAATATTCTTTGGCCTTTGGCCGCTGAGGGCGATTTACGCCGAAAGGCACATGGCCTTATTAGTGTTCTTTGGCCTTTGGCCGTTGAGGGTGATTTACGCCGAAAGGCATATAGCCTTATTAATATTCTTTGGCCTTTGGCCGTTGAGGGCGATTTACGCTGAAAGGCACATGGCTTTATTAATATTCTTTGGCCTTTGGCCGTTGGGAGCGATTAACTCCGGAAGGCACCTGTCCTTATTAACATTCTTTGGCCTTTGGCCGTTGGGGGCGATTTACGCCGGAAGGCACCTGGCCTTAAAAATTTTTTGACTTGCGGACTAACAATATTATTTCGACAATCGTAAGTGAGTCTTATTATAGAAAAAGGAGTGGCTTATGAGCCTTACAATGGATCCTTTCAGACATTTTTGATTACATGAAACATTTCTTTAAGTTGATAGCGTGCCATGTCTTAGGTACTTCAACGTCTTCCATGGTTTGAAGTTTGTAGGTGCCATGTTGATAAGCCTTTATTATTCGATATGGACCTTCCCAATTTGGTCCCAACTTTCCTTGATCCTCCGTTCTGCTGGCTTCGTTCCTCCGGTACACAAATTCTCCCACCTTGAATGTTTCAGGACGTACTCTCCGGTTGTAATACTGTTCCACCTTCTTTTTATATTTTGCTTCCCTTATTGCTGCCATTTCTCTCCGTTCCTCCAGCAAATTTAAGTTGAGATTGATTTCGTCATCATTGCTTTCCATATTAGCCGTCATAGTCCGGAAAGTGGGCATGCCAATCCCAGCTGGGATGACGGCTTCGCTTCCGTAGGTTAGGCTAAAAGGTGTTTCGCCGTTACTGGTCTTCAAAGTGGTACGGAAGGCCTAAAGTATGTTGGGCAACTCATCGACCCATCCGGCTCTTTCTCGTCCTAGCCGCGACTTGAATCCTTTCATCAAGCTTCTATTGGCTCTTTCTACCAACCCATTGGCCTGAGGATGTGCAACGGCTGTGTTGATCTGAGTGATGTTCAATCTTTCACACCAGCTTTTGAAGGGGTCGCCTATGAAATTGCTCTCATTATCCGTAACAATTACTTTGGGTAATCCGAATCGGCACACAATGTTATCCCATACGAATTTCTTGACTTCCTTTCCGGTGGTCTTGGCTAACGGCTTTGCCTCCATCCATTTGGTGAAGTAATCTATTGCAACAATCACATATCTGACCTTTCCTGGAGCTCCGGGTAAAGGTCCTAGGATGTCCATTGCCCACTGATAGAAGGGCCATGGTGCCATGACGGAGGTTAGTGTTGTTTTTGGCAATTTTGGAACCGGAGCGTGTATTTGGCACGAATCACATTTCTGAATTACTTCCCTAGTGTCACGGTGCATGGTTGGCCAATAATATCCTTGCCGCATGAGCATGGCTACTATGGATCGTGGTCCGGAGTGCATGCCACACGCCCCTTCGTGTAACTCCCCGATGATGTAGTTGGCTTGAAGAGGTCCCACACATCGTAACATCGGGCCTAAATATGACTTTTTGAATAGCACATCGTCCAGTAAAGTATAATGGCTTATTTTCATTCGGAGGGCTCGAGCTTCGTTCTGATCTTCCGGCCATATTCTTTCTTTTAAGCACCGGAGGATAGGTGACATCCAGTTTTCCTCCTCCTCTTCCACTATTGCGTTGATTGGCTTCTCCTCCGTAGATGGCTTTTCCAGTACTTCTACTAAGATTTCCTTCGTTAGGTGATCGAATGCTACGGATGCAAGTTTGCTCAGTATATCAGCCTTTTGGTTCTGAGTTCTTGGGATGTTTTTTATGTTGAAACGTTCGAAACAGGTGATGTATTCTTTAGCCTTGGCAAGATATTTCATCATACTCTCCGTGTATGCCGTAAAGTCTCCATTAATCTGGCTTGCCACTAAGTTTGAATCCACCCGTACGTCCAACGCTTTTATGTGCATGCTTCTTGCAATTCTCAATCCGGCTAGTAATGCTTCGTATTCTGCGCCGTTATTGGTAGTATTGAAATTTAGCCGGAGGGTGTAGGTGTACTCCTCCTTGTCCGGACTAATTAGAACTAAACCTGCTCCGTCGCCTTTTTTGTTGGATGCGCCGTCAGTGTAGAGTATCCATTCTTCGCTTTGGGACACGTCATATATCTCCTTCCCCCTTCTTTTCGGACCTTCTTTTGAAACTCCCACGGGAATCTCGTTCATGAAATCCGCTAGGACCTGCCCTTTGATTGCGTTTCTCGGTTTGTAGGTGATGTTATAGGCTCCGAGCTCTACGGTGTACTTAGCGAGACGTCCGGATGCTTCTGCCTTGTTTAATACTTGTTTGATAGGTTGGTCTGTTATGACCTTGATAGGGTGAGCTTCGAAGTATCGTCTCAATCTTCTGGACAAGTGTAGTAGGGCTAGGGCCAGTTTCTCTACCGGAGCATATCTCTTTTCGGCTTCGTGCAACGTCCTGCTCACATAATGCACCGGGATTTGTCGTCCTTCCCTTTCTACTAGCATAACCCCACTAATTGCCTCTTCGGCGGCCGACAGGTATAAATACATGTCTTCCTTCGGCCTTGGTGTGGTGAGGCAAGGAAGTTCTAAAATTATTTTCTTCATTTTCTGAAAAGCTTCTTCAGCGGCCTTCGTCCATTGATACTGGTCTTTATTGTCTTTGGTAATGTTTTTGAGGGTTTCAAAGAAAGGTAATGACCTTTCGGCTGATTTGGACAAAAAGCGATTTAGTGCTGCGAGCTTGTCGCTCAGGCTTTGCATTTCTTTGAGAGACTTGGGTGACTGCATGTCAGCAATTGCTCTTGTTTTTTTAGGATTTGCTCTGATTCCTTCCGAGGATATTAGGTATCCGAGGAATTTTCCTTCCTCGACTCCGAAGGAGCATTTTTTGGGGTTTAGTTTCATATTTATCTTACGGAGATTATCAAACGTTTCGGCAATGTCGGCTAGTAACTCCTTTTCGGTTTGGCTCTTAATCACCATATCATCCACATACGCTTCCAAATTTCGTCCGATTTGTGATCGGAAGACCGTATCTACCAACTTCTGGTAGGTTGCTCCGGCGTTCTTTAATCCGAAGGGCATCTTGGTATAGCAATACGTTCCATGATCGGTGTAGAAGGCGGTTTTTTCTTCGTCTTCTTTTGCCATTTGAACTTGATGATATCCTTTATAAGCGTCAAGGAAGCATTTGTAACGGAATCCTGTTACTGATTCAATTTTCCAATCAATCTCTGGCAATGGGTAATAGTCCTTTCGGCAAGAGGAATTGAGGTTCTTGAAATCGATGCACATCCTCCAACTACCGTCCGGCTTTTTTACCAATACTGGATTTAATATCCATGTTGGATATCGGACGGGTCTGATAATTCCGGCTTTCAACCATTCTTCCACATCCTTGTTTATGGCTTGGTTCTTTTCCTCTGAGAAGAACCTTTTCTTTTGCGCTACGGGTTTGTCCTGAACGTTGGCGTTGAGCTTGTGTTCTGCGATCCATCGGGGAACACCCTTCATATCGGATGGTTCCCATGCAAAAATATCCCGACTGTTTTTTAGTAAGGTAATCAGGTTTCTTTGTCCTTCTCTTGAGAAGTTCTTTCCGATCGTTACTAGCTGTTCTGGATATGCCGGATGGACCAAGATTTCTTCCGTTCCGTTGTCTTCATTACTGATTGTCGTTTCTGATGGGGACTTTGCTTCGGCTTCTTTTTCTGACAAAAACTTTTCCTCCAACCTTCTACATTCTGAAATGATGACGGAACGGGTGACCAGGGTAGCAATTCCCCTTGGGGTTGGGAATTTCATCATGGAATGTATTGTTGAAGGGATGGCTCTTAATTGCTTGATTCCGATGTGTCCTAGTATTATGTTGTAAGGGGAAGGAGATCTTACTACTGCAAATTTCATGGTTGTTCGCCGATATAGTCCTTCACTTCCGAAGCATACTTACAGCTCGATTTTTCCCAACGGGCTAATCGCTTCCCCGGCAAAACCCACCAAGGGTGTGTTCGTCTTAGTGAGTCTAGATCGGATGGCCGAGTCTAAGTTTAAGAAGCAGTGCTCATACATGACTTCAGCCGAAGCACCTTGGTCAACATACACCCTTCGGACAGTATATCCTTCCACTTCTGCCTCGATTATGAGAGGTTCTTCCGAGGCATCTCCGGGCAAGATTGGAGGAAAACTGATGGGAGTATTCATCCATTCTTCTTCCTGATCCATGCTTTTGCGTTTCAGTCTTTTCTCCTGGTATCGGACCATATTTATGACCCTAGCCGGGTTGGTTTGGTGATTACCCCTTTGAGGTGCTTGATTCCTTTGCCGGACATCTCTGATCAGATGGTCCAGCTTGCCCGTTTCCAAGGCCTTTTTGAGCTGTTCTTTCAAGTTATGGCAGTCGTTTGTGAGATGTCCCTTTTCTCCGTGATAATCACAATACTTGTCCATGTTTTCTCTTGACGGTCTTCCCTTCAACGGAGGGGGAGCCGGTAGTCGGAGGTGATGTTCGGTAGCTAGAATTTCTTTGGGAGCCTTAGTGAGTATGTTCAGATCTATGGGCCGGGTGTCCCTTCTATTTGTGTCGTTACGACGATACTCCCCCCTGTAATCCGTTCTGTTGTCGTTCCTTACCGGACCATAGGATATATAGTGGTTGTTTTGACGAGGCCTAAATTCATCCCGGCGACCCTCTTGTCGACGGCTTCCCCAGAAGGAAGATCGTCGCACGTTTGAGTCTTGCCTGCTATAGGGGCTGTGTTGGTTATCTCTCCGATAGTTATCTACCCTTTCTCCTCTTAGTACTTCAGCTGACCGATATGCTTTTTCGGAACGGATAAAATCATCGACTCTTACCATCATTTCTGTCACCGTTCGGGGAATTTTCTCAGAGAACCTTTTGGCTAGCTCCGGACATTTGCAGCCATCTATGAAGGAAGATATTTGCATTACCTCCGGTACTCCGGAGATACGACTAGCTTCATCCGTCCATCTCTTTTTAAATTCTGGTAGACCTTCATTGGCTTGTCGGATGATTTTGGTGATTTCCATTGGATCCCTAATACATCTTCTACGAAGGGCAAATCTTTGCACAAATTGCTCACATAAGGTATCCCAGTTGTCTATGCTGCCCCGTGGTAGACTATCAAACCATCCTCTGGCGGCACCGTCCAAGGTTTGTTGGAACATCATGCACCATATGGGCATAGGCCAAGCTCCTTGATTAGCGGCTCCTTCAAATCTTGTGACGTGATCGTCCGGATCTGTGGACCCATCATATAGCTTTATGTGCGAAGGCATCGAATATTTTGCATTCTTGGGTCCGGAGAAGTCGATGATCCTCCGGGTAAAAGGACTTTTTGATGCTGCCTTGAAGGGTTTAGAGAGATCGTCCGTGCTTTCTTCTTCCGTTTTCTGAGTTCCAGTATCTTGGGGCCCTTCGTCCTCGAAGTCGAGTTGGATAGGCTTAATTGGTGTTTCTCCTGTGGCATTATATTGTTGGATTAGAGCTTTCAGGGCAGTGAGGTGACTCTGAATTTGTTCTCTGCTGTTGGGATTGACTTCTGGGTCTTTCCCGCTTCCTTCGGGTGTAGTAGGAGCAGGACCTGTCATTGCTTAGTTTGGGTAGAGTGAATGACGGGTCCCACGGATGGCGCCAATTTGTTGAGGTAAAATCTTGATCTTACCTTCGACAAGCGAGATGAGCCCTCCGGACACTGAAGGGTCCTTCGGATTCAAGATGTCTCTGGGTTGATGAAGTTCCTTTCGGATATCTGCAAGACAAATACGTCCGTTAGTCTCGCCCCGGGAGTATTCCCAGGACCAACCTCCGGCGTGAGAGTAAGTATATGTTTAGAGAGAGAAAGTATGAATGTAGAATAAATTATAAGATAAGAAAAGAGTTGTTTAACCTTGATGATTCTTTCTCTATTTATAGGCTAATTTGGTAGGGTATAAGGTTGAGTGGTACTTACCCCTTAATGGTTACTTCTTAGTGTTCTATTTATCAAGTACTTATGTACTTGTTTGTACTTGGATTCATTTTGATTTACTTAAGCATCGTTAATCCGGAGTGATTGTAAATCCGGGGGACATGGTCTTCCGGATTCTCTCGAGTGGCCAGCCTTGCTTTATTGGTTCATCCCATTTAACTGTTGGTTCGACCCTTCCGGACTTGGTCCGGAGGGTACATACGGCAACAGTAACATCACTACTCCATTCACCTTTTAGTTTCAATAGTCACCACTCCCGTAACCACAATTAAAAATACTTACTTTATAAAAACATGCCTTAAAAAAATACCCTCACACACTCGCAAACAATAAAAATGAATGGTGAGGGCGGTCACCACCCTCTCATCTTTTTTGCTTGTGTCGCGCGTGAGAAGTGAGGGTTTTAGTGAGAGTGGCGCGTGAGGAGTTAAGGTGAAAGTGAGCTCTCACTTCTCATTGTGCCTGGTCTTATTTTTTTTCGCTCACTTTGGTGTGTGTTAATAAAATAAAATTGAGTAAATTGCAAAAACTATCACTCGGATGTTCAAATGGCAAGTACAGTCTCCACCTTTTTAAAAGTGCAAATGTCAGTTTTGAGGGAAACCTCTTGTTGGGATATCGTCGCTGCATCTAAATAAAAGGGCAAATAATAAAAAAAAAAAGTAATATACTTGCCACAATTTCATCGAATGGGTAGTGAACTATTTTTATTTTATTTTGAGGGTAATTTTCTTTCAAAATCATCATCTTTAGGGTATTTTGTAAAAATTTTGGACAATTTTGCCCCTCATAGCTAATACAAATTTTTTTTCCCGAAGGGCAAAATTGTTCAAAAATTTTGCAAAATACCCTAAAGATGATGAATTTGAAAGAAAATTACCCTCAAAATGAAAAAAAATAGTTCACTACTCATTCGATGAATTTGTGGCAAGTATATTACCTTTTAATATTATTTGCCCTAAATAAAATGACTAAAATGCTCATTCCTTTAGCGAGACTTTACCATTTTAGTCATTTCACTTTGAAACAAAGACGAAATCATAACTAATAGTTTCCCACAAAAACGACGCATGCATTTTCGTAGATGTAAAGACCGCGCTTGCAATTTAGACATACCATATAGACCATAGTTGTTAGGATCCCGATCCTGATCTTAACATCTTACGATTTTACGATACTACAAAGCAAAAACGATCCGGATCCTACGTAGGATCTTAGCACACTTAGGATCTTATAAGATCCCGATTTTAACTATAGGATCTTAAGATTTAATCCGATCCGATCTTACTTTTCTCGAATCGCAAACTAAAAAACTACAAAGTTACGAATCATATTTCATAGAATTTTAAAAATACCATGTTAATCTTCTTAAACATTCCATATCTATAATTTAAAACAACATTTCATGAAATATTCATATAATTTTGTGTTAATGATATATATAATAATTTGTAGATTTGAATAATATTACAAAAACTATTAAGAAAATAACATTATAGTAAAATCTTAGGATCCCGATCCGATCTTACAAAAACAAAAATGATTCTTAGTAGGATCCCAATCTTGAAGACCCGACCCGTTTTGACTAAAAGTGTTACTTCTGGTCTTATTTATACTGTTGCTGATTTGTCTTCTCAGGTAAAAACATTTTTTTTTTAATAAGTAACATATATGTTTGTGTTTTTACAAGTTCAATGATAGTTATGCTGTTCTGTTTGTCAGTTTTGAAGACAATAGACTGAACGGACCAGAGCTGAAAGGACTCGTTTCCTATGATTTTGGATGCTAAATTACTAAAAAGATGTATTGTGGTGCAGCAAAATATTTATCCCATCCATTAGTCAATGTGTGACTTGTTCTTTTTTTTCTTTTTCTTTTTTTCTATTGTATTATATGTACCAAAAATTACAAAATATGCCTATAAGGTGTGTGATCAATTATTACGTGTAGAATTAATCAAAATTTTACTACTTGATATGATACCGGTATGCTTTTTAGTACTTCATGTATTACTGTTAGTTTGGTAAATGTATTAACATTTTATGATAGTGTTGCCACCATAATTGTTTTGCCTAAAGTAGAGTCAGGCCTTCAGTCGTCGTTGAATCTTGTATATAGATGTCCTAATAAGGCATTACGGCTATAATCCCCTTGTATGGTTGTAAGAAATTAAGTTCAAATCCCGGGTTGTACAGCGAATGCAGGTGAAAGAGACTTGGTTAAGGACATTTTCAGATGGTTACCATTAAGGATTCCCATACAACAACATTAGTGGTTTACGAAGTAGTTCATTTTGGATTACCTTGACCTGGTGTTTCAAGTATTCTTGATGGTTGGATTTTTATCGTGTCGAGAAGTCTGAAGCGAGTTTTCCAAACAAAGCTCTCAATACATTTCTTTGCACTCTGTACAAGTATGTCGATTAAACCGTATACATTAGTACTTAGACGTTGCGTAACATTCAGCGGTTAATAACAAAGTGGGTATGTTAATTTGTATTTTTGTTCTGGGGCTCATCCTTTTTAATTGTCTTGTTAAGAAGGTGGATTGCCATTTCTTTTGCATCTTGTTTCTTATTAGGTTCCGTCAAACTAGTCGTTTTCTCTTAAATTTGTTTTTTTTACAACAAATTTTACGACCTACACCACCTATTTCACAAATTTAATATCACATATGTTTTCAACATGACTTGAACCACAACCTCTAGGTTGTTTGACCACTCTTCAAAGAAAAATATAGAAGAGGTTTTTATCTCTAAGAATATAAGAATGTGGTAAAAATATAGAAAACATATTTAGATGATATTTTTAAAAAAAGTGAAAGTGCATGGGTTATGCAAAAAATGCGCAAAGAATAATGTAAAGATGAATTGATCTTTTAAGAATTCTATTTAATATTTGAAAAGTAAACATTCATTTTTACAAAGAATTTCTCTGAAAAGTTATAACTAAACAAGTTTTTTATTTTCTAACTTTCTTATAAAAAAAAAAAAAAAAAAAAAAAAAAAAAAAAAAAAAAGAAGTCATTTTCACCCAGTAAACACACCTTTAATTTTTGGATACATCATTTTAATCTAAAGTGTTGTGGCAATCCGTTTTATTTTTCAACAATTATAATTAAGAGCTAATATATGACATTACCGCAAGTTTCTATTTTTGTTTCTTGCTGAGATCGTGGATGATATCAGAATATGGGCATCCCAGCTAGACATCTCCTTTTTTTGGGTAAGTGGTAATTGTAATGTTGTAGCCCACGCGGTCGCAAAAATGTCTTTTGACTCTCATGATCGTTTCTTTTGGGATGTAATGTTTCCGGAACAAATTACCTCTATTGTGAGGAGTGATATGATATAATTTTCTTGGGTGGCTTGGTTTTTGTTCAAAAAAAAAATCCACAAGTTTCTATGATTATGAGACCATCCAAAACGTGAAACCTAAAATCTTTGTGAATTCATAAAAAAAAGTCGTGAGATGCTCCTCAAACTATTAGTTGTGGGTTCAAGTTGCTAAAACCCATGTGAAAACGATTGGCACGACAAATTTTTTATTATGACACATCAATTTATACATTAAACAATTGTATAGTATATATGTCAATCTTTGACGGTTTGTACATTAAAGTGTGTTAATCACTGAAACATGTGTGCAAATTATCTTTTTAGTTTTTACTTTTATATGTTTGGTTTTCGTGGTAATTATTATACCTGTTTTGTTGTGGGTTTGATGATGTGCTAAATAATGATGTGATTTTAATATGAAAGTGATGAGTTTAGTGACATAGAAAGGTGGAAACAAAATCTACGCTTTTGTGATTGAACGATTTCATTTCCTATATTAAAGTTGCAATATCTTTTACTTATTGTTGTTTAGCAAAACCTATAATTGTATTTGACTATTTGTACTTTCTAAGTTTTAAAAACTACTCTCGCGTATTGGACCAATCACATGGTGTAGTTTTACTATTTAATCTCGTTTATATTTGAAGTTTAGAATCAAAAACTTAAGAAATAAGTATCATATCTCATTTTTATTTATTTTTTATATTAACTTGCATCGACATTAGATATGAAATTATTAAAAGTGGTTTGCACACTATTAGGCTAGAATGCTAGATACAATGGTCATCACTTTCTTTGTTTTCATATTAGTGTTACATCATCACTCCTTTCACCTTTCAGTTTCAATGGTCACTACTCCCCTAACCATAATTAAAAATACGTACTTTATATAAACATGCCTCACAAAATTCCTGACACACTCACAAACAATAAAAATGAATGGTGAGAGCGGTCACCACCCTCTCATCTTTTTTGCTTGTGCCGCACATGAGAAGTGAGGGTTTAAGTAGGAGTGGCGCGCGAGGAGGCGAGAGTGAGCCCTCACTTCTCATTGTACTCGCTCTTAATTTTTTTTCCACATACTTTAGCGTGTGCAAATAAAATAAAATTGAGTAAATTGCAAAAACTATCCCTACAGTATGCTCAAATCGTAATCACATTCTCCACCTTTTCGAAAGTGCAAGTATCGTTTTTGTGGGAAACCTTTGGTGTAGATATCGTTTTTGCCTCAAAATAAAATGACTAAAATGCCCCTTTCTTTAGCGAAACTTTGCTATTTTACTTTAGGTCATTTTAGTCATTTCATTTTAGGACAGAGACGAAATATACACTAATAGTTTCTCACAAAGACGACGCATGCATTTTCGTAAAAATAAAAACTGCCACTGCAATTTAGACATACCACATAGACTATTTTTGAAATTTACTCAATAAACTTTGGGAGCCTTCAAATTAGGAGTGAGCAAAACCGGCCGAGTTCCGACAACTGACCCGATCCCGACATAAACCAATAGTCCCGAAATCAAATAATAGCTTCTCGGGTCATGAGTGGGTTTGGATTTTTAGCATTTTCGGGATTCGGGTCGGGACGAGCCAAAAACCGACAAAATACAAGCAAATCAACCCGAAACCGACTATATCAACTATACCGAAATCGACTACACCAATACCGACTACTTTTGAGTCGGTATTCAGTTTAGAATTCTGGTGTTTTTCTAGAATTATTAAACCCCAAAAGGGTCCACATTACGCCACATGTCTTCATCACCCAAAACCCAACAAACAAACAAACAAACACAAGAACTCTCTCCTTCCTTCCTACCTTCTACGTACCAGGAAACTTATGAGCAGTAACTTTTTAGCTACAGTGTTTTGTGAGTGAGTGTACAGTGAAATGTACAGTAAAGATATTAAACTTATGGGGGAAAACATAGCTACAATTAATTGTAGCTAGTTGGCTACAATTCCTTTGAAAAAAAAGGTGGGGACAGGGGGAAAATATGTGTCAGGGTCTAACCGCAGGGACTGAACTGTACATTATTAAAAGTTTTTTCAAAGGAATTGTAGCCAACTAGCTACAATTAATTGTAGCTAACATTTTCCCAAACTTATGAGCAGTAACTTTTTAGCTACAGTGTATATGGTTTGCAATATGCATTTCGTTTGTGTACATCAATCTGTATTTGGCTATTCATATGGCTTT
The DNA here is from genome assembly GCA_030686995.1 of Artemisia argyi. NCBI lineage: Eukaryota > Viridiplantae > Streptophyta > Magnoliopsida > Asterales > Asteraceae > Artemisia > Artemisia argyi. The sequence continues at coordinate 4,271,803 of CM060679.1, forward strand.
TGGTTTCTTTCGATTTGCATTATCTTTATTTGGTTGTTTGTGTAGTGCATAATCAAGGGCGTTTCTCATATATGCTAACAGTATTCTACATGTTTCTTTACTTAAATCGAATAGATGTTAGGAGTCGAAAAGGATGCAAATCAGAGACGAATTCAGAAAGCTTTCCACAAGTATGTCCCTTTTTTTTCCTTCATTTACTACGTATTCATGTTCACTCGATTCTGATATACGTTAAAAAAAAGTCAGTCAGCTAAAGAAATACATGTTTGTTGATTATGTATGTCAGCCCATGATGCTCCATTATTTCTTTTATACAAAGATGATGCATAAATGATTAATGAACTTATTTAAATTTGCAGATTTTACATACTTATTTATATAAAAATAGTCTAAAAATGCGACGCCAAACGCCTTATAGCCTTATAGGAACACCTCTTCTTCGTCCAGCTCGATTAGATTGGAAAATAGATATCCCACTCCCAAATGATCAATCAATGAAATCCTTAAAATTCATGCTCTTGGGAATGCTAAACATGGTTGAATTGATTACGAGGATGTTGTCAAACTAGCTGAGGTATGTTATGACTTAAGTCATACATGTCTAGCAGCAACTAAATCCCGAACAAAATGATGTTGATATTTTTGTATTTTAACAAACAATTTAAGGCTATGTTAGGCATTCATTTGGCCTGAAACCTATGGTTTAACCTGTTTGACCCAATTCCTGATAGATGTATTAAAATTCTGGTATAAAGCAATATACTTGCTTACTTATATGTATTGTTTCGGTTTCAGGCTAATAACATATTATTGGGGGATTCAAAAAGACACAAGCACAGGGCGATGAAGGGGTACTGAACTTCTTGACGTTGTAACACACATTTGAATCATTTAATAACAGGTTCGGTTCAAAAGTGATATATGACGTTGTATTCTTTAAAGCTTAATATTGGGCGGCTTATTACCTGTTTGACCCATTCCTCTTTGCTACTTTACTCTTTACTGTTTAAGATTAAAGCACTGATCTAAATTGACAAAGTATCGTTCACACACTTTTGTACCAAGTCTCTTTCCTTTTGTCTTTGTAATTGTTTTTTTAATGTAGTTAATAACTCATGTGTATTTGATTTTGTTGTTGTTAGTTGGAGCCTTTTCACGGTGATTCAGAGGATGCCCATGTTGTGCACGGCGAAATGTCGCTCACCAATAAAAACAGGCAGGTACGTGTTTGGAGGTTCACATTAAACTTCTTCCCACTTATAACTATACTCAAAGAACTGGTATCTGATAACTTTCATATTCTTTACCACTTATTTCAAAGAACTGCTATCCTATAGATACCATTCATCCAAATAACTGGTATCCCGCTTTTTCACATAACCACAACCACCATTATATAAGAAACATGATACAAGGCATTTTAATTATTTTGAGTTCATCTTTACAAATATAAAAAATACAGTGTATACTAAACAAAAGGCAAAATTTTGTTCTTTTGTTTCAAGCAACCTTTCATGTAAAAGTTTGATTAAAATAGGGTTCAAAGGGTGTTGTGAAAATTTGGACCCAATTACTTATGAATGAGTTTATCTGAGGTTCAATGTTTCACAAACAGGTCAGATTTTGTCTACTTAAAAGTCTTAACTATAAAGGAACAGGTTAAATGGATCAAACGGGTTAAATGTGGTTCAAAGTCTATTTTGATTCGTATAACTTTGGAAGTCAGCTCACACATATTGCGTAATGTGGACATTCATAACAATGAGGTGGTGAGTATTTCAAAATTTTGATAATACTTTAAAATTTTCATGATGAATGTATAGAATAAATAAAAGACTAAAAGGAATTTAGATAAACAGGTTTCCACAAAAGGATAGAAGGCAGGAGATACAAAGGATGGTTCATAAAGAGTATCGACAACGATCAGCTGGGTAATTATTTTTATCTTACACCTTACATATTTTTAATACCTTAAATCATGAATAGTTTGTAAATTTTGTCGAGTCATTATAATTAGATTAAGATAACATACCAAAAGATTAAGATAAATTTTGCGTAGTGTTGGTCTGCTTGAATGACTGATTGCGGAATAGCAAATTATTACTTTATGAGCTTATTTTGGCTTAAATATGTTTGAACCAAAAACAAATCCTGCTTATAATATGTAAAACCAGAAATTTAACTGATTGATTCGCTGATGTTTATTGGTTTGTTAATGTTTGCAAGCAAATGAGTTTAAGGGTTTTGATAGAGAGAATGCAAAAGACAAGTTCTGTTTGATTTAATCATGTTGTTGACAGGGACGGGTGGTGGTGGTGGTGGAATACAAACAGCTGAGACAGAGACGGGTGGTGGTGGTCTGTGGGTTGCTCTTACTCTTTACATGAGTCACGTCATGAAGAAAGTTGCTCAACCAAGGTAGTTAACTGATTATGTTTACATACTGAGATCATATTAATATTAAACGCTTCTTTGTGATGACTTTATGCGTTCTTTTATAGGTGAAGAGCATACCACCTCAAACAACAGGGCATCTATGCGAAGCAATCTGTGAGGTAGAAAGATCTTGCCACAGTTTGAAAAGAGGCGGATCATAGCTGTCTACAAATGTTGTGAATACTCGATGTTCAGTCATAAGCTAAAGATACTACAACAGGGGACTCATTCAGTTTGGGAAAAGGTATGAAAAAAAAAAACTTTTCTTTCTTGACTGTTACTACTATATATCAGGCCTGGGGCCACGGAGGTCATTTTGTATTTAAGAACCAAATTAAGATGCTACGAGAATGAATTTCTCTTTGAAAATGGATTTTAGCTAATATATTTTCTGTCTTCTTACAGGTAGCGCTTAAGTTTGGGCACAACACTAGCAAATGATGCAGTCATGGTATTTCCCACGAGTCGTGAGTTTACATGTGTGTGTTAATTTCTCTAATCCATTTTAGTGAAGCCAAACACTATTTTGTAGTCTTTTTGTTAGAAGTAGCACTGATCTTCTTTTGGTTGAACAACACCCCTGGTGGCTGTAACGGTGTATCTAAATTACACTATAAAGGAAAGCAAGGAGAATACTACGTAATGGTATGATGCCTGTTCATTTAGTTTTTTTCTTTAATTACTATGTAAGCAATTGAACATCATAATGACATACTGTCTGTAATGTGTTCTCAATGATGCAAGTGGTTTCAGAAACGTCCAGTTAGCAGGTACTATATCGGGTAGATAAGCAGCTCTGAGAGTTTATATAAAACTGCTTATTTTAGAGTACTTGAAAATTAGGTAGATTGGTAGTTGGTACCCCTTTTATTAAGTTGACGAGCATTCTGAAATAAGTAATTCCATATATTTCATCAGTATTTAGTATATCAGGTAGTCAAGATGATGCAAGTAGTTTAAAATAGGCAATCCCAAACACGCCGTAAGTCGGTACTATATTGGGTAATGGAGATGATGTGGCATGCTCATTACAAAAGAAATGAAACATAAGCCCTCAGAATTATCACATATGTTTGACATTGGAATATGCATCAGGCTCAGTGGCACGAGCCCTCTGGACTTTTTTCTGTGCTTGAAGACTTTGTAGATAGATTTTTTTTCCTTTTGCCCATACTATTGAAGACTTTTTCTGGCTTATTCTAAAAGTTTACGGCTTATATAAGTTTAAATAAGCCATAAGCCGGCTTATTTATTTGTAAAAAATGTCATGTAGCATAGCATGTTTTCACGCCATCATCAAATACCTGCTAACTTATTTGTGAAATAATGTTTTCAGGGGAAGGTAGTTGTTATAAGAAGAGAAGATGCTAGACAACCCAGGTCAAATCAAGTAGACCCAGCTGCAAAACCTAGCAACTAAGTATTGTTTTGATTTACTGCATACAAAAGCATTGCGCCATTTATAACTCTTCCAGTTTTTATATGTTGTTTCTACCGTTCCTATTTTTGCAAACCTTGCTAAACCTTCTTTGGCAAAACATTCCGCGGCAACGCGCGGGTGATCCACCTCGTAAACATTAAACCCTAAAAAGAAAAAAACCCTTAAATTTTAGGAACCCAAAAATGAGTATCAGCTTCTTAAAAAACAGTCAGAAAACATATACCCACATCACAACCATGTTCAGAAGACACCCAATATCATCAAACCGAATCGGGGCCCCATTGACCCGACCCGGTTTCAAAGCAGCTGCGTATTCAAGGGTTCCTGAAAGAAAAGTGATAGATGCTGTACCATTTGTTGCTGCTGGTACTAAAAATGGGGTTGGTTTTTCTTACGTTGGGTTTATTGGGTGGTATTTGGGTATGTTGAAGACCCGACCCGTTTTGACTAGAAGTGTTACTTCTGGCCTTATTTATACTGTTGCTGATTTGTCTTCTCAGGTAATTTTTTTTTTTTTTTTTTTTTTTTTTTTTCCAAGTAATATATATGTTGTGGTTTTACAAGCTCAATGATGTTTATGTATATGTTTATGTTTAGGGGGTGTTTGTTTCGGCTTATATAGCCGGCTTATATAGCCGGCTTATGGCTTATTTGGTTTTGGGCTTATGATTTTGTGTCTTATGTTGAAACTTTTTGGTCATTGTGACATAATGAACTTATATTTGGCTATCTTATGTTCAGTGAGTGATTTGGCTATTTTATGTTCAAATACTTGTGGGTAATATTTGGGTAAAATATTGACCCAACAGTAGATGACAACATCAGATTAATGCCACATTCTTATGATATTCTATCATCATTAGGTATCAAAGCACTCATCCAATTAATTCCTTTTGCTAGCATTCACAGCAACTCAATATAATTATAAAATACATATGGAATATTTATTTAAGAGAATAACAAATGAATATATGTTTAAACAATTTACAAGCAAATGCACGTTTGGTCGAATTTGAAGGGTTTGAGTTTATGTAACTTTGACCTTTTCAATTGTATTTGATGGTTTCTTTCCATATTACCGACAGTAATGTGTAACTTTTAGCATATTTTTAAACCATGTTCTAGTAAATCCCTAATTAGAAGCCTAAATTTTGGGAGGGCCAACACCCTCCCCTTCCCCTTCAATGTTCCGCCACTGGGTGTGTTTGTTTGTTAACTTGCATATAATATTGTTGCTGCTTATACTTTCAGGAGCATTTGTTGATTGTTTGTGAACTTCTTAAAGCAAACTTATATGAATTTCATAAGTTCAATAGAGAATCTGGAGGAGAGGTTTATTTCACAATGCCAAGATTGCAGGTATGTTGTACCTATTTATTAGAGGTGGCCAAATTGACAGGGCGAGTAATGGGTCAATACAAGTACTTTTTCGTACTGGTTGAAACAAATAGGATTGGGATGACCCAAATACTTTCTGTGAATTGTATACTGAATAATTAAAGTGTTACATATGATTAAAGAAAAGGCTATATTAGACATAAAGTGCTTTAGAAGGTTATATGCATCAAATAGATACTCTAGGCGGCTTACAAGTTTCAACCTGCTCGACCCGTTTCCTCTTGAAACAAATTTTATGTTTTGTCCTGACCAGTATAGATGAAATATAATCCAAAAATTATACATTGCAGTAAATGGGTTGAATCACCTTAATTCTTTTACATTCCTTATGAGAACGAAACTAGTAGAACGTTTACATTGCTTTTCTTTTATCATGCAGTCAATAACCATCTAGTGCTTAGAGGCACTTCAGTTTTTGCATGGTCTTGGGCTTATACATTGTGATCTGAAGCCTGAGAACATTTTGGTGAAGAGTTACAGTAGATGTGAAGTGAAGGTTATTGATCTTGGAAGTAGCTGTTTTGAGACAGATCATCTTTGCTCATATGTTCAGTCTAGGTCATATCGTGCTCCAGAGGTCATTTTGGGGCTCCCATATGACAAAAGATTGATATTTGGTCCCTTGGCTGCATCTTGGCTGAACTTTGTACCGGAAATGTGAGTCTCTCTCTTATACTAAGGGGCTTGGGTCAAGTTAGAGAGTTTTTTGTATGAGTCGGGTTGACCTGAAATATTTTTTGCCCATTTTTTTTTCTTTCCTATAAATAATTAGCGTGCAGCATATGATTACAAATATCAACTGCTAAAAAACACTTTAGCCGGCTTTCATCCATCAATTAAATTAAGCTTAAATATGTTATTATTTTTTTTGACAGTAATGGTGACGGCAAGTATATATAGAAGAGTTCTTAGCGGGTCAAAATGGGTTGTGATTGTGAGTACTAAAATGCAAGACTCATGATTCGTATAATATCGCGTAAATATGAAAGAAACTAATTTGAACTCAAACTGCATTGAAGAATGCCAAATCAGCACTAAACTGTGGCCGAACTCAGGGAGCTGCTACAGCTTGAGAAGGGAAATATTGAAACCGATATAGCCGTTTTGGATCGAGTTGTGGCACCAGCGGGATGCCGACTGCTCAAAAAGATGTATGGATTATAGTTTCTTAAGGAAACCGAAACATAAATGTGGCCAAGTAAGTGTAAAGGTTGAGTTTGACCACTTGAAAAAGGAGAAGTGGTTGCAACGCCTTGCTTTTCTAAGGTACATTTTTGTTTTTTGTATTTGTGAGCATGACAATTACATGTAACAATAATATTCCTATATATGCACTATTGCTGCATATTGTGTTGTATGAACGTGTATTTATGGAATACACACAATTAACGATTAAAACCATGTTTCCATCAGTTGTTGGCTGAACACTCCATCTTAAGTTTTATATAAGCATCATCAAAAGATCAGCCTCTCATCTTACATTTTAACACCCATCTTTGTATTTGTTATGCTAATGTAGCAGAATCTGTTATAGTTACTTTAGCATGGTTTTGGATTATGTAAAATGTCGCAATGACGCCTGTTGGATGTTGGATTTGTCAGCCCCGCCGCAACGCGGCGGACCGCCCCCCACCTCGTAGGTTAAAAAAACATAGCACAACATCAGGCTCAGCCCAATAACCCTTTGCTACCTGCTCACCAAGTCCAGCAAGCTTTAATGGCGCAACATCAGGCCCAGCCTAATAACCCTTTGCCCACAGCATACAAGTTAGTTTTTGCCTTGCTTCTTATGTGCCTTCTAGCTGGTCATTCTTAACTTTGTTGTAAAACAAGAGATGAGCAAACTTTTGTTGTAAAACATGAGACGGGTCTTTCTTATTTAGGACATAAGTCTTACTACAGTGAACTGTTTTTTTTTTTTTTTTTTTTTTTTTTTTTCTCTCTCTCTCCATATATGTTGTCCTTCATAGCAGGTATCACTTAATTCGTACAAGGAACTGGATTTATCGATCTGTATAGTGCACCCATCCGGCCAGAATGTTATAGGTTACATGTCGTAGAACAATGTTCTAAGTGAGCGGAGAATCAAGAGTTCGAGAGTTAAGAGAATTAGGATTTGGAAGGCAGTGGCAGTATTCCACAGAAACAATAAAGTTAACGTTAAACAGCAAAACCTTTAATCATAATTACACGAATTGAAAACAGAAACCAAAATAAGCCAAAACCTCACAGCCTCGCTCACTATGGCTGCCCATGCATCAACATTACAACATATCAAGGAGCCAAACACATTAGTATCCCATCTTTATTCTATTACATAAGTAGTACTATATACGACGTATCTAAATCAATAGTGTTCTGAAAGCTTATCTTTGATCTTCTCCATCACTCCTTTCTTCTTATGCATCTCACCATAACCAGTTTCAATACGAGTACCAGTTCCAGTTCCAATACCATAACCAGTTCCAATACCAGTACCACTTCCAGTACTAGTTCCAGTTCCAATACCATAACCATTTCCACCAATAGGTGTAGCACTAGGTTGGTTTTGTAATCCTCCACCCATCACATCAAATTCATCACCAGTACCACCAATACGTGTAGCACCAGGTTGGTTTTGATATCCTCCAGTCACATCAAATTCATCTTCAGCACTCCCATGACCAGCCTCCTGGTGTTCGATCTGACTATAGCTAAGTCCAGTGCCTCCAGTGGTATAACCTGGGTTTCCATAACCAGTTCCTGTGGCTCCTGCTGCACCATGACCCAAGATGGTACCATGTTGACCACGTATGCCCAAGCCAGTGGCTTCACCTATTTTGGAACCCAAACTTTGGTGACCCGTTGTGGTGTGAATCGGGTTTCCATATTCGTTAGTTTGTCGAATAGGGTTGCCGTAGGCATCTGTGTGAGCCTGGTTTCCGTATTCGTTATTTTGTCGAATAGGGTTGCTGTAGGCATCTGTTTGAACCTGGTTTCCATATTCGTTTCCGTATTCGTCAGTTTGTCGAGTAGGGTTGCCGTAGGCATTTGTGTGAACCTGGTTTCCGTATTCATCAGTTTGTCGAATAGGGTTGCCGTAGGCATCTGTGAGAACCTGGTTTCCGTATTCGTCAATTTATCGAATACGGTTGCCGTAGGAATTCGTTTGAACCTGGTTTCCGTATTCGTCAGTTTGTCGAATGGGGTTGCCGCGGGAATCTGTGTGGCGAGTTTGCTGTCCATACTGTTGGTCTCCTCCAAATTGTGCCATTTTTCTATAAGATTATTGGGAAATAGTATAAGAACCACTGCAAAAGATAGTTTTGTATGATTTTGTTGTTATGGTTTTGTTTGCTGAATTTGCTAAGGTGTGTAAGGGTTTATATAGAAGAAAATTTTGAGATGATGCAACAGTGGTATACGTGTGAAATGAAGTTGCATGTCATGTGAGATAACTATACACGTGGCATGATACAGTTGGTCATCCATGTAGCAGTTGCACTTGTTTTCTATATGTCGACTGATATTTCTTGTGAATAAAACTTCAACTGTAGCTCCATATCTTGCAGCATTCGATGTTCTAGTCCAGGATTCTCTATTGGTTAGCTTAAAATAATATTAACAACAAACTTTTGGGTGATTAATTGAATTCATGTATAGCAAGTTTAATTGAGGTTTTCTCTTGAACTTTGCGTGACATATCAAGTATCTATGCTTTGAAGGATGAACAAATCAAAACCAAATATGACCGGGTACATTTTATGTTATTTTTTATTTGTAAAAAAAATCGATGTTTTTCTCAAAAATTTACACTATATAAAAAAATCCATAGAGTTTCTAGAAACCCAAAGGAACCTTTGGTTCCGTCCCTGAAGCTTTGGGAGGACAACAATCGAAGGCATTGCCTTTCCTCCCGTACTTGTAAATGTTGTTGTAGAAACAATTGCTACATGAAATGCATGATTTTTACTCGAAAAATGACTTTGTTCTTCTCTGAGGTTGATCATTGCACCTAAAGTGTATAAATTATGCTTTCTTCTAAGAGCGAATTTCTTAAATGAACTATTTATAAGACTAATTTATCAATATCAACCTTGCATACAAAATTTTCCAAAATGAACTTTTCAATATAATCCGATAGATTCATTAATAGATTGGTTTCTACCATACATGTGTGTAACACCCCCAAAATCAGATTTATCGGAAGCATACATTTGGGTGCCACTAAATTGGTAAACACAACACAACGATATAGAGAACGGATGTGAAAATCCGTTTTAAAATATTATACAATACCATAGTCAAATGTCATACAATAGTTTGAGTTTTGATAAAAACAAGGCCCGTTTACATGACTGCCTCTTTTCAGATGGTTACCATTAAGGATTCCCATACAACAACATTAGTGGTTTACAAAGTAGTTCATTTTGGATTACCTTGACCTGGTGTTTCAAGTCTTCTTGATGGTTGGATTTTTATCGTGTCGAGAAGTCTGAAGCGAGTTTTCCAAACAAAGCTCTCAATGAGTGTTCATTTCTTTGCACTCTGTACAAGTATGTCGATTAAACCGTATACATTAGTAGTACTTAGACGTTGCGTAACTGTTAATAACAAAGTGGGTATGTTAGTTTGTATTTTTGTTTCTTTTTGTTTTGGGCTCATCCTTTTTTATTGTTTTGTTAAGAATGTGGGTTGCTATTTTTTTTGCATCTTGTTTCTTATTTGATTCCGTTAAACTAGTCGTTTTCTCTTAATTTTTTTTTGGAACGACAAATGCAACATGTATCTCATAAATTTAATCTCGCATATGTTTTCAACGAGACTTGAACCACAACCTCTAGGCTGTTTGACCACTCACATACTGTTTGGCCAATAGCAATTTAATTTGTTCAAAGAAAAATATAGAAGAGGTTTTTATCATAGTTGTTAGGATCCCGATCCTGATCTTAGGCTAGACACAGTGGTGACCCAAGTCATCCACTACCACGTCAGCTTTCTCTCTCCGGCGACCAGACATGACCCAAGTGCCAAAGTGGTGACAGACTTTTTTTTTTTTTTTTTTTTTTTTTTTAATTCAAACAGTTTAAATAACAAATTTAAAATTCATTAAAAATAAAAACATTACAATACTAAATTAAAAACTTAAACATTACAATACTTATTAAAACTTAAATTAGTAATCTAAGTTGTAGCGTGCCTTGATTGCTGCCTTAAGCTGCAAAAGTTAATTTCGTTGTCGTTCTGACAAATTCGAGTCGATTTCTGAATTGTAGAAAATCAAACTATTTTTTTTTTCTTTCTCTTATTTATTCATTACACACAAAAAACCTTCATTATATTTCTAGACAGAGAATTCATATTACCTATGTGATACTATAGCGCATGTACCGACATATTTTTTTTACTATAATTTCTCGGGCCCAAGGTTTGGGCTTACATTGGCCCATCAAAAAATTAGTTTTTGTTCAGCCCAATACTTTCTAACTGTTTGTGATGTAAAACATTACTCAAAGTAATTGTTGATGAGTCTGTAACATTTATGTTGCCAAATTGTGTAATCGTGTGTATAAAGCATTCATAAGAAACGCGTTTGAATGTGATATTTTAGTTCCACAAATAAGTGTAGCAAACATCCCCGCCGCAACACGGCGGGTTAATTCACCTCGTTTATCATGTTTCCAACAAAATGATCATAGACGTTATGTAAACAACAACAACAACATTTCTCATACAAATTTCAGGTTCTTCAACTTTATATTTCATGTTCTTGTTTATTGTTTGTTGATTCCTAGTTTATACTTGACATGATTCTTTAGCTCAAAGTTTTATGTCTTTGACCACCAAGTAACTCATCATAGATATGAATTTCTTTTTATATGTATAATTAACAATCATAAATATGAATTTCTTTGTGTTTTTTTTTTTGAGTTTTGTGTTGTGTAGTATCGGTAGAATTTGTGACCGATTTTTGTTTTTGGGTGCCCGTGACCGAAGCTCGACCGATGTGCCACAATGAGGCCGACCGATGTGAATATCGGTCAAGAGTGATGACCGACCGATTTTTTTCAGACCCACCGCGTTTAGCCTTAGGATCTTACGATTTTACGATACTGCAAAGCAAAAACTATCCGGATCCTACATAGGATCTTTGCAAGCTTAAGATCTTATAGGATCCCGATCCTGACCATACGATCTTAACATCTAATCTGATCTGATCTTACTTTTCTCGGATTACAAACTAAAAAACTATAAATCTATGGGTTGTTTTTTTTATAATTAAAAAAACAACATGTTAATCTTTTTAAACATTTCATAATCATAATTTAGGACAATATTTGTATGAAACATTCATAATATTTTGTGTTTATAATGTATAATAATTTGTAGATTTGTATAATATTACAAAAACTATTAAGTAATAACTTATAGTAGGATCTTAAGATCCCGATTCGATCTTACGATCACGATATTGCAAATACGAAAACGATCTTGGGTAGGATCCCAATCTTGAAAACATTTGGTTTTTATCTCTAAGAATATAAGAATATGGTAAAATATATAGAAAACGTACTTAGATGACATTTTTTAAGAAAAGTGAAAGTCCATGGGTTATGCAAAAAATGTGCAAAGAATAATGTAAAGATGAATTGATCTTTTAAGAATTATACTATATATAATAGAGCATCAATTGGTGACGCCAAATTTGCGTCATCAAGGCCTGTTCCACTGCGTAAGCCCAGCCCAGCCAGATCGTCAGCCCATTTTGTCTGCTGTTCTTTCTTTTTTAATTTTTTCAGGCCTTTTATGTTGACGAGGCCACCGCCTGTTGTTTCATAGCTATCTTGTTACTATATCTAGAGCGTCGAATGACGTCAAATTTGCGTCACTTTTTTGGAGCCCAAATATTAGCCTGCAGGTAGCTTGGATCTTGGTCCATTAACTGCCACGCTGGAATCTTTTTCTTATAAATAATCTTCCATGCTATCCTCAATCTTTTTCTTATAAACATAAGACCCTTTTACCCAAAGTTATGGTATGAATTGTTTCGAGATTTTTTGCATTTAGATTGTATCATATAATTTGAGAATCTTTTTTACCATTACTATATAAAAGTATTAGTTATATCATTTTCTACAATGAGAATCAGTTGATTTTTTTTTTCAATTTACGAATCTTACGTCAATTGAGACTTTGAAATGTCGAAAAGAAATATCATGTATTTGAAAATAGTAATGAGTTACATGAGGTGATGTGGATTTGATTAACTACATATGTTTACTTCATTAACCATAGTTTCATACATATTTGCGAAAATGTTCGATTTTATTACGGCACATATTTGCGAAATGTTAAACCGTGCACCCTAAACACGCTATAAAAAACTACCGCCCATTTACGTGCATAACCAACGCCTCGGCGCAACGCGGCGGGCTGAAGCCATCCTCGTTCTATTTAAAACTTGAAAAGTAAACATTCATTTTTACAAAGAATTTCTCTTAAAAGTTATAACTAAACAAGTTTTTATTTTCTAATTTCTTAATTCTAACTTTCTTATAATAATAATAATAATAATAATAATAATAATAATAATAAAAATAAAAAAGTGAGTCATTTTCACCCATTAAACACACCTTTAATTTTTGGATACATCATTTTAATCTAGGGGCAATTACATATATATCTACTAAAACTTGCATATTTGCATATATACCAAAAACATGCTTAAACATCATTGTACATTGTGCATTAAAAACTTGTGTTTTGGAGAAATATGCAAATGTTTATATTTTAGTGGGTATATATGCAATTCCCCCTTTAATCTAAAGTGTTGTGACAATCCCTTTTATTTTTCAACAATTATAACTAAGAGCTAATATATGACATTATGCAATTTCAACCTAAAATCTTTGTGAAACCTAAAATCTTTGTGAATTCATAAAAGAAGTCGTGAGATGCTCCTCAAACTATTAGTTGTGGGATTCAAGTTGCTAAAACCCATGTGAAAATGGTTGGCACGATCAATTTTTTATTAAGGCACATCATTTTATACATTAAACAATTGTATAGTATACAAGTATCTTTGTCAAAACTAGCTATAACTGTAAACTGTTAATTGTAAACTGTAAATTGCAAAGTTGTTAACATGAGCTACAAGATGTATTTTTTTTTTTCTTTTCAATAAAAGTGTTTAGTAAGTTAGTTGTTAAATGTAATTATAAGATGTAAATGATATAAAAGGATATATTTATAATTGTAAACAAATATTTGAACGGTATATCAGTAATTTATGGTGTTAACAGCTCCAAGATATTTAAAAAGCTTCATGAATCAGCTTTTTATTTAGTAGCTATTTGTTTGAAATAAAATATTGAAGTTAATGTATCCAAATAGAGCTACTTATTTTAGAGGAGATTATTTTTGTAACAATAAACTAATAACTCCTCAAAAAAGTTGTACATTAAAGTATGTTAATCACTAAAAATGTGTGCAAATCATTTTTATATTTTTATATGTTTGGTTTGATGGTAATTATTCACCTATTTCATTGTTTTATGATGTTAATGTGAAAGTGATAATTTTGTTGACATAGAAAGGTGATTGAACGATTTCATTTCCTATATTAAAGTTGCAATATCTTTTACTTATTGTTGTTAGCAATCCACATGGTGTAGTTTAGTACGTAGTATATTTAAAAACTACTCTCGCGTGAATCACATGGTATAGTTTAATATTTAATCTCGTATATATTTGAAGTTTAGAATCAAAAACTTAAGAAATAAGTATCATATCTCATTTTTATTTATTTTTTATATTAACTTGCACCGACATTAAATATAAAATATCAAAAGTGATTTGCACACTATTAGGTTGGAATGACAGATATAATAGTCATCACTTTCTTTATTTTCATATTGGTGACACATCATCACTCCCTTGACATTTTAGTTTTAATTGTCACCACTTCCCTAACCACAATTAAAAATATTTATTTTATACAAACATGCGTCACAAAATACCCAACACAGTTAATAAAAATGAATGGTGAGGGCGGTCACCACCCTCTCATCTTTTTTTCTTGTGTCGCACGTGAGAAGTGAGGGTTTTAGTGAGAGTGACGCGCGAGGAGGTGAGAGTGAGCCCTCACTTCTCATTGTGCCCGGTCTTAATTTTTTTTGCTCACTTTAGTGTGTGCCAATAAAATACAATTGAGTAAATTGCAAAAACTATCTATCAGTATGTTCAAATGGCTAATACAGTCTCCACCTTTTTGAAAGTGCAAATGTCATATTTGTAAAAACTTTTGGTGCGGATATCGTCTATGTCTCAAAATAAAATGACTAAAATGCCCTTTCCTTTAGCGAGACTTTTCTTTTTTAATCATTTCACTTTGAAACAGAGACGAAATCAACACTAATAGTTTCCCACAAAAACGACGCATGCATTCGTAAAGGTAAGAACCACACCTGCAATTTAGACATATCACATGGACAAATTTTACAATTTACTCTAGGGGTGAGCAAAACCGACCGAGTCCCGACAACCAACTCGATCCCGACATAAACCGATAGTCCCGAAATCAAATAATAGCTTCTCGGGTCGGGAGTCGGTTTGGATTTTTAGCATTTTCGGGATTCAGGTCGGGACGAGCCAAAAACCAACAAAATACAAGCAAATCAGCCCGAAACTGACTATATCGACTATACCAAAACCGACTACTTTTGGGTCGGTATTCAGTTTAGGATTTTGGTGTTTTTCGGGATCAGGATGGGTCGAGTCAGGATCCGGCGCGATGCTGAGCCCTACTAATCAATTTTCTAGAATTATTAAACCCCATTGCCCACATTACGCCACATGTCTTCATCACCCAAAACCCAACAAACAAACAAACACAAGAACTCTCTCCTTCCTTCCTTCCTTCCTTCTACATTAAAAAACATAAACATTAACCCCTAAAAAGAAAAAAAACCCTAAATTTAAGGAACCCAAAAATGAGTATCAGCTTCTTAAAAAACAGTCAGAAAACATATACCCACATCAGAACCATGTTCAGAAGACACCCAATATCATCAACCCCAATCGGGGCCCCAGTGACCCGACCCGATTTCAAAGCAGCTGCATATTCAAGGGTTCCTGAAAGGAAAGTGATAGATGCTGTACCATTTGTTGCTGGTAGTACTAAAAATGGGGTTGGTTTTTCATATGGTGGGTTTATTGGGTGGTATTTGGGTATGTTGAAGACCCGACCCGTTTTGACTAAAAGTGTTACTTCTGGCCTTATTTATACTGTTGCTGATTTGTCTTCTCAGGTAAATTTTTTTTTTTTTTTTTTTTTTTTTTTTTTTTTTTTTTTTTTTTTTTTAATAATAAAGTTGTGATTTTTATGAAATTTTTTTGTAAGTATAGGTATTTGAATGACTAGTAGGGTACTCGCGCGTAATGGCGGAAAAAATAATTGTTTGTAAAAGAAATGACATTTAGATTACTATTTACTAGTTTCCGGTTTATATGAGTTCAGTGATGTTTTTACAAGTTCAGTGATGTTTACGTATATTTTTAGGGGGGTGTTTGTTTTGGCTTATATAGCCTGCGTATGGCTTATTTTGTTTTGGGCTTATGATTTTGTGTCTTATTTTGAAACTTTTCGGTCATTGTGACATAATGAACTTATATAAGCCGAAAGGTTTCAAAATAAGCCACTAAAAATGAGCTTATGAAACATAAGCTGAGAACGAAATAAGCCATAAGCCGGAACAAGCACCCCCTTATAAGTTCAGTGACCCAAAAGTCTTGTTTCAAGTTCAATAACCCAAATGAACAAAATGAAAGTTCGTTATGTTGGGCGCATAGACGGAACTTGAAGATTTATTTTGGGGGGGCCGAATCGGAGATTTGTTTGTAACCTCAACTAAATTACCCCTAAAACCTATAATATTTACACTAGGTGCCGCAAATTTTGGGGGGGCCGGGACCCTCCCCTGCCCCTACATAGTTCCGTCCATGGTTGGGCGCATTTTTTTTTAAAGTTTAGTAAGATATTTGTGTATTAAGCCTTTAAAAAAGGTTTATAAGTTTGTCATGTCATATTAGATCGTAAATTTATAAAGCTTTTGATTTCTCATAAAACTTATTTAACTATGTATAAACTTTTTACAAGTTCACAAAATGGTCCTCAATAATATATGCATTTAATTATGAATAGGTTCATGGTCTTAGACCTCTTCATGCCACATGTGCATAAAAGCGTAAAGTTGAGTAATCGCAGTGTATATTAACCCTTGGGAAATATATTGAATTTGAAATGGGACAGAAATGGATTTAGATGTATGTGTCTTAATCCTAGAATTAGGTTAGGAGTTATGTTTGGTTTTCGGCTCAGCATATTGGTCATTGCTATAAGCATATAGAAGTATAGATAGTCGGGTGTTTGACATTGTGTGTTGGAAGTGGGTATCTAATATGGAATAATGAGAATCATATATAGGGATTTAAAAACAGTGTTGGAACCAGCTATGTAAGTGTTTTTTGAACTGTAATAGAAATGGAAAAAACGAACAAAAAAGTATAAGTCCATTAAAGCAAGTGGGTTGAATAAGAATCGAGTTTACTTTTTACCTATTGTTGGACTAAGACTAACTAAGCAACTACTAGAAACACAATTCTATTGGACCGGTTGCATTTAGGAAAATTCTAGATTTTTTACTAATGTTATCTCTACGAAACGAAATTCCATCAGTGTCCTAGGACCCCCCTTATTTCCGCCACTAGTGTTTGGGTTTACTTAGGTCTAAAATATTTGATTTTTGAGTGTTTGGTTTTTGATTATTTGAGGATTTAAAATGTAAAATGGCATGGGAGTGGGCTAGGTAATTATCTTGATTCATCATTGACTGTATCAAAAAGTTATACAGTTAAACATTTAAACTGATAACTATCCTCAATTAGGCATTATAGTCTTACAGAGTAAGAATATTTACTTTTTCGGGATGTTTGGATCATGGTGAATGACTGTTTGGAGGTGTTTATTCGCCAAGGGTCGTAGTTAAGTGTCTGGACTAGTCATTTCAGCGTGTATAATCATACAATGTACTTTGCATCATGTAGTTAGTTACATGAACAATAAGGTCTCTATACTTGTATTAGCCAAATGTCAGGACATCGTTTGACCCATTTAATACACATGCTGCTCGGTTTTTAAAATGGCCCTAGATAATCTTGACCTGTTTTGTTGCATCAACTTCTTGTTAATTGATTATGTGACCCCTAAATAAACCGATACTCAAAATCAATCTTAAAAACACGAGAAAGTGTTTATCCATGATTTGATAACAGTCGAAACACAATAGTCAAATAATCTATTTCAGAGTGGAACATGCCAAACACCGTCTTAGATGTCTTTTTGGTTCTACTCCAGTACTCGTATAACAATGTTTTTATATTTCATCCAACTTACCAATCAGCAAAACCATATTTTTTTGTGAATGGCAGAGTTTACAAATTGATTAGAACAATTTTTAGCCTTGTCTAACTTAATTCACAACTTGATAATCTTGTCTAACGTTTGGGGTTATCGTCCTTGATTCACCTCCACTTTTCAGACAATTACCCGGTCATCTTCAGATTCTTATGATGCTGTAAGAACTATTCGTATGGCAGGATACGGACTGATAATTGTGGGTCCATCACTTCATTACTGGTTCAACTTTGTATCGAGACTCTTTCCAAAACAGGACCTGATGTCAGTATTTAAGAAAATGTTCATAGGACAGACAACATTTGGGCCTCTCATGACTGTCGTTTTTTTCTCTCTTAATGCCGCTTTACAAGGTACTAGTTTCTTACTTGCCTTTTAATGTTTTTTTTATCTGTCTGCGGGTTTTTGGTTTCAGATTTAACTTTTGTTGAATAATAATCTCT
This sequence comes from Artemisia argyi, assembly GCA_030686995.1. Lineage (NCBI taxonomy): Eukaryota > Viridiplantae > Streptophyta > Magnoliopsida > Asterales > Asteraceae > Artemisia > Artemisia argyi. The sequence continues at coordinate 4,289,975 of CM060679.1, forward strand.
CAGGTGAAAATGGTTCAGAAATTATTGCTAGATTGAAGCGAGATTTAATCCCTACGATGATCAATGGCGTTATGTACTGGCCTTTATGTGATTTCATCACATTCAGATTCATCCCTGTTCATTTGCAGGTAAACATAACGTTAATTTATTAGTTCTAAATTATAGATACCGATCATTTGACATTGTTCTTCTAAAGGGTTCTTATTTATAGACCGGATACTAGTATAAACTTATGATTTCTGGATATTGGTTTTGCAGCCACTAGTGAGCAACTCATTTTCGTATATATGGACGGTTTACATCACATACATGGCAAGCTTAGAGAAAGCAAAGCCCGAGTAATACAATCACTAGTTTTTGACGTTGCATGCTTCTAAGAACTGTTGCTGCTGCTCTGCTTAAGACTTTTAGCTGGTTGGAAACTCATACCCAAATGTTGCAAAAATGCAGAGAAAAGCTACATTGTATTGGGTACGTAGTCATGTCACATGTGCACATCCATTCTGACTTGTGTAAATGTGGCTGCAGTTATCAGCATGTTATGTCAAGAATTATTATAGTTTTAGTTCGATATATATGTTGCATTTTTCTCATATAATGACAGAATATTCTCTGTATGTTCAATTTCAATTTTGTTAGCCCAATTTTTTTCGTTTTTTTCTTCTTATCTAAAGTTGAACTAGTTATAATGCCCGTGCACGCACGGGGTTTTTTCTGAATTTTTGAATAACGTATTTTTATTTATTAAAAATCAAATAGTTTATTATTATTATTATTATTATTATTATTATTATTATTATTATTGTTTTAGTTATTGTTTTTAAGTTTAGTTTATAATTACGTTTGACGTAAGGGTTCATATATATATATATATATATATATATATATATATATATATATATATATATATTTTAAAAAAAAATCACAAAAGTTTCTAAACAAAATTTAGTTACTGTATGTCTTGTTTTTGCGTCGATAACTTTTGTAAACTCATAGTTTAACATCTAGGACGTCAAATTAAGATATTTTCTCTAGGTTAGTGTTTCGGTCAAACTAATCGATCAGAAGACCCGAATCACCACACATCAGAAATAAGATAAGCACAGAATGCATCGAAACGGTTGTACTTATATTATAGAAGCTTACTCTAGCGGTCGCAAAAAAATCTTTGGATTTTACATTTGGCTTTAAGTTATTACCAAGCCACACTTGACTAAATACATAAAATCCATGAAACAAACATACAAACAACCATAAAATAAATAGAAAGACCAAATACCAAACATGCTATGCTATTCAGTATCTTCCAGCAATCCAACTTTATAGCTCCACCAGGCATTCATTCCTCGTAGCGAAGATACCAAATCTTCTTACCACTATTAGAATCAAAACTCATAAATCAATCAAACCACATAAATCTTTCAAAATCAAAAACTAAAACTGATAAGGGTAAAAAGTGATACCTCTATTAGAATCAGAATTAAAGTCTAGATCTTTATCTTAATCTGGTTACTAAAATCGAAATCAAATCAAATCATAAAAATACCATATCTTTTTACAAACCATGATGACACTAATATAATTATCTTTATAACCATGACGACACTAATATAATTATTATCTTTATATGGTATATTTTATAAAACTAAGGTACATAATTATGTCAGTGAAGACTTTCATCCTCTTGTTATTGTAATATTTCTCGATTTTCATGTAAGACTATTCTGTGTATGTCATTTTTTCCAGCCAAAGCCTATTTTGAATCGTTACCCAACCTACTAAACGCACTACCTTTACTTCTGTATCTCAATTAGGCACAACCCACATATGGATTGTATAAAAAGCATAGCAAACATAAGTGGGCACTCGCCTAGCATTCTATTTGTCATTGTTAGAGGTTGTAAGTTATGCAAGAACAATTGTAAAAGGAGATTAATTATATATAAGACATACTTATTGTATGCATGAAAGCAGTATTTAACATATTTGGAAATAAGTTACTTACATTCATCGTACTAAAAATTTTGTACTACGAACAAAGTAAAAGCACAAGATATCGCGAGGATATAAATCTCATTACCTGGATTTAACCCATCCATCTCATTTGATGTGGTAGTTTATTCTTGTCCGTGTAAGGAAGACTTATCTGCCATCAGGAGAAAGAAAATATTTGGCATGACATATATACTTCACAGAATAATAACATTACAAAGTTCATACCTAAAGCAATGAGCACCGTGGTAAACTGAATTATCACATAATAACAATATCACATAACACATATGGGTGAATAGTCGAAAAAACAATCACATTAGTTTCAGAAAGTGTGTATCCACCACCCACAAGATCATAATTCTCAATCAAATGCTCTAAAAGATAATTGCTAAAACATGAAATATAGGCTAAAAACATGTGAAGATGATAGATTCGGAAATATCCACTTAATTAGTAGAATTCTTAAATACCTATACCTACTCAGGAGCAAACGATTTAAGAGAGCAAATGAAGAAAACAGATGAGAGACATTAAGCAACGATAATCTGTTTTAAGAATAAGTGAAGTGCTTGCCCTTTCCCGAATAGCTCAATTTTTTTTTTCATCATGTTAACTTAAAAATGGGTCGAGTGGGGTTGTTTTTTATTTACAAAAGGTTAAATGAGTAAAACAAAAAAACATGTTGAACGGATCTAAAGTCACTTGAAGTGTTTTGTAGAAATTTAGCTTTCTCCTCTTTCACTGTTCCAAACAATGAACTTATGACCCATATTTTGACCACTACATAATCATAGAATCAGTATAGCTTCACAATAGTAAAACATCATGAATGAGATAATCACTTTCAATGACAATGCCAAACACCCTCTATTGCTAAGTGGCTTCCAAATCTCTACAGCTTAAGCAACCTGCTTGGACTCGCTTATATTCAAACTCAGCAGTCTAAATCTCACCATTTCATAAACCAATTTACAAAGGTCCTTCACTGCATTTACTTTGAAAATATCTCATGTTCCTCTAGCAAGAATAGTAAAGTGATTATTATACTAAGTAATCAAAATCAGATGGCTAACTGTTATAAAAAAGGACGACATTAGATAGTGTTTAGAAGTGCTTCTACCATTTGAACTTCTGATAATCAGATGTTTGAAAGTTTGACAAATTTTGATTATCTAAGAAATTATTACAGTAACTTCATGATACTCTCTGAAAAATCTTTTACGGAGTATATAATAAAACAACAATCTCACTTTTGTTCTTGGTGGAACTTGAACCCACAACCTCTTAGTTGGGGACATAACCATTTTACGGATACCACTTGGTATTAATCAATAAAAACCAAACTAAATGAAACCATAAAAGAGTATTAAACAATAAAAACCAATTAAGTTCTGTGAACCAAACATGCTCTAACATCTTTGCCTGCTGCAGCACCCCACGGGTTAGGAAGTGGGTTAGAGTTAGGAGCTCCATTGACACAGCCTTTGGAACAACCTTCCTCCAATCCTTTCACTATAGCACACAAATCCTTTTAACTAAACATACAACCTCCCAAAAAAAAAGTAATAAAAACTAAAATTGGCCACTGTTGATAAATTTGACATATTTTAGCTAACATCTAGGGTAGTATTTACAACCTAATTTTAGTCATTTTACCCAAAGGTTTCATCTCACATGTGATAGGTCTAATATTACTAAAGAAAAGATACTGTAATAAAAAGCAGGTCTCGACTGTTTCTCATAACTTTCTTTGATGACTTTGGAATTCTCCTATCTGGATCCCTCCAATCAGCCTACCCACCAACTAAAAAACGCAGAAAATAAAGATATACTTCTGTAAAAACATAGCATAGCACAATTACGAAGAAAAACTCAGCATTTTATTGTCTAGATTCATTTTCAAGTCAAGTACTACATAAAGATAAGTTACTATTAGTGTAAAATCACAGTTTACTCAAATTTATTCTTTGTTAAGTAATAAGATGCACTTATGGCGATCAGAATTGTATGCTATAACATGACATATCAAGAATTCAAAAAAATATGTCAAAAGTGTACAGGAATCAGAACCACCGCATAAATAATATAATTGAAGACCGCTAATGTTGAGCTAAAGCATCGATTCCCATGATTGTATGATTTACTAAAGATAAAAAAATGTGATCGGCTCATTTTAGAAAATGGATCAATTGGGTGTGGATAAAGAATATGGAATTTACTCAATTTAAAAAACAACCTTCAGACTAAGAAAAAGTGTAGTATGATGAGTATATAAAGGTTATCACAAGTAAAGGCCAACTATTGGAGCAAAATGATCAAGTGGTATGGAAAAATAATAAGTTGGGAAGATTTCAGCATAATGTTTTATAAAGATTAATATTTGCTTAGACACACAAGGTTTCAAGAGTACAGAAGTACTGGGTCCTCCTTATTCCCAAAAATTGTTTAAGTTGTCATGGCAGCTGCTAATTAATTAACTTCCAGTTATTAAAAAAAAAAACTTTGTAGAAAGAGGTATATTGAGAGCTCAGATGGGCTATGCTCAATGTGTGAGCTAAGAAGTGAAAGCACAGATAAGTTATCACATAAAGTGATTAGACTTGTGCAATATAAATTGGGCCTGTCCATGCAAGACTGAGACCCTATTTGACAGAGCACGAATGGTAGAAGCGGATGTAATAGCTAAGCATTGTATAGGTAGATCATCAGGATTATGCGGAATGGGTGTAGATTTGTGCTTTTGTTAGCCTGAAACGTAGGGATACATGGATACTATATGAACTTTCAAGTGAAATAGTAGGTCAAATTCCTTTAGTTCCCCCTCCCCCAAAACCCCTGCTGGCAAAAAGCTATTTTTTGGTGCAACGGGTCAGTTCAATGGATTGTGATATCATATTTTTATCAATGATTTGTCGGTTCAAAAAAATTCGGCACAAATATTTTACACCAGAATAATTCTCGTAAAGACCCATCATATATTTCAAATTATTATAGTTGATGACCATTATACAACAACAAAAATTACCAAACAATTACAAAAACATGGCATATTTTATTGATCCATATACCATTACATATGATCATTGACTTAGTATCACCCTATCAATAGCACCATTGAAAGAAACATGCATTTGGCATTTCATTGGCTTAAATGAAGGGTATCATGGGTTACATGCTACATTAAAATGTATTAAACATTCAGGCCTGAAACTAAACTTTATAAATTAGCTATCAGGCAATTTATAATCAACATAATATTCCCATCAAATGTTAAAAAAATAGTATTTTATGCCAGAAGTTTAGGACAACTATTCTCTAGATTTAAATCCAATCTTTCATCACATTATATGTCGACAACAAAAGTGACAGTTAAGTAATTTTTAAACCAAGAAACTCTGCAATATGTTTTAAAAAAAAGCTCATTTAGTTAGTTGCATGACAAGAAAACCAAACCGGGTACTTTATTACATTTTCTAGCTAATATTGTATCATACACACTACAAGAAAAGTTCATTAACAATTTGGATAATGAATGACCGGTACTTCGGTACATAAATCTTAAATGTACACACAAAATATGTAGATATTTGAACTTCATAGAAAATGCAATTCAGCCAACAAATGCTTATAGCGAAACAGATGAACCATGAAGAACACATACCTCCTGCATGCAAAGTGCCTCACTAAAAACAACTACTCCTAAATTGTTTTATTAAAAGACGCACATTATTATTTTATCAATATAATTATAATTATTTATACCTTTTATGGAATTATAATAGTGTTTGCGAGTCAACGAAACGTGGCTCCTCTCGAATGATAATATGATCCATACGAATCCAAAACCGTTTTGACCCGTTGCCTAAACCGCCAAATTGCCAACTCGTTGGTAACTTCAATATGTGAAGTTGGGTTAGTGTGGTTTAGTACCATGTTACGGAAAATCTCGACAACTTAATCATTGCATTTTCAATTCCTTTGTACACTTCTTCAACAACTCTTGTCCAAAACTTGCGATCTCTATTTTGTACGTCCGAATAATGATCATGCTTACAATCAGATAATATTTTTTGAAAAATTAAATTTCCGATTTCAATACTTGAAATCTAATTAGTTTATATTCAAATCACAAAAAGAAGAATAACCGCTTTTGGCCAAAAACTCAAAACTGGTCACTACAGTTGTCATGATAAACAGTTTAAATGCACATCCAAACACCCTCTATCTTACTAAAAAATTGTAAATAATTAAAGTTGCAACAATAGAAATTCAAGGGAGCATCAACGGATTACCGACATGAAAACATGTTTAAGAATCAGAAAAATATCAAAACACATACTAACAAACACCAAACAATCAAGAAATCATTAAAAGTCATACCAACCACTCAACCCTAAATAATATTTAGCATATATGTTTCTGAGATTAACTCCGCTTTTCCAAAAGTTTTTTTAGTTATAATTTTGACACATATACTTTTGTACATAACTTTTTTTTGGAAAACGTATAAAATCGAATTTTTATAAATTTTGCAAATAAGGAAATATTTAGGGTTTATTTTAGCTAAACATCTTTTAAAAGAAAAAAGAATTACTTTAGTTATTACTAAATAAAGTATGATTTGATTTATTTGAAATGAAAAAGTCCCCACTAGGGGTTTTATTTTATTAGGTAAAAGATGTGTACTATCGATGGTATTAGGTGACATTGTCATTTACTAGGTGTCATTTGTTTATGATGTAGTATCCGTCAATGCCTTTTTGCTCGTCCATATTCTGGTGTCTGTTTGAGACATGATGAAACAGCTGATGCATAACTGATAAGTCACTAGTGTTGCCCATATTCAACGTGGGTTTATCCCAAACTTGTTAATCAACTCAGAGCCACCACTGTCATACTACATATGCTAACAGTAGCTCTAGTTAATTAAGAGTCGATTCAACTCACTCATTTTCCGTACCTCATTCTTGATATCTTTGCCAATTCTGAGTTGAAAACGATTCTATTTGTTGTTCTCTTAGCAGTCACTGTACATAATGTGACATGCCAATTGTAGAGAAAATTGGGTTACTTTGTTAGTATAGCATCAAAAAAATATGCCAATTGTCGAGCATTGTTTTCTTCATAAGACACTGTATGACTAAATGTCTGCAAGTCTGAGAGGCTGCTATCTTGAAACGCATCTTGCGATCATCTATGTGACTTGCTCGGCACTTCGGCAGTTTAGCCTTTTTCTCTTAACAAGTTGTCTCATCACAAAATAATATACTTTTTTCTAAGCAATGGTTGTATCACGAATAGTTATAATTAATTGTTTACTGAATTTGCGTTGTGTGTCAGTCGTTTGCTTTTGATCAGGAAATAAGGCCTTATGCGTTACTGTTACAGGCAGCGCTTCCACAGCAACGCCAATGAAGTTGGCTTTTTTGAGGTATTCAAACAATCTTATATTCTTATTCATATTTGCAACTGTAGTATGCTACGAGTGTATGAATGTATTTTAATCTGCGTTAAAATATCTAAACTGCCCTATAATGACAACACAGAAATGTTGTGGACTATGGGGGTGTTTGGGTAAAAACCAACTATTTTCTTTTCATTCTTTTCCTTTTTACTCCTTAAACCTAGGTTTGATTGTTTGAATAAGTATAGAAAGCTCACCCGATCCACCCCTTTTGGGTGCCTATTGATCCTTTTCAAAGGACCAAGCCCTAGGCAAGGCAATAAGCACATGTTCCAGTAACATTTAGACCGTAGTTGGATGAACTCATAAACTATTTCTCCTAAAACACTGCGTGACTGTCAACTGAATGTTTGCAGTGAGTGAGTGATAAAATTGACTTTCACTTATGTCGGAGTATTGAAGAAGAATAGTAGTATCTCGGACTTTTGATGGAGATCAATATTTAATTTTTGAAAAGATAATAAGCTTAGATTCTTGGGGCTTACGAGTTTATAAAGTTGATCTCCTGACTTATTTAAGTTCATAACCTAAAAAATCTAATAACTCGAGCTTATTAGATTTGCAAAAGATTAATAAACGCATAAACTGGAAACATAAGCTAAAACATGTTCAGCAACTTCCCAGGAATCCAAGTTAAAGTAACACATAACAAACCCCGATAAGCGCTTTTTCCACCCTTTTAATGTTCAGACAAATATTGATTTTGTTCGACGTAGTGCTCCTCAAATAAGCTACTTAACAAGAAATACACTGTATTACCAATTCTTAACTCTTTTAATAAGCTACTTGTAATGATCCGAGTTTCTTTATAAAAAGAAATGAGTGAGTTTAAAAAAGTCGTAATTTATAAGTATTTATCAATGTTTTGAAAACCGAGTCTATAATTGACCTGGTTGAGACACCGGGTCACTGGTTCGACCACAAAATCAACCCGGTTTTCTACCGAAAAGAACTTTTATTTCCAATGATACAAAAAAAGTATATATATATATATATATATATATATATATATATATATATATATATATATATATATATATATATATATATATATATATATATATATATATAGGTTGAGGATCACATGCAGATTTTTATTTTTCGTGCGGACGTACAGATAAATCTAGACCACCCATTTCCAGATCTGATCTTGACTTTTATAAAAAAAGTCAAGATCTAGCGCTATCTTCACGGTACAAATTAACCATGCAAATGATTTATTTATTTTTTTTATTTTTTTCCTTTTAAGCGCTCCTTACTATTGTTGTCTTCTTTACTTTTTTTTTTATTTTTTTAGATTTTTCTAAGCACTTTTTTGTTTTGTGATTATGAATAGTACCGTGATATTAAGGATATTTATAATTCCTACTATGATACTAACGATGTGTGGAAAACTAGAAGGGGTTTTGAATAGTTTACCGGTTTTAAACTTGATTTTCTTCTAATACTTTTACGTGTAATTACTAATTAAGACGTATCAAACAATAAATTATATGCAAGTATAAAGTAAGAAACGATCAAACCATAACACGATTGTTTATCGTGATTCGGCTACAAGGACTCTTTTTCCTTGCCCTACTACACGCCCCAAGTATCCAACTCGAGAGTTATCTGGCACTAGTCAACAAGCTCCTTTATCCGGCAGAGAAAACCTTACACGTCGCTTACACACTATTGCCGACACTAAGCTAGATGTCGAGTTCTTTCACAAGGGTACAACCACTCCCGATAGTTATTTTACAAGGGTACAACTCCCGATACTCTAAGTATTTTGAGGACTAAAATACTAACCGATCACTACAAATGGATACAATACAATGAAGTATAAACTTTACTAGTTTACACTAATGCTATGCTAGACAAGTCTTGCAACGTTGTGTTGAAGCTTGTAAGATCGTGATCTTCTTGCTACAAAGAGAGATTCACAAATATGAAAGTTTACTGAGTTAGAAATGAAATATATGCAATGAAATATGATAGAGAGTGATGACCAAAACTCAAGAAGTGGGTTGCTATTTATAGGCCTTCAAACAGACCAACCCACGGAAACGGCGGAACCATTCCTTTGGTTCCGTCCGTTATGCTCGAGGGTTCCGCCAGCAAGTCTGACAGAATCCTGCATAAAATATTTCACAATCTAACACAATATTCTCAAGATCTTCCCAAAGTCAACTTTGAGATCTTGAGTGTGAATCAATACAAAATAGAACATGTTTCTTACACACTTACACACATGTTTCCTTGAAGGGACATGTGTGATGCAAGCAATGATTCAACTAACATATTATTTCTAGTTTTAGATATTCCTAAAAAAGAAAGTATACTTGTGAAAATAGTTTATGTATAGAATCAAAACATGTTTGTTTGAAATGTTTAGCAAGTGAATGTTTTACTAAAAAGATGTTGCTTGCTTATATCCTAATATGACAAACTAATTAGTGAACTTGCTAAATATACATATTAGACATTTTCAATACATGTACTTAAACAAATGTATACTTACTTAGAAATTACTTTGTGAAAACATGTAATGTAGTTTGAGTGAAGTTAAGTAAAAGACTTTTAAACTATATTTATGATTTGCCAAAAATAAACTTTATCTTTTGTAGTTAACAAAACTAAGAAAGATCGTAAAATATAAATAACGTTTTTAGGCGATATTTGTATTAACACGATGTTTACTTAAAAAGTTACTTTGATATTAGTAAAAAACTTAATATCGCGGTTTTTTTAATTACGATATTAATAAAAGTTACGTTGATATTTAAACAATTTAACTTTGATATTAAAAAAGCATGATAATTACGGTAATATACTGATATTAACAATATTATGATACGGTGATATTTATAAAACGGTGATATTATAAAACCAACCGTGATACTAATTTTTTTTACATGTAAAAATGAACCGTGATATTAAAAAAACACATGATAGTTACGGTGATATTAACAATTTTACTAAAAAAAAATATTCTGTGATACCAAAAAAGTTATTGTGATATTAAAATTTTTAATAAAAAAAAAAAGGTTTATGTAATACCGAAATTTGATTTTGAATTTTTTACAAAAGTCAAGAGCAGATCTTGACTTTGTCAAGATCAGATCTTGACTTTTGTAAAAAAAAGTCAAAATTAAACGCTAATATCACAATACTTTTAACAATAATTTTTTTTTTTAAATTGTTTTCACTGATTTTTAATAATTTGTTATTCTCTTTCTCTTTTTAATTTTTTCAGATTTTTTTGAATTTTTTTAGAAAAAAAACTAACATGATATTAACTATTTTAAAAAAAGATGAGATATTTATGATATTGACACTCCGCTTTTTTGACTAAAGATAAAGTGGTTGACTAGATGGATGGTTGTGATTAATCCGCACCATCCGTACTTTCATGTCAATCCTCACCCGATCCTCACCTTATATATATATATATATATATATATATATATATATATATATATATATATATATATATATATATATATATATATATATATATATATATAGTTAGGATCAAATAGGAAGAATAATTAAAATAGAAATGATAAGAAGCAACAACAATGATTGGTTCTAAACAGTCAACTAAGTTTCCCAGGTGATGGTCAACCTAGTCAAACGTCTAAAACCAACTAACCAAGGAGTACAGTGTATTCCCGGGTCGTTATGTCCCAGCGAGGTAAGCAATTGTATTAAAAAACGTTTAAAGTGATCGGGTGATTTAACAGGAGTATCAGGAATTTGATTTGAGTGATTATACTACGAGATTATGATTGAAAATAACTTATAAATACTATTGGGACAATTACTGATGATCAGATTACCTAGAAACTAAAGTAAACCTAAAAACGCACGTTTGAGTTAAAAATAACGCGAACGCATAAAATAAAAAGTGAAACGTGAGCAAATAAAGTCCTACGAACGTGAAAATTATATTTTTACAATCCTAATGACTTAAGAAAATTTTTAGAAAAAGAAAAATAATTTTTACAATATTTAATTAATTACTAATTTCTAATTACTTTTTAATTAACTAAATTAAACTAATTATTAATTAATTATGAAAATTAACTAGGAAAATAAAAATTAAATTTAGAAAAATCTAAAATATTATGAAACTAATTTTAAAACAGAAAACCTAATTTTTCTACTTTTTAATTATTTAATATTAATTAAAACTAATTATTTTATTAATTTAAACTAAAATTAATTATAAAAAAATACTAAATGATCAAGGAAAAATCTGAAAAAATTCCTAAAATTATTTTAACTTAAAAGAAGCCTAAGAAAAATTTAAAAATGAAAATTGCTTATAAATAAGCAGAAAATAAGCCAAAATGGCTTAAATAGAAGCTATCACTTAACTTATTTTTTACTTTTTCCAAATTTTCTTTTACCAAACTGATTTACAACTAAAATTGAGCACTTTTTATGAAGGGACTTTGGTTAGAACACAAAAATAAGCAGTGTGCTTCTTAATAAGCCAATCAGTGAGCTTTTTGACTTATTAAGGAACTGATAAGCTCAAATAAGCTGCTCAATAAAAACTAATGATGAAATAAGCTGTAAGGAAGTTAGGTGCACAAGAAAAGAACCAAGGAAAACAATAAGCTCAGGAAATAAGTTACAGAAGCAAATAAGCACATGCCAAAACCTTAGTGCAACTCATGTTTAGTTGGTAACCTTGGCAGCCTTTTGGGGCCCACAAGGGTAGTCAGGGATCCAATGTAAGGCTTGATTCTCAGAGATGGCTAGGAGGGGTACTCAAAAAGCCAATAAGCTAAACCTAGGGTTCACTAACAAGCTAATGGGGAGATATGGAAGATGGGTCTGTGAGACAGAAGTGGTGGTGCAGGGGAGATTCCTTCCCCTGCAGCCTACTTTGAGGGCATGAAGAGTGCTTAAGAAAAAATTATAAAAATCACTAAAAATTAAATTCAAATACACAAGCTGGTAAATAATGATTCCCCAAAAGCTCAAAACTTCTAGCTTAAATCTGAGCTCAAGACAGATCCACAAAAAACTACCAATTTCACTGCTACCCTCTTTGACTTTTAAAGATTTTGTTATACTTTTACTTTTGTGAATTCTAACTGACTTCTAATGACTAGTTATGATATACTAGGTTAAAATGAAATGAGATTAAGTGATATTAACTACTTATGCACTGACTTAGAAAGAACTAGAGCTAAAAAAAACCTATCAATTAACAGATTATAAAGGATTGAGAGTAACATTGACTTTTTATAAGAATAATACTTGATTTTATGCCATGCCTAACTGATTTAGACCTATTGTGACTTAAGTAAACAGAAACCAACATCAAACATACCCTGGAAAGCAGGGTATCACCTTATCCCAACCACCCCTTAAAACTTAACTGTGTTGAGGTTTGTAGTGATTTAAGGTGAGATAAGCTGAGCTACTGATTTTTATAAACTAACTACACCATTTTTAATGTGATTAAACCAAATTTGAGCAGAGATTATCAACACCTTAAGCTATAACTAATTTTATTAGCTAAGGCAGTTAACTATCTAAGTGCATAAAAACTGAGAAATCCAATTAACAGATGAGCATAGTTAAGCAATAAAACATTTTTTCATGCTCTGAATTGACAAAGATGATACAATCAAACACCTTCAAACAGTTCTACAGTTATATTGTAAAAACTTAGAAAATTGGCTCACAGAGTTTTCCAAGCATGTGTCTGAGGTACCAAGATCATTTCAAACAATCCTAATACTTCCCACAAAGTTCTAATACCACTGCCATCCAACATTTACAGTGCTCCTTGCAATTTCTTCATTTATTTTTATATTTTCTTTATATATATATTTTTTATATTCTTGATTAAGCTGAAATGGAATTTTTGAACTAAAGAACTTGCATTAAAAGAGAGTAACAAATTACAATACTGAAAATTGAAACATTACAATAATCTTTGAAAAATGACTGAATTAAGAACTAAAATTGACTACTCTTTCACAGCTTCTGCATCCCTTTTATATTGAATAATTAGGGTTTCTCAGCAACTTTGGACTTTTCCCAGCAGAAATAAACACCATTGGATGACTGAGGCATGATCTTGGCCATTCAAAAGTTTTGGCGCCCAAACCTTTTTGGAGTTTTTCTCACTGATAATTGGAGCCAGAAGGATTTCTTGGAGTGTAGCTTTTGGAAGGTGATGCAAGGGGGAGGGGATTGAGTGTAGCAGAGGGGGGGGGGGGTTGGGTTTGTGATGATTGTGTTGGGGTTGTAGGCTAGGAGGTAGGGGATGAGGTGAAGAGTCAAACGAGGTCAAAGTTGGGGAGTTTTTATTTGACCGGTTATAAAAGAGGGGGAAGTGGACTGTGAGGGTGTTGGGCTAGGTTTTGAGGTGGGCTGGATTGGATCACAAAAGGGGTGGGCTTTTTATTTTATTTTGGATTAGGGAGAAGTAGTAGTAACTTAGGATCCGTTTGGTTTTTATTGAAATTTCACAAGGACCACTTTGTAATTTTTGGAAATTCAAGTTCTGAATTGAAACTTCTCCATAGTGGATATAAGGACTTATTTTGACATGTGTGAATAGTACAAGGGTGATTTTTGACATTTTCCATTTTGAAAACTCCCAGGGACTATTTTTGCCAAATTGCAAAGTACAGGGACCAAACATGTAATTTTTTCAAAGTTTTCACCCAAGGATCGTTTTTTATAATTTTTGACTTTTTCATGCCTTGGGTTGACTTTTCTTTCGTTTTAAACTTCCAGGGACTAGTTTTGTCAATTTTTGAAACTTGAGGGACTGAAACTGCCAATTGTGCAAACTTTGTTCGTTTTTCATTTGTTTTTAAACATTTTGCATCTAAAACATATAAAACATACTTTTGAGATAATTTCTGTATTTTGATGCGTATTTGAGTGTTTTTGGATGTTTTGGCAGTTCGGATACGATAAAAATGATGAGTATTTACACACTCATCAAACAACCATACATTTCAGATGCACCTACAAAAGTGGATGCATCTTCATTCAAATTTCCCCTCCTAATTTGAAATGTTTGGCTAAAATTACTTCTTACCCTTCTTATTTTAATTATTATTCTTACTTGATCATTTCCATATATATATATATATATATATATATATATATATATATATATAGGGTGGCCTTATTGTGGTGACCACTCTTAAAATAAAAACAATAAGGACTAATCTGGACCGTCAGATGTATCAATGATGATGTCACATGATCAAAATGAGATGAATGGCATCTTCGTAATTAATTGATAATAGATGGCCTGTTTTATAAACCCAATTATAGGGTCTTACGTGATTCACTCTACATTAATTATTCTCTCTTTTGTAAATGCCATTAATTTATTTTTAAACATTCCAAGCATGATGTAAGCGAAAATCAAGCCACCTTGTTCCAGTTGCTTCACATGATTTTTAACACAATTTTATTATTTTTTAATTTCTCACTTATAAATTGGATTCAAACTAAAAGACATCGTAAAAGTTCACTATTTATTCCTCTAATACATTATTACTTGAATCCGTATGGTATATAAATCTTAAAAAAAAATCACATGATACATTAAATTTCTTGATGTATATATTGCTACATATTAAAATTTTAGTATATTTGTAGTAACACCAAATTTCTTGATACACTTATAGTGATGCATTAAAATTTTAGTATATTTTTAGTGATACATTATCAAATTTTATTACATTTGTAGTGACACACTATGTTTATCAAATAATTTTTTTTGATGCATTTGTAATGACACACTAATTTTTGTAACACGTTTATAGTGACTCACTTAGTTTCATGATACATTTATAGTGACACACTTAGTTTTTGACACGTTTTGAAATTGAGGTAAACACGACCGCGTTCCATTTCATGATGGGTTTATATTCCGATCTGAAAAAGATGTATCACCTTGAATGTAAAAAAAAAAAAAAAAAAAAGCATGTAAAGAAATGAGTTACACGAATATTGAAAGCCACGTTCAAAAAAAAAGAGCAACTTAATACTATTGAATTAATGGGTGATTCATACATTCAAACTATTATACAAATCCATAGATCCTTTGGTCACAATGATAAGCTAGACTACTGCAATACACTTATTGGTGCTTAATTCATAAAATACTGAGTTTTGCATCAATTGAAAATGGGAAGAACATTGTTTGGTAGGAAATTTGCAAAGTGACTAGATTCAGTTGTTAAGAGCTTATTGATGTTTATTATGTAATGGACCTATGGATTATTGAATATTGACCACGAGATCATGCTGATACAGATTCGTTCCATTTTGGTGTTGTTTTCTCTTCTTAATAAGTTTTACAGGGAACTTGTTATGCAGTCGCAATGATCAGCCTTAAATTTTAATAAACATATCGTTCTTTTTTTTTAATGGCAATTGACAATGTATAAGAAAATTAACTAACAAGAACTCGGGAAAAACAACGACACGACGATAATTCTAACCAAGTGACCCTATAGCTAACACGACCCTGGATATTATACCTAGTGGTACGACAAGATGTAAAGACGATTGTCGAATAAAATACATGCAAACATAAGAGATCAACACACATGCAGTCACGACCCAGATCCTTGCCTACCCAAGATCCTCGCAAAAACAACCTTTCAGCACCACCTGAACCACGACACAACTGATCCGAACAACCCGAAGCTTCATAGGAAATTTCTCGAACATGTATCACCTTCACTCAGATCTCGGCGGCAATTATGATTCACGAATAAATCAATGATTGTCGAAAACTTATAGAGAGGTCTCAACAGCCGCTCGCCAGGAACAAAAAAAAACCAATCTCCACCATGAACCGCCAAAACAGCCGCTCAAGCATAAACCTACATCTTTTTGCTGTTGCCCACTCAAGAACAATTTATTTATTGTTGGAATTTGTTTTGGAGAAGGAGATTCTTTGGGGCGGCGGTTTACAGATGAGAGGGAAAAAGAGAGTCGTGATATTATTTTTGATGAAAGAGGCACTTTGTTTTAAGTCAAAGTGTGGAGAAAAACAAGGAAATGCAAGTTACTGAAATACCCTTTTGCTTAAGCTTTTTAATTTAATTGTAATTATATTTTAAGGGTCAGGTGTACGTGTAATCATCTCATTGGTTCCTATTGTTTCTATTTTAAACGTGGTCACCACATGAACGCAAATATATATATATATATATATATATATATATATATATATATATATATATATATATATATATATATATATATATATATATACATATAGAGGCTTTATTTTCAGAACCCTGTTAAGTGCGGGAACTGTGAGAACTCCAATTTTGCATTAGAAAACATGCATGTTCATATAAAACATGTATGTTTTCTTACATACACCTTAATACACATGCATGCGTATTAAGGTGTATGTAAGAAAACATACATGTTTTATATGAACATGCATGTTTTCTAATGTATAATTAGAGTTCCCGCACTTAACAGGGTTCTAAAAATAAAATCATTTTGCATTGATCTGTTGCACTTAACAGGTTTTTATATGAACATGTATGTTATGCATGTATGTGTATTAAGGTGTATGTAAGAAAAAATACATGTTTTATATGAACATGCATGTTTTCTAATGCAAAATTGGAGTTCTCGTAGTTCCACTACTAGAAAAAGTGCCAATAGCAACGAAAATTTTGCAACAACCAATAAGTCGTTGCTATATTCACACATTAGCAACGAATTTAGCAACAAAATTCAGTAAAAATTGAATCTTTGGTTAGCAACGACTTTTAGTTGCTAAATTCGTTGCTATCTTCTCAAAATTTGGTGGGAAAATTCCCTCTCTTTTTTAGCAACGACTTTCTCAAAAATTTCGTTGCAAAAAAATTAGCAACGAAGTTTTAATTTTTTCCAATCAAATCATCAAATATTAGCAACGAAATCGCAAATATAGCAACGAATATTTTGTTGCAAAAATTGTTGGTCAAAATTTTAAACATTTTTGTAGCTAGATATATGAAAAAATCAAGGGAAAATTCTCAATTTTTTTTAGTTAACCAATTTTGTTTTAAATTATTTTCTAGTTACTACATTTATGAAATAGTATAGGGAAAAAACATTTCCTCTTTTTACTAAACCTTGTTAAATAATGGCAGTTTAATTGCAATCTACTTATGATAATCTATGCACATATAAATATAACATGCAAACCATTATATGTGTATATATGTAATTTATGGTTTATCTATAAAAATTAAATAACGCACATTGTCTGTGTGTCTTAAAAGCGTGAACTTCAACATCATGAGTGTTTGACTCGCGTTAAAAACTGAAGTTTTATGTGACTTCACTCGTGACGCAAACGGGTTAAAAATTTAGTTTTGAGCTCCAAAATGAAAGTTGTAGATCTCTTTCTCCCGGTTCGGTGACCTCTTGAATCATCAAAGTTGAGTGCGTATGAAGGAGCTATGACTAAAACAATGTAACCATGTCAGCATATGACCTCTTGAATAATGTGAATGGATCTATAATCATATTTATGCGGCTACCCGTGTCGCTAGTGTTTGACTCACATCAAAAATTGAATTTTTCTTTGATTTGACTCGTGATGCTAACGGGTTTAGTTTCAGTTTTTAGGTCAAAAACCAAAGTTGTAGAACTCTCTATCCTGTTTTTGTGGCCATTTTAATCATTAAAAGCGGAGTTCGTATGAAGGAGTTATGATATCTCGACTCATCCGTTTAACATCTTATGTGTAACGATATCATCTCGACTCGTCCGTTTAACATCTTATGTGTAAAGATACCATCTCGATTCGTCCATTTAACATCTCATGTCTAATGATACTATACCGACTCATCCGTTTAACATCTCATGTGTAAAGATATCATCTCGACTCGTTCGTTTAACATCTCATGTCTAACGATACCATCTTGACTCGTCCGTTTAACATGTCATGTGTAACGAGACCATACCGACGCATCCGTTTAACATGTCATGTCTACCGATACCATCTCGATTCGTCCGTTTAACATCTCATGTCTAACGATACTAGATCGACTCATCCGTTTAACATCTCATGTGAAACGATACCATCTCGACTCATCCGGTTAACATTTCATGTGTAACGATATCATCTCAACTCATCCATTTAACATTTCATGTCTAACGATACCATCTCGACTCGTCCGTTTAACATCTCATGTCTAACGATACTATATCAACTCATCCGTTTAACATCTCATTTGTAAAGATACTATCTCGACTCGTCTGTTTAAGATCTCATGTATAACGATACCATCTCGACTCGTCCGTTTAACATCTCATGTCTAACGATACCATCTTGACTCGTCCGTTTAACATGTCATGTGTAACGATACTATATCGACGCATCCGTTTAACATGTCATGTCTAACGATACCATCTCGACTCGTCCGTTTAACATCTCATGTGTAACGATACTAGATCGACTCATCCGTTTAACATCTCATGTGAAACGATACCATCTCGACTCATCCGTTTAACATTTCATGTGTAACGATATCATCTCAACTCATCTATTTAACATTTCATGTCTAACGATACCATCTCGACTCGTCCGTTTAACATCTCATGTCTAACGATACTATATCAACTCATCCGTTTAACATCTCATTTGTAAAGATACTATCTCGACTCGTCTGTTTAAGATCTCATGTATAACGATACCATCTCGACTCGTCCGTTTAACATCTCATGTCTAACGATACCATCTCGACTCGTCCGTTTAACATCTCATGTCTAATGATACTATATCGACTCATCTGTTTAACATCTCATGTGTAACGATATCATCTCGACTCGTCCGTTTAACATCTCATGTGTAAAGATACCATCTCGATTCGTGCATTTAACATCTCATGTCTAATGATGATATACCGACTCATCCGTTTAACATCTCATGTGTAAAGATATCATCTCGACTCGTTCGTTTAACATCTCATGTCTAACGATACCATCTTGACTCGTCCGTTTAATATTTCATGTGTAACGATATCATCTCAACTCGTCCATTTAACATTTCATGTCTAACGATACCATCTCGATTCGTCCGTTTAACATCTCATGTGAAACGATACCATCTCGACTCATCCGTTTAATATTTCATGTGTAACGATATCATCTCAACTCGTCCATTTAACATTTCATGTCTAACGATACCATCTCGATTCGTCCGTTTAACATCTCATGTCTAACGATACTATATCAACTCATCCGTTTAACATCTCATTTGTAAAGATACTATCTCGACTCGTCTGTTTAAGATCTCATGTATAACGATACCATCTCGACTCGTCCGTTTAACATCTCATGTCTAACGATACCATCTCGACTCGTCCGTTTAACATCTCATGTCTAACGATACTATATCGACTCATCTGTTTAACATCTCATGTGTAACGATATAATCTCGACTCGTCCGTTTAACAACTCATGTGTAAAGATACCTTCTCGACTCGTCCGTTTAACATCTCATGTCTAACGATAACATCTCGACTCATCCATTTAACATGTCATGTGTAACGATACCATATCGACTTATCCGTTTAACATGTCATGTCTAACGATACTATATCAACTTATCCGTTTAACATCTCATGTGGAACGATACCATCTCGACTCATCCATTTAACATTTCATGTGTAACGATACCATCTCGACTCGTCCGTTTAACATCTCATGTCTAACGATACCATCTCGACTCGTCCGTTTAACATCTCATGTCTAACGATACTATATCGACTCATCTGTTTAACATCTCATGTGTAACGATATCATCTCGACTCGTCCGTTTAACAACTCATGTGTAAAGATACCATCTCGACTCGTCCGTTTAACATCTCATGTCTAACGATAACATCTCGACTCATCCATTTAACATGTCATGTGTAACGATACCATATCGACTTATCCGTTTAACATGTCATGTCTAACGATACTATATCGACTTATCCGTTTAACATCTCATGTGGAACGATACCATCTCGACTCATCCATTTAACATTTCATGTGTAACGATACCATCTCGACTCATCCATTTAACATTTCATTTTAATGATACCATCCCAACTCGTCCGTTCGGTTTTGGACCGATGCTCAGCTCTTTCATAAAGAAAGCTCATTGAGCGAACACAAAATTGTCTACTCGATCCCTATCAAAGGTCGACTTGATGTAACTCGTTTACACCGCTACTCTTAGGGTGTCATAAAAGCCGACCCGACCCGAACTCGAATATGGTTTTTTGGGTCGGGTTAGTCGGGTCCAACATTATATTCGGGTCAATTGGGTCAATCCGAATTGACCCGAGTTATAAACAAGGTCTGGTTCGGGTATACGGGTCAACCCGATTGACCCGAGTTTCATTTTTTTTTCTTTCTAATTTGTATGTAAACACAAAAAATGTATAGTTTTTAAATGGCATAGACCCGAACCCAAGCTGACCCGACCCGAGTTGACCAGAACCCAAATTGACCCGACCCGAGTGACTCGAGTTCTAAATAAGGTCGGGTTCGGGTATGATTTTGTGAGCCTTGACCTGAATTGACCCGGCCCGAATTGTATAGCTACTCTAGTAATTATATTTTTAAAATACTAGATAATTACTTTTGAAATTGTAAGCTCGCACTTTTTAGTTATAAGTTTTCTTACAAAGTTTTATTTTATTTTTAAAACTAAAAGTAAAAATGAAAATTTGTTTTATATTTAAAACCAAAAGTAAAAAATGAAAATTTAGGAGCGGGAGGGCCAAAATTAGAGGGCGGGATAAAATTTGGGTCAAAAGTCATTAGGTACAGTCAAAGTAACCCTACCTTATCCCCAAATTATACAAACTTGCAGCATCTACTCTTTTCTTCCTTTGAGGTATGATAAAATTCTTTCTTTTTTCCTTGATTATATGGTTGTATCGTGTTCAATTAAACTCCAAATCTCATATGTTGGTTCTTTTTTCTTGCTAATTGCATTATCAACCTCACTGTTTATTTTTTATGGTTATTTATGTGGTAGATCTCAACTGTTGTCACATTTATTGGTCAATGATGTTTGTATTTTGTATGTGTGAATTCATTTGCTTGTTAGTTTTATTTTTAAGGTAGATCTTAATAGTTGCATACATTTTGCTTGATATTGTGTTTCGTATACTGAGTTTCATTTATTCTTTAATTATATGGTCGATTCATGTTCAATCTCATTTGTTGTTTGGTATGTTTATAAGTTTAATTTTCTCCATGTATGTGTTTTAAAGAGATGTTAATATGAGCACTAAAACTCTATTCATATATATATGACACAGAATTATGTCAGTTGATCGTGGTTGGATGAAACGCCGAGTCAATCCAGATGATTGTTCGGTAACTGACGAATTTAAAACTGGGGTAACCGAGTTTCTGAATTTTGCTTATATTAGTCTAATTTTTGTAAGTAATGGGATGATTAAGTGTCCCTGCCTCAAGTGTGATCTGATAAAGTCCAACGATAGGGAATCCGTTACAGTTCACCTTTATAGTTGGGGTTTTCGTAGGTTCTACACGACTTGGTTTGATCATGGGGAAACATTAGCATCTCGTGCCATTTGTGAAGTAAGTATGTTAAACACTTATAAATTCCAATTCCACATGCATATTACTTCTTTTCAACTATTGTAATTCTTGCTACAGAGAATTTGATGACCTCATGACCGCCACCAATCCAAATATTAGAGATGAAGAACTCGACCATTTACGTGATTTGGAATTCTCTAAATGGGTTAGAGGAAGAGTAAGTGTTCCATTTAAAGTCTCATATGAGAATCAAATCCAGTTTACTAACACAATTTTTTTTTACAGATACGTCATGACAAAACCATTGATGAATCAATACGTTATCTTTGCAATGGCCCTAGTAAATATGTAACTTATTATAATAGTTGTTTCGTCAATGGTTTCAAGTTTCACACAAAAGAATATGGTGAACACCAGAAAACAATAAATAGTGGCGTGTGCGTCAAGGGTAGTTGTTATAATGACTACGAAAAGGATTATTATGGCACTCTACTTAATGTCATACAATTACATTATGTTGGAGGCTACCGAGTTACATTATTCAAGTGCCACTGGTTTGATTGTGAAAGGGGTATAAAAGTTGATGGTAAGCATGGCCTTGTAGATATTGATATAAAGTCAAAACTTGGTGGGAATGATCCATTCGTGTTAGCTGAACAAGCTCAACAAGTTTATTACACTACTTATCCCGCTAGAAAGAGAAGTCGTGCCGAGTGGTTAGGAGCTTTTAAAGCCAAAGCAAGGAGCACATACAACTCGAGTCAGAACAATGTCCAAGGAGATGAAGTAACACCAACAATGGATGGGTTTTACCAAGAAGATGAGATGCCTCCACCTGGTGTTGTGGGGGTGGATGTCGATTTGGATCAAGTTGTCAATTTACCATCAACAGAGGTCGAAGAAGTTGAAGAGGTAGAAGAGGTTCAGCTACCAATACAGACCATTAACACATCAGACGAGGATGTAGATGTTGATGATGAGGAAGAATTCGATGAGGAAGATAGTGAGGAGGAGGAAGATGATATTGATTTATCTAGTGATAACGAATGATGCTTATGTAAGATTACCAGGATGTAGATTAGCATATGCATGGTTTATCTACATTTATGATATTAAAATTCTTTTATCTTATTATGTTTTTGTCACTTGTGAGAAATTCATTATCTTTTTCTGATTGAAATTTCATTTGACCTAAACTTTTCTTTTTCCGTATGTGTGACAGATATGGCTGCAATTAGAATGAAGTCTCCCAGTCGAGTTACTTTCTACATCAGTGAAGCTACCTTCTGCATTGTGAAATTGAAGTTTTTGGCGTCTTCTTCATCAATACCAGTGAAGCTACCTTCTACATTGTCTTTCAACTTTGGTGCGCATCGTCATCGATTGGTATGCCTTTATTTTTAATGTATTTAAAACTTAAAAAGTTTTTCATTTTGTGATGTTTTAGAACAAGTTTTGTTCATTTGTCTTCTTGAAATGCAACCAACCATTCAGAACCTCTTGACAATTTATAGTGTATCATATCAAGCATATACATGTTGACATCTCAGTTTATAATGTTTGATGCTTGAGAACTTGACCCATGATATATTGTGCATTATCAAGCTTGTATTATGGTCATAATTTTTGGTTATTTTTGTAGGCCAAAGAATCTGGGAAAAGACCATCTAATATACAGTTGTTTGAAAAGTTGTTCAAGAAAAATAGACATGAAGGTGATTGGCGTGATGCAAGATCAGAAAAGGTTGCGCATGCGCCTGTTATATTTGCTAATGTTGTCGATCCTGCTCTTGATCTTCACCTGGACCAGAGGCATAAGTAAAAGCCACTCATGTATGTTTTGTTTTATTGTATTAACTTTCCGGTAGCTATATTTTGTATTTATAACTTTAGCTATCTTGATGACTGGTTGCAAGTGTAAACGATTAGTAGACGAATAGTTTATCCGATCATATATGGGAATGGTTTCTTTTGGTTTAAAGAGTTTGTTTAATTGGTAGTTACAGGTGTAGGTTTACATATGCTGTGGAAATAATTAATATACGAATAGCGTATTTTTGTTGAAAATTAATTTAGCAATGACCAAAGGTTGTTGCAATTATAACAAAATGTAGCAACAAAAGTAGTCATTGCAACTGTCAATTGGCAACAAGATACTTGTCGTTGCTAAATCTAAACTTAGTTGCTAATAGTAGCAACAACATTGTATCGTTGCTAAGTGTTAAATTGCAACAAACATAATTTCGTTGCTATCTACAGAAATAGCAACGACTTAACATGGAACTCAAAATAGCGACGACCTTGTAATTCGTTGCTAATAGCAACGACTTTGAGAAATTAGCAACGATTTTCGAGTTAGCAACGGGCGATATAGCAACGACCCTAAGTTGTTGCTGAGGGCGAATAGCAACGAATTTGGGCCATTTAGCAACGAATTTTGTCCGTTGCTATTGGCACTTTTTCTAGTAGTGTTCCCGCACTTAACCGGGTTCTGAAAATAAAAATACACTATATATATATATATATATATATATATATATATATATATATATATATATATATATATATATATATATATATATATATATATATATATATATATAATGACTAATCTATATACAAGTATAGAAAAACATTTACGAGCAAAGATAACATGTAAATATAATATAATGTCACAACTACATATAATTAACTTGTGTTAAAAAAAATAATAAAAAAATAAAAATAATAAACCGGCTGGGTCTCGAGAACCGGTTTGACCCGGATCGCCTAAAATCCGACGGGTCTAACAGAGTGTTGTAAATAAAAAACACGGTTTAATTTGACTTGTTTTTTGACCGGTTAAACTGACCGGAACAAACCGGGTGTCAAAGCATTGATGTTTGCTATGGCATCACGCAAGAAAATAGTCGACTTTATGTGTATAATGTGAACTACAATCAAAGTTACGTGTTTTAGTGTATTTTTTACTAGCCACGATTATCTGATGTGCTAATTAATTAAGTTAGCTCTGGTCAAATTGTTAGGATTCTAATAGATTTTGGTTATTGTTAAGGTATTAGTTAATGTTTGAATATTCACGTTCCACGACTTAGGTTGCTTTGATTTTTTAAAGGGTAATTGTTTAAAAATGTATTTTATTTGTCATTTTTTTAGTTGTATGTATTTTTTTTCGTAAAAGGCAATATATTTGTCATTTTTTTAGTTGTATGTATTATTGTAGGACTATTTAGTATTTAATTTTTTTGAATTTTGATTATTATATGTATCGATTGACGTATTGTTGGGTATCGAATCAAGTATTTTTGAATTTTTGGGACGAAGCTTATTAAGGGCAAGAAGGGGTTTTGTCCCCTGAAATCTAGTACCACTAAATTAGTGTATAATTTTGTAGTATTATATTCCAAAAGATTAGTATTACATGAAAAATAATTTATACTTTTGGCGTCCTCAAAATTATTACGACTGCATTTCGAACCTCCAACATCCCTAAACTTGGTTTTTCCCAGAAATTGGTCCCAATGCCTAGTGTTGGTATGATGTGACGTAAAAATTCGTTGATTGAAAATGCCATTTATAAGAACAGAACTAAATTTTTTTAACTGAAATAATAAGTTTTTTTCAATTTAGTTCTAATAAATTTGATGATGGTGGTCCTTATTTCTAATATATCCGTAAATTAACTGAATACACACGAAAGAAATGTGTTCATGCTCCGTCGTTTAATTTTCACTGCACAAACGAAGGAACATGAACACTTAATCATGTTACGTACATTTAAAAAAAAATCTCTAAACGATTTGACAATCTGTATCAAATCGTGTTCAGATCATACAAATAAGTCTTCCCAAATATGAAATTAAAAAATAGAACGTGGTTCATACACATATGTTGTAAAATACAATTATAAATGAAGGTATATATGAAGCTATCAAGTTTAAAATACACATCCATTGATGATAAGTAAACTCTAAAACTACAATGGGAGCATCTGATGACATGAAGAAGCTTTTGGAACGTGTTCCAACATCCAAACCTCCATTTGAATACAATGATCTAAAGAAAGCAATACCGCCACATTGTTTCGAAAAAAAACTTGTTCGATCCTTATATGCCATCTCTATTGAAATACTCATAATGTTTACCCTTTACTATGTAGCATCAAACTACTTTCATATTCTCCCTCGGTTCCTTTCGTGTATTGTATGGCCTGTCTACTGGATCTTTCAAGGTGTTATGCTTGTTAGATCCTGGACGACAGGCCATGAATGTGGCCATCATAGCTTTTGCGGTTATGGTTGGCTAGACGATACAATCGGCTACTTGCTCCATACTTTCATCCTCACTCCATACTTTTCTTTCAAATTTAGTCATGCTAACCATCATTCCCACACAAATTCCTTGGAATATGATGAGACTCATATCCCTAAACGCAAGTCTCATCGATTATACTATGAAGTTATGAACAATCCAATTGGTTGGATGTTCACAATCTTGTTTCACATCACTTTTGCATATCCATTGTATTTAATATGTAATTATGGAGGTAGGAAGTACAAAGGGTTGGCAAGCCACTTTTACCCTCAAAGCCCTATCTTCAAGAATAGCCAACGCCGTAAAGTTTTTGTCTCCGATGTTGGGGTTTTTATTGTCCTCTATGCATATTACCGCGTTGTGATGACACAAGGTGCAACTTGGGCCTTTTATGTGTATGGAGGTCCTTGGATTTTTATGTGTGTTATTGTGACAATAATTACTTATCTTCAACACAATCATCCTTCAATCCCTCATTATGATTCAACCGAATGGAATTGGATTAGAGGTGCTTTGTCGACAATCGACAGAGATATAGGGTTTACGATAGTGAAAAACAAAACAGATAATCATGTGGTGCACCATTTGTTTCCTTCTATTCCACGTTACCATGCACATGAGGCAACGGAGGCTATCAAGCCGATCTTAGGTGACTATTACAAGTACGATGGAACTCCGATTATACAAGCATTTTGGAGAGAAATGAAGGAATGCATTTACGTCGAATCCGATGATGATGATAAGAAGAAAAATGGTGTTTACTGGTTTAGAAAGTAGGAAAAATGTTCCTTCTTTTTGGAGTATTGCAATATGAATTACTCGCAGTAAAATGTGAATTCATATACGAAATATGTAACTAAAAACTAGCAACAAGTTACAAATTAAATGTGATTGTATAGTCTGTCCACTTTATCATATTTGAAATAAAATCTGTTTCCAAATTTTCTGAGTTTATGCTAATCTTAGCGCGTCGGTTTTTTTTTTTTTTTTTTTTTTTTTTTTTTTTTTTTAAATAGTAAAGCACAAAATGCACCCACGTGATTTGTCAGTTTTCACACTAAACATCCTTATCAGAAACTTCTAGTATTAATCATCCTTCCGTTTGTAAAAGTTAAACACAATACATCCCTAGAGACTAACGTTGTGATTTTTTCTCCGTTATCTACTACGAGTCAATTAGTCAAACACACATTTTGTTAAAATTACTCCCAAACACCCTTTTATTCATTTCATCTTCTTTTTTTTCACCATCATTATTCCCCACTAACCATTAAATCACTTTTAACTACCATAAAATACGTAAACCCGCAAAATATTTTTACCTATCAATATAAAATCACCCACAAATACCAAAACCCATCACTATTTTCTTTCCATCACCTCTACCACCACCATCCGCCACATCTACATACACCATCCTTCGGATATGTGGAGGTCAGCTCTATGACTACCACTATTGGCTACCTCCACCACCCAATACGGCCACCATATTAGTTGGCAGAAGTCGAGGTGATGGAGGTGGCAAATGGTAGAGAATGGTGGTGGTGGAGGTAGCGAGTGATGTTGGAGGTAACGAATGGTGGTGCTCACGAATCCATCATCAGATATTTTGTGATGGTTGGGAGTGTTTTATGGTGATTGTTACAGGTATTTTGCGTGAGTTTTTGTGATGGTTGGGGTGTTTTATGGTGATAGGTACAAAGATTTTGTGTCGTTTTGGTATTTTATGGTAGTTGTAAGTAATCTTAAGGTGAGTAATTTAGATAGTCAGAAGAAAATGATAATAATAGATAGTTGAGGTGATGAGAAGATAAAGGGTATTTGAGAGTAATTTTTCAAGACATGTGTTTGACTTTTAGTAAATAATAGAAAGAAAATTACATCATTAATCCCTCGAGATGTATTACGTTTAGCTTTTACTAACTAAAAAATGATTTGTGCCAAAAAAATTTCTTATATAAATATTTAGTATGACAAATATGTATTTTGAAGTTTACAATATCCTTCTTGCATCCTCTCTATCATAATTCATGATGCTTCTTGAAATATGAATGACTAAATCCTAATTCTACAATATCACATGCATCTTTTTTAATATAGCTTGTCAACACAAATTTTAATTATCATTTGTGTATATCTTTTTTGGAATCAAAACCATGTATATTTTTAATTATAGTTAGTCAAAACCGCACACATCCATATGTATACTGTATTTAAGATTAAGTTAACAAATGCATCACATGCGATGTTACATGCCCTGGAAAAAAGAAAAAGATATCGTGATATGAGTGGAAGAAATCGTGAATTGGAGGCCGTTTTATTATGTGGGAGAAAAAATTGCTATTTTTAATTTTTTAATTGAAAAAAAATGTTGCTAATTTATTTTATTTTATTTTTTATTTTTTTATTATTATTTTTGTCTAAAATACTACTACTAACTGCTTTTTTCGTCTTATAATAAGTATCCACTTTTATAATGCACATAGTTTTAAGAAATCTCGCTAACTATACTATCTGCCAATCAAATATCATAACCATCAATTAAAGTGTTTTCTTATTAGTTGAAATATAAAATGTATACTATGGGACATCCCAAAATAGCAATGTAAACACTTAATATGGTATAGAAGGAGCATAATTTAATGTGTTATTAAAACTATTACGGTAAACAGAAAGGTCGATTTTTTTTGTTATGAGTTATAGCCAACTGGTATATAAACAATAAGCATGTATATTGTTTCGCTGAAAATCGTATAGTTTTTTTTTAATTTATTATTATTATTATTATTATTATTATTATTATTATTATTATTATTTTTTTTTTTTATAATAATAATTTCATTGAAACCAAGGAAATTACATGAAGTTGGAGGGGAGTCTAGACACAATCTGTGCTCCCGCTCCTTTTTGAATACACAAACTAATTCGATGAAAAATAAAAGCACCGCTCTTAACATTGTTAGAGTGGCTGCTGGCAATAGCCCCGACACGTGAGAGTGTATTCAAAGCTTCTACATCGAGTTCCCCAAACGTGGAAAAAGCGAAAGGGATGAACTTGTATCCATTGTCTTCACACTTGGACGCATACTTCTTCCTTTTCTTTTCCACAGCATTACACAGCGCAGCTCCAGGAACCCATGTCGTGGCCCCAGTCCCAGCAAACGGGGAGACCCCAGTCACATCCAGACATGCGTCCTTACCTTGGAACCAGTTAAACAATGCGTCCTTATTATTATTATTATTATTATTATTATTATTATTATTATTATATATATATATATATATATATATATATATATATATATATATATATATATATATATATATATATATATATATATATATATATATATATATATATATATATATATTTGCGCTATGGTTGATAAAGGTTAGTGATGGTCGACGGCTTAGGCAAAAGAGAGATAGAGAGATTTGACATAGTGATATAGAGAGGCGGCCTACTCGTATTAACATATGCAAATTTTCATAGATTTTGATTTTTCAATTTTTTAGGGTAGGAAGTAAGGGTGTCAATCAGTTTACCAGGTTGGATTAAGGTCTTATCGGGTCGGGTTTATAGGGTTTTCAAAAATTAAAACATGACCCGCAACCTGATCCTATAAGGAATCGGTTATCGGGTTCTGGTCTATCGGGTTGCAGGTTGGGTCTATACTCTATCGGGCTATCGGTTTGGAAGCTACTAGTAATAACATGCTATAAAGTTTGGCCCAACAAGCGCTCTATAATTTATAAATTTTGGCCCAACAAGCGCTCCATAATTTGTGCCATTAAGGAAGCAACCAAATGGAAATTTGTAACCAGAAACTAAATTTGCAGCATTAGGCAACTACAACAAATTGCAATATTATGGCAGTTGCCAAACTGAATCCCGAAACATATAGTAACATAACATGGCTTAATATGGCTGCAAGCTTAGGAAAAAAAAAAAAAAGAGTAGTAAGCTGATAAAAAAATTGCCGAACATCAGAGGGAAACAAAAGAAAAAGCAGTAGGCATGAGAGGAAAAAAACGAACACAAATCTCAAACTTTATATTTCTTACTTCTAAAAAAAGACAGGGCATTTTAATCCAAATGCCAAATCTAACTAACAAAAATAATACAAGACTTTCCAAGTTTCCAACAAACATTTGGTCCTAAAATACGAAGACAAAGAAAAAGGGGTTACATATGTATCATCGTTGGGCCGAAACCGAACCCGATAACATTTAAAAAATAAACCTTAACCCAACGACCCCAGCCCTAAAAGGCTATCGTGTCTATCAGGTCAACCGATTTATAGGGCTTCATCGGGTATGGGTTAGTTGGGTGACCCATTTGACACCCCTAATTGGGTGGAGCACAACTTTCGTAAAGCTGTTTAGTGGGCCTATAATATTATATCATTTGTCCAAGCCTTTTTGAATCATCATTTCAAAGGCCCATTGTGGTGTTTTACAATTATAGTATTTAGGGGTTCATCGGTTTAGTTATCGGATTGTTTGAGTTTTTTTTTTTTTTTTTTTTTTTTAGTTCGGTTAAATTTCGTTTAGGGTAAAATCAAAAATCGAACCGAACTGAATTTAATTTGTATTAAATCGAACCAAAAACCAATTCGGTTTGGTTTTCAAGTTGACCCGAAACATCATTTACGTTTTCTTTTTCATTTAATTATGTTGTTTTTTTGGATAAAAAATTATTTTCAAGCTTAAAAGTGTTATACTTATACTAGAAAAGGGTTTTTAATGGTTTTTCTATGTATATAAATGTGTGAAAATATATATATTTATGTGAATTCGGTTTCAGTTCAGCTTGATTTACATTTTGCCAAAACGAAATCCAAACCGAAACCCGAATATTTACTTCGGTTCGGTTTGGTTTTGACAAATTCTGTTCGGTTTCGATTTTTATTTTCGGTTACTGTGGATATTATGAAACCGATTTGTGAACTTTCCTGCTCTCTAGTGACCATTTGTGTTTACTCATTCAAATGCAATTAAGTTTATTTATCTTCATTTTTTTTTTTTTTCTTTTTCTCTTCTATTCATCTAGTTCAGATATATGAATTGGCTTGGTTATTCTTTGACCTCTACAAAATATTTATCAAGAAAAAAACACGTTAATCGTGATACACTTAAAGCTGATGAATCATGCAAGGCAAGCTAACCGTAAACGATTGCTTGCTATATTAGCCATGTTATTTTTTTCCATATTTTGAAGGTTTATTCAGGTATAGATATTATACCTAGTCACATCTGTTTCCAAAACTGTTTTCAAAGGTGTATCAAACACTTAGGATCTACTCAAAACATACCCAAATTGCACACTTTGACACTTCTAATCCAATTCTTGTATTACCTTTCACATCCACCGATACATTTGTAGTCGAAAAATGATTGTTGTGCCTATTACCTTTCACATCCACCGATACTTGTGTACGGCGTATAAGTTTTTAAGGCTGCATCATCGAAAACAATGGGACGAACCGCTAAAAACTTATATGTACATAATACTAAGAAGTATCATAAGCTACTATTGTCATCCACATATTGTCATTGAGGCGGAATAGATGAACCTATTTAACAAAGAATACAAGACTATCAAGATGAATACAACGTCACGGTCGGAAAAGGTTAGTCAAGAAAGGGAAGATTGTGAGAGCAACAAAGTAACAAAGAATACGTTAGAAGCAAAGTGATGAATGACCCAACAAAAACGATAGGGCATCTCATAAAAAGTGACCTAAATGACACAATTCACATGTATAAACTATGTAAAATATTAGTAAGTTTTATATAAGGTCTCATGTCACACTCATTCACTTGTTTAATCTTTGATCACTTCTTCATAATTCATATAAATCATAACTTGCGCATCACTCCGTAAACTTTTTTTCCTAGCTTTTACTCTAGTGTTATTTGATTTTTCACACCTTTATTATCTATATTTTATTGAACTAGACGATTACCCGCGCATAGCGGCGACAGTGTATAGCAACGTTAATTTGTGTGTACAGTTTTTTTTCTTTTAATGTATATATGGCGTGGAGCATGTGAGAGTTAATAAAGTTAGTGGTTTAAATTGTAATTAAGCATTTTTATATTTTATACTAACAACATGACTCATTTTTTAAGTTTTTAAATTTAAAAAAAATATGTTTTTTTATTTATATTTAGTATATAGATTTAGGTGAAACTATTACCAATTGTCGATCACATAATATATGATCAGGGGTTAATAAAACAATGAGTATAAATGCTAAGATTATGTTAAAAGTAATTAGAAAGCTATGCGGTTGTGATCATGGTTCTAAAAGGCGCGTCATGCCGCTGTAAAGGCATCGCAAATGGGGAGTGTAAAGAGGAGCATAGTCATGTTCAAGGACTACAAGAGAATATGTCAGATAGTTCAAGGACTAGTACTGTAAATGTTTTGTAAAGTGGTTAGAAGTATGCTTTCCATGTATATACCCTGTACATTTCATCATTTCAATTCAATCAATGAGAATCATTTTTTAAGAGCTAGCAGTAAGGTAACACACTTGGGTGTGTTAAGCCTTAACTCACCAACTTAACACACTGTGTTACCTTACCACCACTGAAAGTCAAGAGGTGTGTTAACTCGCTTGGGCAAGCGGTTAACGCACGTTAAAGAGTGAAAAATGGGAAAAAATTTTACACTTTTGGCCCTTGTATTATTTGTTTACTTTTTGTATACGAAAATGAAAAATTACAAATTCCACCCCTACGATTTCAAAATCAAATCACAACTTAAATTCAAACAACAAGGCGGGATAAATTCAAAATTTAAATTCAAACAACAAGACGGTTAACGTTTAAATTTCAAATCATACAAACGGTCCTATAAATAGCCATTGCCACACACAAATCACACACACAAATCATACAAATTCTCTCAAATGTCTAACAAGAATTCATCAGATAACTCGTCAGTATACAACACCCCCCCCCCCCAGAAGAACTTTTCCCCGTATTCCCAAACTACAATCATCAATCCAACAATACACCACCAGATTTGTTTCAGGTTTTCCAGTATGACAACCGACCACCAAACACGCCACCGGAAGTTCTGTTTCCACCTCTAAACAATCCACCAGCACCCTATCCACAACAAAACCAACCACGTCCATTGTCCGATGAAGAACTGTTTGCACAGGATATGCAAGAATTGTTAAGGGTTCAAGCAGAAGAAGAGGAAGAAACACGAGCTCGTGAGGAGTACTTACGAGAAAAACAGGCTCGGAGAAACGCTCGTTGTGCATGGCGAATCCAACATGGATTGCCCCGTGTGTCAACAAGTGACGACGATTCGAGTGCTTCGAGTGACGAGGGCTGGGTCTCGGATGATTCGTTTTACTGAATCGTAGTTTTATTATCATTGTCGTATCGTTGTTTAGGGCTTTTAATTTTCATTTCGTTGTTTGATGTTTTAATTAATTAATCATAGTTTTAGTTAAGATGTTTTATGTTTAATAATTGTAGTTTAATTAAGATGTTTTTATGTTTAATTAACGTAGTTTAATTAAGATGTTTTATGTAATGTAATATTTATGTTTTAATTTCGTATTGTAAAATGTTTAAGAATTAATGTTATGTTTTAAATAAATGAAGTGTTTGTTAAATTTTGGGGTTAAAATTGAAAATATTTGGGGTGGAGGTGAGTTAAGGTGAGTTATAGGTGAGTTACCTTACCGGGGTGGAAAGTCAAGAGTTAAGGTTAAAAGGGAAAAGCTGACGTGACGCTGAGGTGGCAGTGTGTTAAGACTTAACACACCACCACCTTACCGCGTGCTCTAAGTGTTTGTGTGTGAAATGTGTATTCTCTCCAATTCATTACTTTCAATCAATGAGAATCATTTCCTAAGTGTTTGTGTGTGAAATGTGTATTCTCTCCAATTCATTACTGTCAACATATACTGGTTCGGTCGGATCAGTTTTACATTGTTACCCTTTTATATAATAGTTGAAACTTGAAAGTTCTTTATGACTAACAGAGTCACAAATTTTGTAAAACAATTCGTTTTATTAAATCATGTATACAATTAAATGTTTCCTGTAAGAAAGAAAAAGAACAAGATGAAAAAAAACATTTTTTTGAGAAAGAAGATAAAAAAAACATTCAAAATATATATTTAAAAACAAACTACCATAGCTTACCAGCAAAATGGTACAACAAAAAGAGCCTTAACTTCTCAAATTTTTTACATGTGTACCCTTAGTTACTTTAAGGCTATTAGTACAATTACTACCTCCGTCTGAAATTAATTGTTTATATTTTTTAAAATAGATGTCTCAAAAAAATTGTTCATTTTTCATTTTTAGTAAAAAACTAGATAATTTAATGAGGGTATATTCTATTTGAGTGATTGAAAAATAAAGTGACCCACTTTTATTAAACTTTATGTTTTTTTGTCTCTTGACAATTATTTTGAGACGGAGGGAGTAAATATTAACTACAGCCAGGGCCGGCTTTGAGGGTGTGCAAGGCGAGCGACCGCTCAGGGCTTCAAAATTTTAAGGGGCCCCAAAATTTATCCCGTTAATAATTATATGCATGTGTCGACATATTTTTAACAAATAAAAGAGTATTTAGATGGTAAAATATCTTAAATGGGTAATATGTTAGAACGTTT
This sequence comes from Artemisia argyi, assembly GCA_030686995.1. Lineage (NCBI taxonomy): Eukaryota > Viridiplantae > Streptophyta > Magnoliopsida > Asterales > Asteraceae > Artemisia > Artemisia argyi. Next base: position 4,324,970 of record CM060679.1, read on the forward strand.
GATAACTAATTGCATTATATCTTATAAATTGTGACACTTTATATATAACATTGCTTATCGAAAAGGCCTCATTATATAATTTCGTACAGGGCCCTCAAAAATTTCACCAATTCATGAGACGGCCCTGACTACAGCCACCTATTTGTCTTCTTCTATCACCCCTTCTAATAAAAAAATGTTTTAATTGTTCTGAATGTCATCTTCTTCATCAGTTTTGTCCAATCACCTAAGATTTGAGTATGTGTCAAACTAAAAACTCGATGAAACATGGCCTGATAATCAAACTATAAGCTGCAGAAATTGGTCTGGTTGGGGGTGGCTGAGCACCTGTCTGCCACTCTATCGGCTCCGCCTCTGCACGCCATGCAATAGACCAAGGCATCGTCTTAAGGCTTGGCATGAGATGAGGTGCGATAAGGGGTATGGCGTGGCACGTTTTATTAGGTGTCTAGGGGATTTGCTAGTAACTGGAATTTGGGCATGGTATTTGGGGTTTACTGGATTTTTCATTTAGGGATTTACAAGTATTTGAAGAATATTATATGCAAACAGAGTTTCTTGACTTTATTGCTTGTGTATAACATTTTTTGTAAACTTGATGTATATGAAATATGATATAAATCTATAAATAATTTTTGCCACCTTAATTCACGCCTTAAAAACGCCACGCCGCCACGCCTCACGCCAAGACTTGAGACTTGGTCATGCCGCCACGCCACACCTCACGATATTTATAACTTTGGTTGTAATAATATTTTGTTTTGTGACATGTTTAGCTGCGTTTTAAGCTTCTCATATAATATTGTACGTGTGCATTATTCGTATTCTAATATTAGTAAAAGAATAACAAACAAAACTACGAGTAGAGAATAAGCTATGTATGCTTTACCCTAATGATAAAGATGGTATAGGCCTTTTAGAATGACTTTGCTCTTTTGTTACGAAACGTGTTATAAAGAAACAAGTACCTGTTATAAGTATCGAGCTCGACCTCGACTCGTTTCAAACTATAAGATTTGGCAAAGAAAAATTAAATTTTCGACTCGTTTCAAACTATGTATGCCGCCACGCCACACCTCACGATATTTATAACTTTGGTTGTGATAATATTTTGTTTTGTGACATGTTTTTTATATATTTAATACTTAAAATATTCTAGTGTCGTTTAGGCTCGCGAACCCGTTCGAGCTTTGTATGTAAAGCTCGAGCATGAGCTCCATTAATAAATGAGCTGCAACTTAAGCTCGAGCTCGAACTTGTTTAAAGCTCAGCTCATTCTAGCTTTTACGATCCTGAGTTTTTTCACGATCAGCTCAACTCATTCCAATCCCATATGTCTGGTTTAGGAAGATCTTTAATTACTTGGATTTTGAAAGCTCGAAATTGTTATAAAACTTCTCATTAGGTTAGGTATCTATTATCTAGTACGGAGTACTATCTAGTGGACTAACTCATATAATAATCAAGAAAAAATTTCACCGTTGGTCCCTAAACTTGTCACGATTCGCGTGAATCGTCCTTAAACTTTTTTTTTTTCATTTTCGTCCCTGAACTTGTCGATATTGGCGCGGTTGGTCCGTTTGAGAAACGGACGTTTGGTTGCAGCGTTAGCTGACGTGTCTACCATGGGTAATTTAGTCATTTCACACTTAAACACCTCCAACAGTAATTCTCGCCGTTGGTCCCTAAAAGATTGCTGCAAGAGTAGTTGCTACAGTGATTTGCGTATTTGGTCCTTAAAAGTTTGTTATAAAGAAGGTTCTATTCACTTTTTCCTGAAGCTTTCGTTTTCCAAGATACGCCTGCAAAAAACTTTCCCGCCCAATCACATCAACGTCAAAATCACAAAAGTATCGAAAATCGTCCCGAACAATGTTCGCACCAATGTGGAAGATGCGCAAAAGAGGAGTGACAGTCCCTGCAGAAGAGTTGGAGGCGCAATGTGAGAATGACTACGGTAATGTGTTTAAGTCCAGTTGATTTGATCTTATTTCGCTCTTAGCTTGTGTTTATATCTGTTTAGGTACTAAGTAATTGACTTTATAATGCAGAATTTCATCGCAATTTATTCACCATACGAATACATCATGGTGGGGCATTTATGCGTTTTCCTAACAGGGAATACGTTGATGGTGCTGAAGACATATTTGACATGGTGGATATTGATGTATTCTCTGTCTTTGATGTGGACCAGATGGTGCTACAGTTGGGCTACACAGGTCAGAATGAGCCTTTATTTTAGCACTATCTTAGTCCTATGAGTACTTTAGACCACGGCCTGTTTCCCCTGTCATCTAATGATGATGTCAGATGTTTGGGTTATCTAGTAGGTGGTTTCAAGTTGATAGAAGTGTACATAGAGCACGGGTGTTCTAGGGTCACTGGTAAAACAAGGGTAATAATAGAGGAACTTGTGTCTAGTCCACCTAGAGCCTCTAAGGTAACTAAACCTCCTCAAATGTTGGCCCTGACATGGCATGATAATACTGATACTATTCCACTTCCAGCCAACTCAACTCAAGGTACCCATTTTACACAACTGACTTTAAGTGAATGTGGTGAAAATCAAAACAATGACCTTCCCCAGATTGATTCACAATTTGGAAGTTTAAATTTAAGTTTCACCCTAGTTGTACCTGCTAGTAAGGAGATTGTGGCAAAAAAACCTGCTGATATAGTTAGGATGATGGACTTTGATGAGAATGAGTTAGATATGCCTCTTTCATTTAGTTATTTGGATGCCATGAATGTCGACACCACTAGTGGATTAAGTCCTGATGAACATTTTGGTGTTGCTGACCTGGACTTAAATGTAGGGTTGCCTGTTTTTGGCCTAGATGATCCCCAAACACATACAGCTGAGGGTCAACAGGATAACAGGCAAGAGGCACTAGAGGGTGAGGTTCGGCAGGGTAATGATGTCGGGCCACAAGAGGATGAGGAGAATGACATTCATAATGTCAATGATAGTGATTATGAAGGAGGGTCAAGTGACAATGCAGGTTCAGGTGATGAAGGAGAGACTGCAGTTATGAATGATGAAGGACACACTAGAGTTGAGCCTCCTGTGCAAGTAAACGGTTTTCATCTAGCAAGGGATAATCCTTCTGTCAGTATTGGCAACAGCAGTGGTGATCAAGTAAATAAGTATAGACTAACAGGGAATAAAGCTTATGACAGCATTGGCAATAGCAGTTTAGTTGGAGAGGTTGTAGGTAGAGTAGAAGCTGTTAGTGTTGAAGGTTTCGAGAGTCAATCAGGTTCTGATGGTGAACCAGATTCTGTTGTTAGGAAACAGTTAAGGGAAATGAGAAGAGCAATTGGAGTTGACATGTCAGAGAATCCTATTATGAAGTATTATTTTTTCACTGGACAAGAGTTTGCAACCCCAGAAGAAGTGAAGGAAATAGTATACATGCATGCAGTTGAGAGCAGGAGAAATTTGAAGTTGGTCAAGAATGATGGTATTAGGATAAGAGCTGTATGTGATAACCAAATTCCTGTCTTTACAGAGTCAGTCTTAAGTGGATCAACAGGCCTAACTGTATATACAGGTGTTGGGCCTAGTGGATCAAGTGGCCCATTAGGTAGAGGGAGTAAAAGAAAGAGAAACGATGTAGGAACTTCTGATGATGTTGATGATGAATGCCCCTGGGTCTTGTATGTAGGCAAAGATAAACTTAGGCAAAACTGGATAGTAAAGACACACAAAGAAAAACACACTTGCCTTCAATCAAGGGAAATAAAACACTGCACTTATAAATATTTGGCAAACAAGATCTATGACCTAGTTAAGGTTAATCCAGAGATCCCAGGAAAGGCAGTTCAAGACCAGCTCCAGCGTGAATTACATCTTCAGGTTTCTATGACAAAAGCATTCAGAGCCAAAGCTTAAGCAGAAAAAGATGTTGCAGGTGATCACAACCTGCAGTATATGATGCTTAGGGACTATATTGGTGAATTGCAGTCTACAAACCCTAATACGACTGTGAAGCTTGCAATTGATAGAGATTCTGCTAATCCTAGTGAGCCTAGAAGGGTGTTTAAAAGAATATATGTTTGTTTGGGACCATTGAAGGAAGGCTTCAAGGCTTGCAAAAGAGAATTGTTGGGGCTAGATGGTTGTTTCATGAAAGGTCCTTATCCAGGCCAAGTGTTGGTGGCTGTTGGAATTGATCCTAACAATGGGATTTACCCATTGGCTTATGCCTTGGTGGAAGCTGAAAGTAAGAGTTCATGGTCTTGGTTCTTAATGTGCTTAGGTGATGACATAGATCTAGGCCCTAGATCTAACTTCACATTCATGAGTGATAGACAAAAGGTTAGTAACATGCTCCTCTAGTTGAATTCTTTAATACCCAACAGAATATAAACTATTATTTTGCTAACTTTGTTGGTTTATGCAGGGACTCATTCCAGCCTTAAAATATGTCTTCCCAAATGCAGAACACAGGTTTTACTTGAGGCACATTCATGAAAATATGAGGCAGCAGTTTAGTGGATTGGAATATAAGGAAGCTTTGTGGAGATGTGCATCTGTTACAACCGTGTCTGGTTTTGAAAAGTGTATGGAGCATTTGAAGGCTATGAAGAAGGAAGCACACGAATGGATGAGCAAGATACCAGCTGGACATTGGGCAAGAACTCATTTTTCTGGTAATTATTTGTTTGTTTTCAACATAAAAAAAACAAAAGTGGTTCAATAGTAGACATGTATATCATTTAAGTGTTTCAAATTTTTGTGTTATAGGTAGAGCAGTTACAAATTTATTGATCAACAACATTTGTGAGGTGTTTAATGGTAAAATAGCTCCAGCAAGGGACAAACCAGTCATTACACTTTTAGAGTACATCAGAGAATACTGCATGAAGAGAATAGTATCTGTACAAAGTATAATTGACAAAACTGATGGGCCTCTAACCCCAACTGCAGCTAAAATATTGGAAAAGATTAAGAGCGAGGCTGATTCGTTGCAGGTGATATGGAATGAAGGAGTTAAGTATCAGGTAACAGGGGCATGGGGTGATCAGTGTGTTGTGAATGTACAGGATAAGGTATGTACATGCAGGAAATGGGAATTGACAGGGATACCTTGTAAGCATGCTGTTGCAGCCTGTTGGAATATGAGACTCAATGGCATTCAAGTTGGACCTCCTGAGTCTTGGGTACATAGTTGTTATTGGTTGTCCACATGGAAGGAAGTATACTCTCACTTAGTGGAACCAATTAGAGGCAGCAACTACTGGGAGAAGACCACCCATGCTACAGAGCTCTTACCACCAATGCATCATGTCCAGGTTGGAAGACCAAAGAAGAAGAGAAGAAGGTCTAAGTATGAGGATGCACCCTGTGTAGAATCTGGAAAACTTACCAAAAGAGGGAGAGTTATTACTTGCAGACCCTGCGGTAACGCTGGACACAACAAGACTACATGCAAGGACAAGGTCAACCTCCTAGAAAAGGTAGTTATTAGACTTTCATAGTTATGTTTTTTTATTGTTTTAAATTTGGTACTTTTTTTAAACTGTTTTCTTATGTAGGTTTCAACAAAGCTGGAGCTCGGCAAGCTAAGGGTAATAGGTCTGCTCAAGCTGGTCCTAGTTCAGGTGTCCAATATGGAGATGTAGCTGTTCAAGCTGGTCAGAGGTCAATTGTGCAAGGAGTATCTGGTGCGTCTCAAGCTGGTCCTAGTTCAAGTTTCCAAGGACTATCTGCTCGTATTCCAACTCAATCTAGCCAAGTTAATGACAGTGAATGGGCTATCCTTTAGCCATGTTTTAAATTCAGGACAAATTTGAGTTTTAGTACTATGGTTGTTATGAAACGTCTGTAATGAAAGTCCACATAAGTGGCAAACATCAAAGTCCACATCTGTGGCACTGATCTAAGTCCTTCTATAGGCAGACATTCAAGTCCACATATGTGGCAATTTTCTAAGTCCTTTTAAAGGCAAACTTATATAAGTCAACGTGTGTGGCTACTTTAAATGGTTTGTGACCTGTTTGACCTATACATTTTGTAAACCAAAACTATTTATGTGCTTGATGGGTAAGATTCACCATTGTTTAGAAAAACGGGGTTTCACTAAGTAAAGTGAAATGTTGCAAATAAGTCAACATGTGGTTGTACTTGTTTGTTACCGTTTGAAAGTAAGAAATTTTTTATTTTTTTATAATGGCTTGCAAACTTACCAATTTGAGTTCCTATAAATACCACCATCAAACACCTGTACCTGTGGATTATTACCAGTTCGAACACCCAGACCTATAAAACCACCACTTCTCTCTCTCTTTAAATTTGGACTTGCAGGTTGTGCCATATCTTTGGTTTGGATAAATTTGGAATAAGATGAGACTTTACTTGACTATCCAAGTTGGTAGGATAATTTACTTTACACGGCTGGTTGTGCCATATTTTTCTATTTTGAAATACACCCGTTTGACTTTCATTGTGTGAGGTAGGTTAAAGAGAATTAAATGCTCACATCAATTGAATGTGGTGGCATTTTGTGTTTGAAAATGACTATTTTGGCCTTGGTTATGCAAACACTATTTTCTTCTCATGTCTGCACACATGATAGAAGTAAGATATGGCATGACCGGCCATAGGGCGCCAAAGACTACTTTTTTCTTTACTGTCACGTGAATACTTTTGCATTTTTTAAACACTAAAGAAGCATAAGTTTTCCTCTATATAACCAAAGACGCCAACCAATCTTCCACCACCCAATTCTAGCTGTTGAAATAATGAGTTCCAAGAACAAAGGTTGTTTCAAACACACCCTCAATTGCAACACCCTCCTCCTTTTCATTTGTAACATACTTTTTTTTAATGGTTTTCTTAACTTGTTTGCAGAAATCATTTACGTTAACAACAGTGACTCAAGCTCCATCAACAACTGGAGTGACTCAACTTCAACCAACAGCTGGGAAGGCTATTGATGCGTGGGAATCGCACCTTGCTTTACCTCTCGAGGGATCTCGCGAGGCTTACAACCCCCACCAGGCAGTGTACCTGATCGTTGTAGTATAGTATAGTGACAAGTACCGGGGGATTGATCGTTCAGCTTAGGAATAGTGTCGCTAGGATTAGAAAACCTAATTAATAGTTCTAAAGGTGAGGGATGATTATTTTTGTATTTTTATATTTTATGAAAGCAATTAAAATCTCTGGTTTTGAAGGAGTGGGCGGAATTAGTTGCTATTCAACTAACCCAAAGCTAAGATATAATTAAAATAAAATAATGAAAATGAAATTAAACTAATTAAACTAAGGTTGTGAGCAGTAATTGGAGAAATTGTGTTTACTTAGACTTCACTACTCCCTAGATATCTTTTACATGTTAATTACTTTTTACACTTGTATGAATGACGGGTTGTATTCCTTAATACCATTCGTGGTGTGGCATACATAACTCCCCAACTCTATGAGCTCTTATCTCCTCCTACACCATGACCCAGCACAACTATAGGGATTGTAAACAGTGGCTCATGCATTAAATACAACCAATAAAGACCTAGTACGCCTCGGTTCATGTTTCTTAAGACATTCAAGCAGGTTACCATTTGGAGATCTGCCAGTTTTCTTAAGCCTAACATATAAATCATTCATTCAAAACAAGAATAGACAAGTAATCAACACATAATCAACATCTAGGTTTCATTAGATCTAAGCAAACACAAGAGAGATCTAGCCTAGCATAGTAGAATTGAGACAAGAACAAGAGATAAACAACCAACACATAGACATATTGATTGAATTGAAAGTACACTTATCTCAATTACAATGCAAGGTCTCAAGGGTTTGGAACCCTTGAAAAACCTGTAAAAGAGGCACCAAAATCGTCTTTAGGGTTTCACCAAAACTTCTCTCTCTTTTAATGAAAAAAACTAGAAAACTATATATAGGAAAATCGTTCTGACGGCGTCAAGAGTTAAATCTGACGCCGTCACCTCGCCGCCATAAACTTCCTCGGACGCCCTAGATCCACTTGTGACGGCCTATGTGACGCCGTCACCACCTTCGGTATTTTATTCTTGGCCACTTTGACGCCGTCACCTCTACATCTGACGCCGTCACCACCTTCGATATTTAATTCTTTATGTCTGACGCCGTCAAGCTTTTGGTCTTGACGCCGTCACCTTGTATCTTCAGCTTGGATTTTTGGTACTTTGTCGTTTTCTTCACTTTATGCTCCAAAAACGTCCAAAATAGCCTCTTTTCCAGAATTCACTCTCCAAACACCTAAAATCACAAAAGGAACGATTTAGGGCAATATTTGATCAAATAAAGTCGGATTCGGGCTTAAATGACCCCCTAAAAACGGATCATTTTTCGCCTCATCATATACCCTTACACTTGAGATTTGCTTGTCCTCAAGCAAATGAGCTTTTATTCTACTCAAAAGACAAGTTAGGGGTCATTTAACACTAATATAAAAGTAATTACAACAAATAATCGTTCCACTAAAGACCAATAGACAAGCACGGAGGTCATACACAAGCACCTCACAAATAGTGTTTAGATACTCACATCTCTCGGGTGTAATAAAGTAATATAACATTATGGAAATGGAAGATATCTCTCACTACCTGTCATAGCAAAATAGATTACCATAGGCTTGGGAAAGGATCAAACCTCCACCACATGGCGTAAGCACCTAGGATAAACTATCAAAGAGGTCTTTTAAAGGGTTATAATGTTAGGTGTAGGGATATGAATTACACGGTTTTGTTGGATAAAGGAAGTTTTACTGGTGGCGAGTTAACAATCTTAGTTAATTACATGTACAAGTTGGCGTTGCTAAGCCAAGACTAGACTCGACTTAAGCTAATAAATGAAAAATAACAAAAACATAAAATGAACATAAAATAAAAACGGGATGGTAGTCCGTATGTTTTTTCTCTTTTTTTTTTTTTTTTTTTTTTTTTTTTTTTTTTTTTTTTTTTAAATACACTCTTACCCTACCATCCAAAATAATACATCATAGGGGTTGAGAATTCCCCTTACACTTGAATCTTTACATACTTTACATTAAACTATTCTAATGACTCGAATTAAGAAAATTAAAACACTTGGAGCACTTTTAAGATTAACGCACATATGGGGGTAATAAGTGATGTTCTTCCCCATTACTCCATAAATTAAGTACTTACCTATGAGTCCCAATAGTCCCAAAATAATATGTACAAGGATATGACTCGACTTAGCAACCATGTAATCAATTAGAAAGTTAACTTAGGGTTTAACAAATAACAATAATGCACTAAAAAATGAGCGCATACACGGAAGGCTAAGGCGATTTGGTTGTACATTTAAGTGGGGTGTAACAAATTCTTCCTTTAAGTAAAATGCTTAAAGTTAGAAACGAAAAGATAGGCTCGGAGGGGTGTACTAGGGGTATCGTGTACTAAAAATGAGTACAACGCTAAAGGTGTGGGAAAAATTAGTTGACTTAACTAGCCAAGTAATATGACTTAAATGGTCAAGTAATTATGATACGGGTTTAACACAAGGGTGATCCTAATGCCTCTTATCATGTAGTAAATCCTACTACACGAATGTAGTCTCACTAGCGGTCTCGGGATGCATCACTAACGCAAGTTCTAGAATCTAAATGCTACCGGTACACTCATAAGTACTAATAATGAATGCTTTTCCTATCAAATCTAAAGGCGACCCTCACATTTTTGGGTGGAAAATTTTTCTGAATATACGGTTATGTGCTAGTCATACAATCTCCTATCCATGAGACGCTTGCTATGGCTAAAGTTTCACTCCTAAATGTTGTAAAAAATTTTAAATTTGGCGCTAAAATTACACTAACAAGTATTTCTCATAGTTTTATTACTCATCTACTATCAAACAAAACAAACTCAAGCGAAAGTGCATATGTAAGGTATCATCTTTTTATCCTCCCCTTACACTTAAGATGAACATTGTCCCCAATGTTCAAGTAAAGAATGTAAAAGTTAAAAAGTAAAGAGAATGAAATCAAATACTCCCCTGATTCGCTCGGTATGGATTTTAGTTGACCAGGTTAAATCTTCTTCCAAGAAAACGAACAATCAAAGCTTCCCTTCCAGAATATAAATCATCTTCTTGTCACAAATAACCTGTAAATCCTGACAAAAGTAGACAAGGCAACCTCGCGTAAAATCGGCGGCATCCTATATAAGTTACTAAATCCTAGAAAACAAAGTAAGATATAATGCTTGTGGAATGGAGTTTGCAGATTTCCTGGAGATTATAAAACTTAATAATTCACAAAAACCATAAGACTCCGTTAGAAAAACAAAATCGGTAAAATTTCCAGATTTTTGACTCCTGACGCCGTCAAGAGCAATTCCCTGACGCCGTCAGAATGAACCTGCAGAAATCCTTATGTTAAGTTTCCGGAAAATTTCTGGAAAAACTTTGTCCTACTTCCTGGAAAATCCTGCAAAACTTCATTATGACTCGATACAAGCATTTGACTCTAACAAATACGAATATACATGTTCATTAAATATTGTGGAGAATCATGGTCGGTTTGTTTCTTAAAAACATATTTGGGGTTTCCCCTTACACTTATCTTTTGCAAAAATACCTCTAGGTTGAAGTTAAGACTAGGCTAAACAACATAATAAAGTATTTCACTTTTTAGTAGAGAAACATGATCAACCAACAATAAAAATAAAACATGCATACGGAAGCAAATAACAATCAAACAAATAAAAATCACACAAAACATGGGTTGCCTCCCAAGAAGCGCTTTTCTTTATTTACGAGTCTTGTAGCTAGACTCAAAGTCGTGGGTTACTACGTAATTTCATCATTGGTTCCACTCTCTAGGTCGTCTTCTAAACCAGTTTTGTATTCCGGACCTAGTTGCAAGCATTCTTTGTAGAAACCAAGCATCCTATTTCTAACATACTCTACTCCTCTACGTCTATCCTCATCATTCCTATAATAAGCCGCTTGCTTACGTTCCTTTTCGAAATTAGAGAGAAGGCGGTATTGCTCAATCTTGTAGGGCATTTGATAAGCAACCTCATCATTCTCTTCCTTGAATCTAACTATCCCTAACGTCGGATCATAACTCATCCTAGTGGCCTCAACAAATGGTTCCCCAAATATTATTTAACTTAGGCAAGCATCTATCACCGGACGCGTGTCTTCTACTATCATAAAATCAATCTCATAGGTGAGATTCCCTATAATCACATGTACTCCCTTAACTCTTCCTGCAAAATTACTTATCCAACTTTTACCGGGCATTATCCTAAAATTGAGTTGCTTCTTCATCACCCAATTGTAATAAGTCCTAGACATGATGTTCACGGGGGATCTAGGGTCTATGTAAGCTTTCCATACATGCATGTGCCCGATATTGCATGGGATGTTAATGTTAGAGGGGTCTCCCATTTTGATCAGGGGATCGCCAAAGATATATGTTGTCTCGGGACTATCGAATAAATACTTATGGTATTCCCGTTCTTCCTTGGTTGGCAACTTATCAAAATATTCCTCTATGGATTCTACCTCCTCTAATTCCTTATCCTTATTAACCTCAACTTCCCTACTCTCATCCTCACTATTGGCTTCTACTCTAACTTCATCTTTGTCACTCTCCTCTATCTCCCTATCTATCGGCTTAATGGTGACAACATTGACAAAGTGGACATGTTTGGATGATGAGGGGTCCTTAGCTTGGATCCCACTATTGGTGTCCCTAGTGTCCTTCCTAGGTGTGGCTAATGTTTAGTTGTTGAGGGCTTTCAACAAGTTGTCGATCTTGTTGGTCATCTCCGTTTGTTGTTGGTTGAATTCGGTTTCAAACCTAGCTATGCGAGCTTCTTGAGATGCCATAAATTTCGACATCAATCCTTCAAGATTGTTGGTACTACCATAGTTGTTAGAAGGATTGTTGTTGAAAGTACGGTTGGATGGGGGACCGTTTGATTGGTAACAATTAGGCGGATTGGAAGAATTTGGTTGATTTTGTTTCCACCTAAGGTTTGGGTGATTTTTCCATGAGGGGTTATATGAATCACCGTATGTGTTTGGCTCGGGCTTGAAAGTGTACCACTTATCTCCCGCTTCGTCGGTACGCGTGGATGCGTAGTCCGCAAAAGCTGTTCCGGGGAGTTCCACACAATCACGAGTGTCATGGGGACCACTACATAATTCGCATGAAGAAGTGATTTTGTTCACTTGGCTTGAATGCTTCGGAGCTTCGTAAGATTTCATGAGAAACTTGACTTGGTCCTCAAGTTCCATGATCCTACGGTCGGGAGTGCTTGAATTATTCGAAGGCAGAGATATTGCCTTGACCGTTTTGTTCAAATCACGGGGATCATTCCAACTTTCGTTGTCATAGAGAGCAAGATCTTCTATGAGTTCCCATGATTGTTCCGCACTAAGATCACGTAGCTTACCACCGGCCGATTGGTCAATGGTTCGCCTCGTGGAGATGTCGATATGGTCATAGAAGATTTGGACTTGGAGCCAAAGATCTATGCCATGATGAGGGACTTTTTGGAGTAAGTCCTTGAAACGAGTCCATGCTTCATAAAGAGATTCATTTTGACGTTGTTGAAACATCAAGATGTCATTCCTAAGTTTAGTAGTTCTCCCCGGTGGGAAAAATTGAGCAAGGAAACGAGTGGTGAGATCATCCCATGTGGTGATGGATCCCGCGGGTAAACGCTCAAGCCATTGACTAGCTTGATCCCGTAGAGAGAATTGGAATAGGCGTAAACGGGTAGTCTCTCTAGTTTCAACACCTAGGTCTATGGAATCTACGATTTTGAGGAAGTCCTTAAGGTGTTGGTTTGGATCTTCGGAACGAAGTCCATGGAATGCACATCCGCTTTGCACCAACCGGATGGTGTCGGATCGCAAGGGGGTCACATTGGCTCCGGTGAGCTCAATGGTGTTTCGGTAGCCTTGGTGGCTAGGTCGGGAATACTCTCCTAAGGTTCGGGGCCTAAGGGGTTCTAATGGTGGGTTTTGTTGTGGTGGGATGATGGGTTCAAAGATGTTACCACCTTCCATGATGTCGGATGGTAAAGAGTTACGAACAAAGGCACGAAGAAATAAGATAGACTAAAGAAGACCTAAAAATAAAAATAAAAATCTTACTAGAAAGGAATCTAGCAAGTAGACCTAATAAAAAGAAATTCTAACCTAGACAATAACTATTCCCCGGGCTGCGGCGCCAAAAACTTGATGCGTGAGAATCGCACCTTGCTTTACCTCTCGAGGGATCTCGCGAGGCTTACAACCCCCACCAGGCAGTGTACCTGATCGTTGTAGTATAGTATAGTGACAAGTACCGGGGGATTGATCGTTCAGCTTAGGAATAGTGTCGCTAGGATTAGAAAACCTAATTAATAGTTCTAAAGGTGAGGGATGATTATTTTTGTATTTTTATATTTTATGAAAGCAATTAAAATCTCTGGTTTTGAAGGAGTGGGCGGAATTAGTTGCTATTCAACTAACTCAAAGCTAAGATATAATTAAAATAAAATAATGAAAATGAAATTAAACTAATTAAACTAAGGTTGTGAGCAGTAATTGGAGAAATTGTGTTTACTTAGACTTCACTACTCCCTAGATATCTTTTACATGTTAATTACTTGTTACACTTGTATGAATGACGGGTTGTATTCCTTAATACCATTCGTGGGGTGGCATACATAACTCCCCAACTCTATGAGCTCTTATCTCCTCCTACACCATGACCCAGCACAACTATAGGGATTGTAAACAGTGGCTCATGCATTAAATACAACCAATAAAGACCTAGTACGCCTCGGTTCATGTTTCTTAAGACGTTCAAGCATGTTACCATTTGGAGATCTGCCAGTTTTCTTAGGCCTAACATATAAATCATTCATTCAAAACAAGAATAGACAAGTAATCAACACATAATCAACATCTAGGTTTCATTAGATCTAAGCAAACACAAGAGAGATCTAGCCTAGCATAGTAGAATTGAGACAAGAACAAGAGATAAACAACCAACACATAGACATATTGATTGAATTGAAAGTACATTTATCTCAATTACAATGCAAGGTCTCAAGGGTTTGGAACCCTTGAAAAACCTGTAAAAGAGGCACCAAAATCGTCTTTAGGGTTTCACCAAAACTTCTCTCTCTTTTAATGAAAAAAACTAGAAAACTATATATAGGAAAATCGTTCTGACGGCGTCAAGAGTTAAATCTGACGCCGTCACCTCGCCGCCATAAACTTCCTCGGACGCCCTAGATCCACTTGTGACGGCCTATGTGACGCCGTCACCACCTTCGGTATTTTATTCTTGGCCACTTTGACGCCGTCACCTCTACATCTGACGCCGTCACCACCTTCGATATTTAATTCTTCATGTCTGACGCCGTCAAGCTTTTGGTCTTGACGCCGTCACCTTGTATCTTCAGCTTGGATTTTTGGTACTTTGTCGTTTTCTTCACTTTATGCTCCAAAAACGTCCAAAATAGCCTCTTTTCCAGAATTCACTCTCCAAACACCTAAAATCACAAAAGGAACGATTTAGGGCAATATTTGATCAAATAAAGTCGGATTCGGGCTTAAATGACCCCCTAAAAATGGATCATTTTTCGTCTCATCAGCTATTTTCCAAAGACTTATTCAGGTTCTGTGACCAGAAAGATTGATGCTAGGAAGTTTAAGAATCCAGAAAAGACAGAGAAACAGCTTTTTGATGAAAGGGAAAAGGTGCTAGGCCTTCCAAATGATCAGTTCTGTGAAGACAATGGTATCAAACCATTTGCTCCAGCAATTGCCAAACCTTTTCTAAAAGGTAATGGTAAAAAGAAAATGTATTAGTTGATTTAGGACGTACTATGATTGAATAATATTGTTGTAACCTGAATAAACATGTTGTTACCCTTTTGTACTAGTTTGTTGGGTATTTGTAATTCAAGCAGTTGAATGGTACACTAACCATGTATTGCTGATAAGATAACAACAGTACCAAGACTAACTAGTTAATACGGTTAGAAAAAATTTTGTACTACCAGTATTAACATTTTAATATTGTTAGATATAAAGAAGTTAGTACTGTTGAGCCTTCCAAACGTGTGAAGTCCACCTAAACCAAACCATTAAGTACTACCACTTATCTTTCTCATGAAAGACTATTAATTTGGTTCCCTGTTAGTCTTTTGTCATTTCACTTAGGGAACTCTATAAACCATAAGGGTCTACTTTCACTTAATAAAGTCAAGTAAGTGACCCATTATTGAATATTCACTTGTAAACCTCACTTTTTACTTTCAAAATTGAACATGGATAAAATTAACTTATTACAATTTATATTTTACCAATTGCATATAATAAACGAATTTGAATATTAAAGTCAACATATTTTTTTGGTCAACAATGTGAATAATACCAGTATTAGATATACACACGAAAATAAGCATAAACTGAAGGTCATACGGGTGGATAAATTGAAAGTCAAACGTACATCCTGAAAATAACCATAAACTTTATTTGCAAAAAAATATAAATAAATAAATAAAACATGCAATTGAGAAAAAGGAAACTCACAAAATCAACAATAATTTTTTTATTAAACAAACTTTTTCCAGTACACGATTAAATTAATCGGACTCATATGACTTATACAATTCATTATTACGAGAATGTTTCTAAACATTCTTCTTCGTCTTTCATTACATATAACACATTTTTTATTCTTTTTATCCCTTTTCTTCTAATCTCCTAACAGCATTGATCTCCTTCCAATGCTCATCGGCCCTCTTTTTTGCAGCAAGCCTGCGTCTTTCAACTTCAGCAGGGCTTGGAGGAGCAGCCTTCTCCTTTTCTTCATCCACCTCCTTCTTATCCTTATCCTTCGAGCCTTTTTCCAACGAAGGCACCTCTGGCTCTTTTGGATCTTCCCTTGCTCGTTTCCTCACTTCGTTGTTTTCTTCTTCCGTTTTGTCGGTTGCAACAACATCTCTGGCTCTCTTGGTTCCTGACATTTTACTTACACTTTAACTTGTTTAATGTTTGCTAGTATTAGATTGGTATGCTGCATAATGTGGCATTAACCAATATATAGACACATAATGGGGAAAACGAAGAGTCTGTATTAAATTTTACAGCCTTTTTTTGGACTCTTCGGTTCCCAATTATTTGTTGGAAATATGAACACATTTATATTTCCATTTTATTTGGGAATGTACCTATGTATTGTATGTAATTGGGTTAGGTTGTGTTGGGTGGTCTTCACACGGCTTTATTAGCTCACCAGTATTAAGTTTTTTATTTTCAACAGGAGTAAAAATTTAATACTGTTAGTGCAAAATTAGACTTTATTAACTCAAACTATAGCCTTTTGGTTTGTTGACTTCCCTAACTCAAACTACAGCCTTATGGTTTTTTTTTTTTTTTTTTTTTTTTTTTTTTTTTTTTTTTTTTTTTACAAACAAAAAAAAAAGCATAATCCTTTATAACAAGTATCATCTTAACCTTCTGAAATGACAAAATACTAGGGGTAAACCTTTAAAAGTAGTAGCATAATCCTTTAAAACCATAATCATATAAAACAAGTAGCACCCTCACTTCAATGGGATGAACCTTGAAGAGTGGGTAGCTCTAATACCGGGTCTATCGTGCTTAACAGGCTTGTATGAGATACAAAACTCAAACAAGGTAGTGTCCAATCATCTCAGGGTTGATTTAACTATGGTTGAAGGTCTTACCACACTACACACCAACAACGCTACCAATCATCGGTAGACATGTCAAGCAAAGCATTAAGATCAACACCACGGAAACTGAACTTCTTGAACGTCCTCTTCTTCGCGACTGCAACATCTGGTTCTTGGCCCTCTCAGGCTTGCTGTTATGGTTTTTTAACTTCCCTAACTCAATCATATTATGTTACAAGGAATTTTGTACTACCAGTACTAACATTTTACTACTGTTATATATAAGGAACTTAGTACTGGTGAGCCGATAAAGCCGTGTGAAGGCCACCCAACCCAACCCATTAAATACCCACCCAACCTATTAAATACCCACCAAACCGATCAACCACACATATTTCCATCTCATTTAATCCCATCTCATATAATACCCACCCAACCAATGAAAAACAAACACACAAACACACATATTCAACCTTGTAACCTAAATTTCTCTTAAACCTACATATCCTATAACGTTACTTCACACAAAATGAAGGCCACAAACAAAAAATGTAGTGTTATTTCTATTTTGCTATGTAGTTGGGTGTATTTAATTAAAAAAGGTCAATATAGGGTCCTTTTGTGTTAACATTTAACTGTTTCTGAAGCTATATTTTTTTGTTTTTTAATGCTCTCTTTTTCCTTATTTGCAGAAAGCAAATCTACAAGGTCTGAGTATATCATTGGTCCTGTTAATGATGATTATGGCAAGTTTTTAAATCTTCAAGCTCAAAAAGGTTCAACCACCACTCCTACAACCTCTGAGTATATCATTGGTCCTGTTGATCCTGATTATGTCCAGTATTTAAAGCTTCAAGGTCCAAAAGGTTCAAGTACCATTCCAACAAGCTCTCATTATATCATTGGTACTGCTGATTCTGCTTATAGCAAGTATTTAAAGCTTGAAGCTAACAAAGATTCAACCTCCACTCCTACAAATAAGCCTTAAAGCCAGTCAATGAAAAGGAAACTTATAGCAGTTAATTATGGCAGTTCATGATAATAATGTGTTTTGATGGTATAACCAGTATCTCTTTTGTAATGAAGAACAGTTTTATGTTCTTTTATTATTGGTAATGAATCTGCATTTCTTGACTCTCATGTACTGTTTTAGTTAATTTTGTCAAAAAAAGGTTTATGGCACCATGCGCAAATATTTACCATTAAATGAAAGACAACACTTTTTATTCAAGTGAATAATCAAAATGGTTCAGTTAGTTGACTTTATTAAGTCAAACTACAGCCTTATGGTTTGTTGACTTCCCTAAATCAAACTACAGCCTTATGGTTTGTTAACTTCCCTGAGTCAATCATATTATGCATTGAACAAGCAAACAAAATACTTCACAATAACAAGCCACATTCACTTGATCACAAACCATTACGATTTACCCATTATTCAAACAAGAAATTTCATTGACCATTGACAACTGTGGAAAACTAGAAGGGGGGTTGAATAGTTTTACGTCCTTTTAAAATTTATAAGCACAAGTTTGTTTTAAAAACTTCGATTCTAGTTTATATGAATTCAATACTTGCACTATATGAACAATTGTATAATAACTAACTAACAAAACTAATATAGTAAAGATAAATAAATAAGTAATGAGAAGAGTTAGAAAGATCAAACCACAACACAAGGATTTATAGTGGTTCGGCTACAAGGACACCTTCCTTGTTCCTACTCCACTCCCCGAGTCACCTACTCGAGAGTTTTCTTCACTATGTCAACAAACTCCCTTATGGCGGAGAAAGCCGTACACACCAATATACACACCAATTTACACACCAATCTACACACCAATCTTCACACCAATCTACACACCAATCTTCACACCAATCTACACACCAATCTTCTTCACACCTAGCTTTTACACACCAATCTTCTACACACCTTCTTCTACACACCAATCCTCACAACTATCCTACTTCACTACTAATCAACTTCTACTATCTACACAACTTCTATATCTTCTAAACAAATATTAACAAGCACAACACAATATTCACAAATGAATATATATATATACACTATACACAACAACTCTTCAACACTTCTTGAACTTGGTTGTAGAGAGTTCTTCTTTTGCACTTAGAATGAGAATGGATGATGAGGGATTGAATCACTTGAAACAAGGATTAATATACAAATGATCAAAGGGTTTTTGATGAGTTTTAGATGATTGTAGATCTGAAAATTTCGTGCAAAAGGTAAGCAAAAATTTCAGAATTAAGGTGGTATTTATAGGGGAAGAAATCTGACAGTTTCTGACAGGGGAGCCTGGCCGGTCCCCTTAAAGCATGGCCGGCCCCCTTAAAATTAAGGGGACCGCCCCTTATAATTAAGGGGGCCGCCCAACTGTAACGGCCAGAAAACTTGTCTTTTAGTGGGGAAAGTTTATTTGGTGAAAAACTAACTGATTTTGGTTAAATATTTGAAATCATATATTTAGTATGATTAAAACATTTTTCCTTAATACCAAAAGTGTTTTTCAAAAATATATAATAAGATTATATAATTAAATAAACTTTGTATTAGTTAATTAAATACCCCTTTGATCATGAGATGTATTAAGCACTTGTTTATTCATACCTTAAGTGATTAAGTTGGATATAATGATATAAACTAGCTTAATACTTGTTTACGTAGTAATCAAACGATTGACAAGTTTACATTTTGTGATCGTCAAAATATAGAGATATCGAAAAATATAAATAACGTTTTCATACATTATTTATGTCAACAACAACAATTACAAACGACAGCTTCACCACCCAACTACCATCATCTACTTGAAAATACTAAAAGCATTCACCCACCACCATCAGAAACTAACAACTACTACTACACAACACATGTCAAACAGTTAAATAAACATACAATGCAAACAAAACCCAACTGATGATGATATACTTCTTGTACTTGGACCGCTGTTCTTCAAGCTCTTCAACAACACCTCGTAGGGCATTAATCCTCCTCAACAAACCAGGGATAATGTCTACTGACCTTGGGCACATCGGAGATCCAACCATCCCAGAAAAGGACAGTTTGAGCCCTGAAACAACAAAGTGTGTAAATAAGCAACACATTATTTTTTTAAATAAACAACACAATGACAAACTTACAATTGTCGGACAGCCACGGCGACCTGGATTCCTGTTTGTCCAAGAAGTCTTGACAACAGCGGGTTTACCACATGTGCAGACCACCATCGTTGCTCTGTTTTTCTTTTGGGAAGATGTGTGTTTTACATACTAATGATATGCACAATGGACGGGTATTTACATGGTTCCCTTCTGGCCAACAGTCGAATTTTTACACAACACGCATCGTTTTTGTTAGGGACGAAACATGCAAAGCGTTTGCTACAATATACAAACGACATTGGGGACGAACGATGAGAATATGAAATAGGTGAAAAGACGAAAAAACCCAAGCTTGCCACATTAGATAACGGACGGACATAACGTCCGTCTGCCAAAACGCGCTCCCAAAGACCAAACGAGCCGTCGTTTGACAAGTTCAGGGATGAAAGTGAAAAAAAATAGTTTAAGGACGATACACGAGAATCGTGACAAGTTTAGGGACGAACGGTGAGATATTGTCAATAATCAACTTTGTCACCTCAAGGCTTTACCTTTTGGAATATGAATGGGTTAAAAGTTCAAAACAATTAAAAATGATACCTACCGATTTAACTAACAAAGAACAAATATAAAAAGAAGTTGTAACTATATGTCATCACCTCCTTTTTAGATTTGTCTTAATATTTGTTTTTGTATATCTATAATAGTATATAAAAATATGGTGTTGTCATGCTTTAATAAAGTGGTTTGCTTCACAACAAATACTTGATATTGACATGCAAACTGATTAACTGAATTTCATATTGTTTATTTTCCTTTTTAGATTTGTGATTTGATTAACTATGCACGAAAGAGATCCAACGAGAAAAAAATTTAAAAATGAGAATAGTGAAAAATATTTTTAGTCAAACATTTCTAATAAGATTGAAAATTTTAAAAAAATATGTGTTTATTTTTTTTATTTGTATTTAAAATATGTGATTGTAATTTTTTCTAGCTCAACTTATTTTAATTTTATTTCTCAATATAATAAGTCAATTATGCCAATATAATGAAAATGCGAAGTACAAAAAGAAAAAAAAAAATGCAGGCAAAGATTTCATGATAATTATGATTAAACCATGATTAGAAAAAGCTAAGGTCCATGGCTATAAAGGAATCTATAAAGCTAGCTCACAATTCTTAACACCTTTTCCACTTTACCCATATGCTTGTAAGTTGTAACGTGGTCTTGTAGATATATAGACCCTACTAAACTTTTGGGAGATGATTTGCACACATTACTTTTTGATTTACACACTCAAATGTACAAACAGTTAAAGCAGGATGTCTACATAGTACAACTGGTTAATGCATAAGTTGGAGTGTGCCAATCAAAAACTTAAGTGTGCAAATCATTTCCCTAAACTTTTGTTGAAGAACTAATATTCATCAAACTCATCACTTTTTATATCAGTATTACATCATTGTTTATCACGCAACCAAATTTATAATCAAACAGGTGTATTGGTGACCATCAAAGCAAACACGTAAAAGTATAAGTGGAAATGAGCTGAGCCGTTCGCGAAAAGCTCAGGATTAGATTGGTAAAAAGCTCGTACTAACCGAGCCTAAAAGAGCTCGAGCCTAAGTTTGCACTCATTTAGTAATCGAGCTCGAGCCCAAGCTTTATATATAAATATTGATAAGGTTCGCAAGTATAAACGAGCCCAAAAAAATATATATGTATATACATTTCCTATACAAATAACCATGTATAAACGAGCTCGAGCCTAATGCGATTAACGAGCCTTTGAATTTTATTTCCGTCAACACGCACGTTATATAAGTTAATCGAGCCCGAGCCGAGATCGAGCTTGCGAAAATTTTCACGAGTCGAGCTCGAGCTTTATATATATAAACAAGCTGAGCTCGAGCTCTGGCAGGCTCGGGCTCGACTCGGCTCGTTTCCACCCATACATAAAAGTACCTTACTTTATACAAACATACCTCACATTATGCTACACACACATACACAAAAAGTTGTAAAACCGTTTTGAACCAATGCACAAAATTTGATATAATTGAACCAAAAACCAAACTCGAATTCGCTCTTGTTTTCAGGTTGACCTGAATCATCAGAATTACATAATTTATATATTTTTTTATTTAATTATATAAATTTTTAAAACCCACAAAAATTTCAAGCTTAAAAAATGTTATATTTAAATACATATATTTATGTAAATTCAATTTTCGATACAGGTCGGTTATCATTTTACAAAAATCATATCCAAACCAAAAATCGAATTAACAGTTGTTTTGACAAAAACGGCCCCACTTAAGAAGACCACATGTTTGTGTTGGGTCGGGTCAACGTATGCAGCCGGGGAACAGGAAAGAGTTGAAATTATTCTGTCAAGTATCAAGTAACTTTTGTTCAAAAAAAAAAAAAAAGTATTAAGTCACTTCTTAAAAGTTCATTATTAGGTGCTAATAATATCATTGACTAAAAGTTACACATGCGTGTCGAGTTCTTGCTAAATAAGAAATGTTAACATTAATCATATAAAATTTGGAAAAGTTGCTTCATTTGTTTATATGAGTTAACGAATATTCTTGAACAAACCATGCTAAGAAAGTCTTAAACCCCTATTAAGAAAAGAAAATACACTCCTCCGTTGAAGTTGGTGCCATGTGTTTGACCATAATGCTGAATACTTTGATTTATAAAGGCATGAGTTAACCACACCCTCCCTGTAGAGAGGGTGTGTTGACCGACATTGCTGCTGCCGCTTGTATTGTCTGCTTTAATGCTTGTACTTTTTGACTAAAATAGGTGAACCCCTCATGGTAGGGAGGGTGCGGTTAATGCATCCCTTTATAAATTCTACGAGTAGTAATCTAACCATTAATCTCATTACTATAATAATAGAGCACCAGAAACCTTATGGTGTCGTCGTGTGATGCTAAAGAGTCGCTAACACTTTTTTTTTTCACAATATCAGAATTTACCGCTTATAAAATCATGTATAAAACCGCGTGTAAAAATGTGTATAAAAACATTTTATACTCGGTTTTACACACGTTTTTATATGCAGTTTTACATGCGATTTTATACACGTTTTTATTACACATGCTTTTATACATGATTTTATACGTGTATAAAAACGTGTGTAAAACCGCGTATAAGAACGTGTATAAAAACGTGTGTAAAACGCGTATAAAAGCATGTATAAAAACGTGTGTAAACCGTGGAGGTGATGGGTGGCGGCGGCGGCGGTGATGGTGGTGGCGGCGGCGACGGCGACGGCGGTGGTGGCGATGACGGCGGCGACAGCGGTGGTGGTGGCGGCGGTGGGTGTTGGTGGTGGCGGTGGGTGTTGGTGTGTGGCGGTGGTAGTGGGTGGTGGTGGTGGTGGCGGCGGCGATGGTAGCGGTGGGTGGTGGTGGCGGCGGCGATGGTGGCGGTGGGTGTGAGTGGTGGTGGCGGCGGCAGTGGCGGTGGTTGGTGGCGATGGTGGAGGTGGGTGGTGGCGATGGTAAATGGACTAACATTGCCTTTGTTAAAGGACTAATTTTGCAATTGATCGTCGGTAAATGGACTAATATTGCCTTTGTTAAACGGCCGTTAGCAATTTTTTTAAAAAAATGAAGAAACTTGCAATTTTGGCCTAACCACAAGGACAATTTATGTAATTTACTCTAACGGAAAAACTTTAATCACTCTAGCATTCACTGAATAGGTGAGATTAATAAGTTGGATACACACAATAAAAAAGAAAAAAAAAAATAGTTACACAACATAGTAAAAGATGTGAAGTTTGATACATTTAAAAACAATTATCCCAGTGAAAACACTACCCCACAACGCTGCATACCAAAAGCTCTAATACTCGTATGAACTATGAACTATCAAATAAGAATGGTGCACTATCATTTATCTAATTGCAATTCTCAACTTGTTTTTTCATTTCTTAGTATATTTTTTTGGTGCAGTCATTTCTTAGTATATAAGATAGGTAATGTTAAATTTTTTTTATGAACTTTACTCAACTAGTTGATGGAGTAGATATAAGCATTATAACCCCTTTTTTGGACATGTCACATGGGAACCAAAAGTTAAAAGGAAACACGTCTTTGCTCTTTATACCATTTCCTTATTCTTTTATACATCCATACACAAATTATCATATTCTCATTACAACTTACATGTTTCTCCTCTAATGTCTTCCAAAAAGCTTTCCTACAAGCTTTTATCATTTTAGAGTATCATGACAATAGCTTGATATAAAAGAAAAAAATAAAATAAAATAAGTAACAGAAATTATGGTGTGGAACCGTAAAAGGTTACTCAAGTCTTGAAGATGTTTTTGGTGATTGAAAACAATTAAAATGACATAAATAAATTATTGACATACATAAAACATGATTAATTTCATGAATATACATAATTAAACAAGCAAACGAAGTTTTCCCTATTCAGGTTATCTGAAGAAAACACATGTTTTAGTTTAACGAGTTATTGTACAAAGATGTTACTAAAATTTGCCTGAATTTTGTCCTAAGGTAATATAGTTTCAAAGTTGTCATCTAGGTTACTCAAGTTCACGGGTTTATCAACTGAGTTACTAAAGTTTTAAAGATGTTACACTAGGGTTACTCCCAAGGTGGGCAACCGATTGATAGCAAGTATCTCAACCTGAAACATATTCCACCTCAAAAAAGTTACTAAAGTTTGAGAAAAAGTTCATCTAAGTTACTAAAGTTTCAAAACTGTCATCTAAGTTACTCAAGTCCATGTGTTTTTTTAGTCCCTTTTGTACGTTTGGTCCCTTTTGTTGCAGAATCTATCCTTTTGGCCAACGGGTGTTTGTAATTATTTTCAAAAATCTTGGTTTATATGTTTTCATCCGCTATTTATTTGTTTTATATGTTTATGTACGTTTTATACGTTTTTGTACATTTTTGTATGTGATAACGTATCATTATTAGTGGCCCAAGCCCACTAATCACATGCTCGGATCAAGCGAAACGTCAAACAGTTCGCGAAGTCAGCATTGACTAGAAAAGCATAAGCCCATGCCAAACTAGGCCTAACAACTCTTCTCAGGTAGCATAGTACATGCACAAAGGACGCATGACACCTGTCCTCCTTGTCTACTCTCGGATGATCAACACCTGGCTCCCTAGCACCCGTTGATCATCCCCAAAGGGTTTATCTCTAAACTCTACAAGCCTCTCATTTTTTTATATACTTTTTTGTGCGTTTTTCTACGTTTTTATGTGTTTTTTACATATTGTACGTTTTCATACGTTTTTATCCGTTTTATCTATTTTTATCTGTTTATACAGGGAAATGAAAGATAGTGCACCCGTCTCTTATCACAACAAACCCACTATCCCCCAGATTGATGGCATGAAAATCTTTGTCTATAAGGAATATAATCCATAATTAGACATTAGTGAACATGAATACAAACCCATTATCCATTTTAACTATAGTAACTTAATTGAACATTGCCCCAAACTTTAGTAACTTATGTGAACATTTTCGCAAACTTTAGTAACTTATTTGTCTATTTAACCCATAATACATCAATGCCACGTAGGATTTTCACCGGTAACTCTAGGTTACCCAAAACACAGTAACAAATTTAACCGGTTATATTAAGTTGAGTAACCTAGATGACCACTTTGAAACTATATTACCTTAGGACAAAATTCAGGCAAACTTTAGTAATATCTTTGTACAATAACCCTAGTTTGGCAGCAAGCATTTAGAAACGTTTTGAAGCAACTAATAATTAGCGGTTAGCGTTTGACTTAAAATATTGTTTGAAAACAAACAACTGACGTTCCTACTTTTTCTAAATGCTCTCAATCAAAAATGATACTTCTAATAGCATTTACGAGCAATTAACGTTTTCACTTACAAATTATGGCTATATAGTTATGTTATCAATCGCTTTATCAAAATTAACAACTACAGCTTTCTACTTATGCTTACTGCTACCGCTATCTTTGTCAAAGATACCTTAGCTACGTCAGTGATACCGCTATCTTCGTCAAAGATATCCTAGCTACACCCTATCTATTACTGTTACTACTACCTAAGGGTGAGCATCGGTCTAGGACCGGACTGACAAGACCGAGGACCGAACCGAATGTGGTCGGTCCGGTCCGGTCCGGTCTGGTCCAGTCTCGGTCGGTCCGGTCTAACACGGCTAAATAATCGGTTTGTGGTCCGGACTAGACCGGACCGAGGACCGAATTATCCAAAAACCCAAGACCGAGGAACGGACTGAATGTGGTCGGTCCGGTCCGGTCTCGGTCGGTCCGGTCCGTTCGGGTCGTTTGCTCAGTCCTACTACTACCGCTATCTTCGTCAGTGATACTTAAACCACTTTTATTAATGCACACACCAGAATTATACATATAACATGTTGTATTATGTGCATTAATGATAGTAATATTATGGTGTGTACATAAAAATAAAAAAAATAGCGTAATTATCAAACCCTTATATTTATATCATCAAACATCCTTAAAAAGAATGTAAACACATTAAAGACAAGAAACCATAATTTGTTTAGCATCATAACCATTTCTCCAAAGATTCACAAAACCCCAAAACACACACACACACTATAAAACTGTCCTGTCATCACTATTCACCATCTTTAAATGTTACTCCTATTTCCTTTCAGGGTTTTTGATACTGCCTCATTAAAAAGATTCAGTCTTTACAATCTTTTTAATGAATTAAACCAACCAACAATGTAAGGTCAGTTGTTCATAATCTCATCTGGGTATCATCATTCTTTATATATTATTAGTACTAATTATGGTTCAAGAATCATCTTTTAATAAACCAACAACTAGATCACCTTCACCTTTTAACCCTGTTTCCAAACGCTCTGTTTCTGCTGACAGAAGGGGGCCCACAACTAAGCTAGATCTTATTAGTACTAGGAGTACTACATTAAAACCAAATAATAATGTTGTTGGTGGTGATGACGTGGCAGTGGTGACGTCATCAAGGAGTGTGTCTGTGTCATTTCAAGGTCAGGCTTTTAGTTTGCCTATTAGTAAGACTAAGGTACATTCTTCACCATTAAAGGGTAGGAGGAATAGTATTAGTGGTAGTGGTAGTGGTGGTGTGTCTTTAAGGGTTAATGATTGTGTTGAGAATGCGAATAAACCTTTGTTGGATAAGTGTCGTTGGCCCGGTAGTAGGGTTCGACAAGGGACTAATGTGTCGGTTTTCGAGAAAAAAAGTTTTGGTGGTTTGGTTGAGGAGAGTAAGAGTAGGGTGAATAATCTTGAGTTATTAGGTGATTCTGATACTGATATGGATAGCGTGTCGTCTGGTAGTACTAATTCAGGGTTTCAAGAAAACGGTGGTTCACGAAGTGGGCCAGGAGGGATTGTTGTGTCTGCGAGGTTTTGGCAAGAGACTAATAGTAGAATGAGGAGGTTGCAGGATATGACTAGCCCGGGGTCAAAAGTGGTGACCCCGC
Organism: Artemisia argyi; assembly: GCA_030686995.1. Taxonomy (NCBI): domain Eukaryota; kingdom Viridiplantae; phylum Streptophyta; class Magnoliopsida; order Asterales; family Asteraceae; genus Artemisia; species Artemisia argyi. The sequence continues at coordinate 4,352,269 of CM060679.1, forward strand.
AAAAAGTTTCTAACTCAAGGAGATTCTCAAGTGATGGTCCTTTGTCTTGGCCAAGAAGAATGGCTTCACCTAATAGAATGAGACCGTCGTCACCTAGTAAGTTTATGTTGTCGCCTTCGCCGTCTAGGGGAATGGTTAGTCCTCGCAGGAATTCTGTTTCTGGAATTAGTACTAATATTAGCGAGACGCCATCGGTACTTAGTTTTGCTGTTGATGTTCGGAGAGGGAAGGTGGGTGAGAATCGTTTTTTTGATGCACACTATTTGAGGCTTTTGTATAACCGGCAGTTGCAGTGGCGGTTTGTAAATGCTAGAAGTGAAGATTTAGTGTTGAAGCAGAAACGTAATGCTGAGGTATGCTACTTTGCATTAAATTGTTTCTTTTGGACATATCGTTGTTCTTGATATTGCTTGATCACAAATTATAAAATTTACTGAATATGTTGATGTTTTTTATGTGTGTGAAAAGGAAATTTGCATAAAAAAGTTACGATTTTACCATGCTTAGTTTGCTTGTCGCAAAAAAATAATAATAAAACCGAACTTTCAAAAGGTTTTCATATAGGGTAATCTTCTAAGTTAACTGGATTTAAGGGTTACGTTAGGAAAAGAAGTCAACATGGTCAAAGTTACTGGCACTATCATATGCCATGTCACTTGATATGGTAATCGGATTAGATTACCTTAAATCAAGTTGTGAAAATTTGAGGTAATTATCAAACGTTCTAAAAGTTGGTTACATTTAGACGGTAACTAAATAACTGTAATAATACAAAATATCTTTACCTTATTGAATAATTTGGCCGGTAAATTATATGGATAGATGTTGCTATGTCAAGGGAAATTGATACACGTGTGGTGCCTCGCTTTAAGACCATTTGATAACGGTTTTTTAAGCATTATTAAAGGCTGAAAATTTGCAATTTGCTATATAATCAGTTGATTTAAGTTCAGGGATGGTTAGTTAGGTAACTTCACACTTACGTCAATAAGCATTCCTTTAAGCAACTTGTTATCGGCTTCTCCAAATCCTATTATTTTGCCCCTAAAAACTCCTGAAATCGATTTACTTTGTTTCTGACTTCTGAGATTTCGTGTGTGCGTTTTCAGGAAAATATATGGAATGCCTGGATTACAATTTCAGATCTACGTGACTCCGTGACCAAAAAAAGGCACAGGTTGCAATTGCTGAGGCAAAAGCTGAAGTTAGCATCCATTCTTAAGGCACAAGTAAGTTTATTCATGTCTATACTATTACGATACTCCGTATTACTTTGCAAGATTTAATCTTAAGCAAACATTTATCAACCTTGTGCCCTCGCATTTAAACATATTTCCAAACATAAAAATCTCGACATGCCAAGTGTAGGCAATTCTTGTGGGATGGATGCTAATCATTGTAGTAGAATCTGAAGTTAAAATGAGAGACCCCATGATCAGTTATTGTTAAACATGCAATTTGATTTGTACTGTACACCAAATCGAGACTCTATGCATCCCGCTGGTTTTGAAAGAAAATGGTTACATGTTGAAAGCTAGGATGACGGTCTCTTAGTATTATTCTTATATCGTTTGGTAACTACGGTTTTCCATGTATAGGTGGACCATTCATCATTTAAGTATATGATACAGACCTTTTTTTTTTTTTTTTTTTTTTTTTTTTTTTTTTTTTTTTTTTGGCATCTAACAAAAGTCCTAGCAACATGGTGAATGACAAATTGGTGAATTACATAATTATGTGCTCAAGTTTTAGTTTACCTATTATATTGTTTGTGATTATTGAATGTATTTAGAGATAAAAGCTGGCCGGGTTGGGTAATTTGTCAAAATGGTATCGTTCAAAACTGATTTTTTTGGTGGAGGTCAAATGGGCGGAGTTCTGTTTGACCTACCAACACTCAAGGTTGTAAATATCGCTCGGCGGTACCGTGGCGGTCGGCCCCCGCCAAGCAACATATCGGTCTTGGCGGCGATATATCGGTTTCTCGGTGGAGAGTGGAGACCATAAATTATAAAGAAATTTATTTATATTTTTGAAATGCAACATATGTAACACAAAATATACTAAGTATATGTAGAAAATATACTAAGTATATAATTTTTATGAAAATTGGTCGTGAATATCTGAAGTTGACCAGCGTTGACCGACCGCCGCCAAGGCCGATTTTTGACCGATTTTGACCACCAAGCTCCGATTTTGACTGATTTTTGAAAGATTTTGACCAAAACCGATAAGTTAGACCGATATGGGAAATATCGTGGCGGTGGACCACCGCCAACCGCCATGGCGCCGCCATATCGGCCGCCATGGCCGATTTTTACAACACTGCCAACACTCTTATCTTTTTTTCTATTCTCAAGTAACTACTGTCTTCAAATATGATTACAATAATAACCATATTTATAATAGTAAAAAGGTAGTCATTGTAAGCGTTTTAATATATTCTAAGCTATTTTTGACCAACTTCATTTTATCAGGTACCTGTTTTAGTATATTACCAGTTTGACCCGTTTGTGATCTTGTATAAACCAAAATCATTTTTAGGTATCGACAGAAGATGGTTACTTGCATTTACAATGTTTATCTCTAATATAGAATTATCCATTTTCTTGAATAAGTGTAGATAGTTTTTCTTGAAGATTGGGCTCATTTAGATAAAGACCATTCGTTATCATTACTTGGTGCCATTGAAGCTTTGAAGGCTAGCACTCTTCGTCTTCCTGTTGGTGCAGGAGCAACTGTATGTATCATATATATTCTTATCATCATTACATCTTTTTCTTAAGAACTTGATAGATTGAAACTTTATGACAATCTTGATCTTGTTAGGCTGACCTGCAAACAATGAAAGATGCCATAAATTCAGCACTCGATGTGATGCAGGCAATTTTTTCATCCTCACACTCAGTTTGTTTGCAGGTATGTTCATTTATAATGTCTTCTAGTTTTTTTTTTTTTTTTTTTTTTTTTTTTTTTTTTTTTTTTTTTTTTTTTTTATTATTATTATTATTTCCCCTCAAAACCGAATAGCAACATGTGGAGTGACACATGGTATCTGGATTTTCAGGTCGAAGAAGTGAATATGAAGGTGGCCGAGCTTGCAAAAGTGTCTGAGAAAGAGAGAGCATTGATTAGGATTTGTAAAGATTTATTGTCCGTTTTATCAGCTCTCAAGGTAAGTTTTCAAAATAGTATGATGAGTAATATTAAAAGAATAGATATTTTGGGTGGAATAGATATTTCCGGTTACAATTTGTATGGCCCACTTATCGGCCTTCATGGAGCATATGTAGGGGCGCATCTTTCTTAAACATCATTCATCAAAAAAACTGGAGGTGGCAAAATTGGCTCCTCAACATGGGTCGTGTTGACCCAAAACACTTGGAACAATTTGTTTGCTAAAAACGATTATAAAAACAATATACCATTACAATACTACTATATAATATGACTTAACAGATACATTAGAAAAATATTGGGCAACTTTCGACCTGTTCTATTTTAGTTTGTTATTTAACTTTATCTTTAACCCATTCTTAAATAAGTCAAGATTGACACCTCTAAGGCCTCAACGAGAACCATGGACCGACACTCCATTTCAGTATTTTTTTTTTTTTTTTTCTAATTACTATAATACTCTTGACAGGTGAAGGATTCTAGTTTGAGAGCACATATGTTACAAACGAGTTGTCTGAACTGATTTACTTTGACTATCGCTTACCATGTTGAAGAATCGCTAACATTACATCAAACTTATCAACCGTATCAACGATGTTTCCGGAGGTAATAGCCATGGATTGCAAGTACCTGATTTTCTGCTTTACCTTTTGTGGCTTGCGGGTTTTCTTCTTTAGGCGGCCGAGGGGAAGAAATAGAGTCCTTGTTTTTCGTGTTTGTACCTTTGTAATTGATATAAATGTATATAAACATACACAAATATATGTAACTTCAAGTCTTCAACTAATTATTTTTAGATACTCTTGTAGTGCCGTGTTCTCGTGCACTGTGTGCTATAAACAAGTGGTATGCTGCAAGTGTCATGCAGAATGGACAAAAGCACATCCTTGCAACTCTAACCATTACGCGTAGCGACATAAACTGACCGTATTTCAATATATAAAACTCAACTGCTGTATGTATCCTTAAACGACCCATCTAACTTTGGTTTCTTAATTAAACAACATGCGGCGGTTGTCGTTGAATTGATACTCAGTACTCACAAATGATATAGCTAATAACCACTTATAGCCAACCCTCAAGTGATTTTTCCTTTTTCTTAACCATGGCTTTCGGCCTTTTTGGCCGACTAATTCACGGGACTTGAATTTACTGTTGCACAGACTCAAACCATGTAACACCCTCTTATTCTGAGAGGTTGTCATGACCACTTTAGTCTTGTTTGCAACAAGCACGATTCGAATTTGAAACCTCTCATATGTCTTTTAATAATAATAGTCGCAAGCGCTTTACCACTTAGCCACCCTTGAGTGGTTTGGCCCACTAGTAATCTTTGCTCAGTGGGTCAGTGGTCCGGTTAACTTGACAATTTGGCCTTTCTTCATATAAATATACTGAAAATTTGGAAATTGAAATTGACACTAAACACCTTTTTGATAAGTAATCCAGCTGATCCAGCCTGGTTATTTGCTATGTGAGTCAGTGAGTATGTGAGGCACTTTCTGTGGAGGATATATCTGGGCTTTAAGGTCAGCATAACAAGTCAAGTATGTGGTGTAATTTTCTGGGCCAAAATAAAAAGGTAGACCCACCAATAAGATTTAAAGAAATCCAATTTGAGTTCGACACAAAGGAATCTGGACCCACAATATTGGTTTGTATAGGATAGGATCTTAACTATGAATATTTGCCTCCTGGAAGGATGCAAAGGCCAGTTTAGAATTTATGAGCCAACCCCAAGAATGCATGAGAAAAGCTATCCTTTTTTTGGTCTTTTTCCTTTATTGCTTTAGCTAACAACTACTAGTAGCAACTAGACTACTTATAGAATCTTTGTGTAGTGAAGATGGTAGTGGTGGATATATTCCCTCATACATTTTTTTTTTTTTTGAAAGGTGAATTTCAACTTAGAATCGACCACCTTCGCGGACAGCGAAGGCCCCATCGCCACCCCGCCAGACTATGTTGTCTTAACCGGGTCCACGCTGATCTCAGGTGGTAACGGGTTTCCCCCGGAAACCGTACTGCCTCCACACAAGTTACCTTGCTGGAGAAACAGCCGGATGAAAACCGGGTCATGCTCAGGATTCTAACCCCAGCGGCTTGGTCTAAGGGCTTCGAATCCATCATTGCAATATATCTCCGGAACAAATGGTCTGCAAGTGGACCACAAGTGAGGACTTCCCGGGTGGTCACCCACCCGGTACTACTCCCATTTGTGGGTGCTTAACCAAATAAGCCCCACCCACTAGACCACAAGTCCTTTGATTTCCCTCATACATAAAACTACAAAATAATTAATCATAATTATGTGTTAAACTTTTCATTGTTGTATATATTCTTTCATAATGATGATTGAAAGAATTTTAAATGTTCTATGACTCATTATTGATAATATAAAATCTTAGTTTTTGCTAGATGTTTTCTTGTGCAGTGTAGTTACACTTACATATGACCTAATTATTATTAATATTATAATTATAATCATTGCATTAACTTCCAACATCTTGGAGGTTATCCACCCTACATGCATTATAGACCGGATAAAGTTTGTATTTGTTCACGTTATTCGGTGAGTGAGTTTTAATAATATAAACCCGTGAGCAACGTCGGAGCCAGAAAGTTATTATCGAGATGACAAACTTTAATAATTTTTAAAAACTACACAACAAGTCGGTTCGTTAAGAGGGCAAATTACACAAGTAGCCAAATATTTTAAAAATTTTACGCTACAATTTTTTTCGCTAGAGATCGAGGCTCTAGCACGTGCCCACCATGCCCCTCTCCCGTCTCCACCTCTGCATATGAGGCTTGACAGGTATTCCATAATTATTTTCGATCATTTTCCTAACGCCCTTCAAATTTGTATCTAGCCATCTAAAGAATGTTTGAACCATATAATTCTTGTGATGACATCAAGTGCATGACTAACCACTGAATCGTTTCAATACATTGTTGTTATTAATAAATAAGGTCGACAAATGCTTGAAAACAAAAAAAAAAAAAAAAAAAAAAAAAAAAGATTCCTATTATCGAATAAGATCATATATATACAACGTTAACCGACATAAATAAATAATCACTATAAACACCATTCTAATATAATTCGTAATCTTATAATTAAACACAAACTATAAAAGATCAGTCTTTATCAACACGAACAACAACAACAATATTCAATCCTGCCGGAGCGAGGTATGAGGAAGCGAGATGTAAACAGTCACACCCTATCAGAAGGTAAATATCGAAGTCAAAAAAGTTGACATCGTTTTAACTCATTTTACATGATAATTATTGATCAATGATTTGTTATACAACATCTAACGTTTTCTTCTATATACCAAAACCCTAAAAATTTAGGAAAATCTCAAAAAAATAGGTTCCTCACAAGAAGAGTGTTAGAAGCTTTGCTTCTGTACAAGTGGAACCTGAACGGGTTCCACTTTCTGACGTTGTCGTTTCAGAAACATTCTCCATCCACGGATCACTGTTTTCACCACCTTCGGATGCATTGTTGTTTCCTGTCATCACTTGATTAGCTTCAACTGAAAACAATTCAGGCATGGCTTGTATGGTTCCGCCTCGAAGTATTGTGGCAACAGCAGACTGGCACACGTGCCAGTTTCCTGTCCACAATAGTCCGACTGCTCCGTTTACTGGATTGACCGTACGGCCACAAGCTTCAAATAGCAAAGACTGAAATAAAGCTGAAAGATAAAAATAAAAAATAAAAAAAATTGTGAGTTAAGTTATTTGATATGTGCCAATAAGAATATATAATTATATATATTCATATCATGAGCATAAAATGTGCAATAATTAATTCACATGTTTTTGTTACGAAAAAATTATTGTCTAGACGTTCAGAGTGTATGTGCATGTGACTTTGTCTTAAAAAAAAAAATAATAAATAAAAAAATAAAATAAAAACAAAATTGCTATAAGCTAGGTTTTCTAATCTCAACTGTACACTATGTTTGATTCAATTATATCGTCGTTGTTATTCATGTTCAAACAGAAATAGTCCATTTTTTTTTTGAACGGCGATATATATTAGAAACTCTAGCAAAAAACTAGAGAAAAGGTCTATATATATTACCAGGTCGTTGGTGCTCGGGGACGGAAGAGAGGAAGGACAATAAACCGGCACGGCCAAAGAATTTGGCCACGAATACAGTGGCACTAGCTTGTGCTTGAGCAGTTTCGATACCGCTTATACTTTGTTTGAGAATGCAATTTTCATTGCATCCCTTACGAAGAACTCGACATCCGTTACAGCTCATGATATATATAAAGCTCAGGTTGAGTTTAATCTATTGTTTGCTCATGTAACAAGTGTATGTGTGTTTTTGTGTGAAGGAATGCTATTGAAATAATGTTGAAGTAGTATTTGGTGGTGAGTAGTATATATAGAGGGACAATATTAGGTTTCAGAGTTATTGCAACATCTCATTTGATAACTACACATTATCGACAACATTATTTAATAAAAATAAATTGGAAAAATCTGTACTACTCATACAACTTGTATATTCACAATTATAAAGTTAATATAAGATAAGAAAAAGTTGCTTATGCCCTGGTTTAGCCCCTATATACAATTTTTTTATGTTTGAAAGCAAAATGTTCCTAAGCTAGCCCTACCACTTTACGGGTATTTAGGATTGCATATTTTTAGGTTTGTATCTAACACCAAGACATTTTCAAAAACACATCAATCTTACATCTTCTTATATGCTTATTTTATGATTAACGGTCATTAATACTCCATCAATAAACTGATGAACCATAAATAAGACAATAATCACTTAGAATCCCTAACAGTTTATTATTATTATTATTATTATTATTATTATTATTATTATTATTATTATTATTATTATTATTATTATTATTATTATTATATTATTTTTTTTTAATTTTTTTTATAAGAGTAAATTGCAAAAACCGTCCTTGTGATTTAACAATATCACATATATATTCAAATCTTTTCGAAAATGAAAGTGTAATCCTTGTGGAGAACTTTGTTGTGCAATTATCGTCCCTAACAAGGACTGTGCCTGCACTTTTAAAGTTTTGAATTTCTCATTCCAGAGATGATAATTGCACATCAAAGTTCCACATAAAGACTATCCTTGCACTTTCGAAAAGAATGGACTATACATGCGATTTTGTCAAACCATATGCCTTAATTATGTGCGGCCTAGGTTCAATCAATTGATCACCTATTGTAAGAATAAATGGTATTGTGTTCAGTGTAGCAAACGTTGCATTATCCAACATGCCACGCCCCCTACATATGGCTTTATTATGAGTCAACAATCTTCACATCAACTTTTCAACACATCATCTCAGTAGGACATTTACAGACATTGTGATCACCACTTAACCAACCACCAAACTTAATTTAAAATAATAATAATAATAATAATAATAATAATAATAATAATAATAATAATACTCCCAAATTTATCGCAGCGGAAGATAGTGTCACTGGGGTATTACTTCTTAGCTCACAGTACAAGTTACAGAAAACGAATCCAAAATGAGACGTTTTGAAATAATTTATCATTCAATTTATATAAACAACAAAGTTTACAAAGAGGTCCCATAAATTTATAAGTAATAGACATAAGAGTTTAAAAGTTTTATCGAATGATAATGATGCATTGTCTTCAAAAATATATGTACGCCTTCACATGCCAGCTAATAGAAACCTGAGAAACATGCTAAAAGTCAACAACAATGTTGAGTGAATTCATAGAGTTTAATAAGTAATCAGTTGAATACAAGTATTATTCATCAATAAACATATAACAAATACATGTCGGGTAATTAGATTATAGTATAGAGCTCATGACATCGAACCTTGACCTAGTTTTAATAGTGCCCCGAAAAGGTAAGATTGGCCATTTATCACGTATCTCTCAATATTATGTGACCATTGAAAATGAGTGCTACTCACCCGGTCAGGCTGGTCAAGCCAAATATGCATATTCATAATACTATCGTTCACACATAATTAATGGTTCATGATAGGGACTTAATTGCCAAGAAGTACTCAGTGTCTATAATCATGTAATCGGGTCAGGCATACCAAAAACTACTTGTATTCAGTTTGTAAAACTAGCATGTATCCCCCTCGCGAAGTTTATAAAACGTTTAAATTAGTAAAGGCGAGGCTATGAACTCACCTCAAAGTGAATAAGAAACCAACATAAGCAGATGATGAGTGCTTATTCACACATCCTTTTTAGGCCTTAATTCAGACCAAAAATACCAAATACTAACCAAAAATGCCAAAAGAACGTATGTTTTTGTATTTATGTATGTGCAGGTACGAATATGTGAAAATTGAATAAAAACGATGCTAAAACCGACAAAAACGAGCACGAGAATGGAAAAAAGGTCAAAAGCTGGAGCCGGGGAAACTTAATGATCAAAGAAAGCTCAACATGTCAACGGAAGTACTAAGAGATTCTTAAAGTTACAAGAAAAGTCCCTAGTTAAATTTTGAAGAGTTTGACGATTCTAGCCCCCCAAGTTTCATCAAGTTGTCAAAAGTAGTCCTTTGTGCAATATTTGAAGTAAAGTCAAGAAAGATCCTCCATATTTCAGAGTTTGACAAGAAACACCCTTGAGGAAACTTTTGATAAATTACAGATTCAATCCCTAAAAGTTTTTAGGTTTACATATTTGATCCTTGTCTAAATTACTATAACAAAAACCGGATTCAATCCTTATACTAAACAACCTAACCCAATCCCATTCAAAAGCCCAAAAGAATTAAAAGCCCACCACTCTAAAACCCGGCCTGCCAAATCCACCCGGTCAAACCTTTTAAATCGGTCAAACCCTTTTTAATATAACAAACATCCCTTTTTCACAATTACCGCCCCCCAAATTATTCCACAACCCAGAAATTCACTATTCCGTAGAACCCTAATCTACCACCCATCAAAATTACCCCACTTGGGTAATAATTACCCAATGATAAGCTTCTAGAAGGATCAGCACATGTCAGGGAATGTCAGAGAATGGGACACGTGGTCCAATGGCAGAGGACACGGAGGATCGGTCATATCACATCACTTAATCCAACGGCTTATGATGATTGGAAGTAGCTGGATTTAATCATACGGTTCAAAAAGGACCTAAAGAAGCACAACCTTTACCTGGATCGATGACCTGGCATACATCTCCTCAGTCTATAAATAGGCCCTTCTCATATCATGTATAACTGTTAGGTTTTTAGGAGTAGGAGTAGGTTTAGTTTATAAGTAATTTTAGTTTATTGTAATTCCGTTTTCAGCTTGTACTCATAATGAATTTTCAATAAAATTCTTATTCTTCAGTTAATTTCATTGCAATATTAATTATCAGTATTTAGTTATTTTTTTTTTAAATCTGTTTTCAGTTTGCATTAATACATTCAACTTAGTTTTAACAAGAACTTGTGGTGAGATTTGCTGGTTGTCACTAATTTTAATTGTTCAAAAGAGTTGGTCAAAGAAAGTCAAAGCTCAGCTTATCTCAATAAGCTGAGCATGTTCAGAAGAAGCTGAGTTTAAGCATTGGAGTTTGACAGTCAAGAAGGAGGTCTTGGCCTGTCCAAAGACAGGCTGTGAGGGCGACCCTCTCTGTTTGGCTGAGAGGTGTTAAGTAAGATTCATTTTCAATTTTTAGTACTTATAAATTCAATAGTATAATCTGTAGAAGTAGTAATTTACTGTTCTATTGCTTTGATTTGATGTTTATCAGTAGTTTTTGAATGATATTTAAGCTTTGCATATTCTGAATTGTGGTCTTAGTTTGATTTGAGTGTTGGCTGCATTAGAACTGTTGGATCTGTGATTATGGGATTTAGTGGATATTTGTGGAAGTTTGCTTCTGATTTGACATCAATAAGTGTTTAGTGATTAAAATTGAGCAATATAATTGTTCCTTGAGGCTTTGGATCAGTAGGTGTAGTGCAAGTTTATAGTTGCAGGGGTGTTTGGCTTTAACTGAATCTGTGTGTTCCTTGTGTTTAGAAACTGTATTCTCTGCACAACTATATCACTTTAGGAATAGACAACTTAGTTTAAGCATAAAGCACATAGGCAACTTAGCAAAAGTCAAACGTAGCTTGAATCCCAACACTATGTTTCACCTTTTCTGTTTCTGCTGCTGCATTGCTTTGAATCTGATGAGAATCTAGGTTATCTAGGTTATTTAGTTCACTAAATAGCTTCATATAGCACTTAGGGAGATATATAATCAGTAGAAGTTCAAGTTAGTCAAAGTTGCATAGCAATAAAAAAAAGTCAAAGATCTGCTGCGTAACGGGTTCAATAGCAGCTGAACTAGGGTAGTTTTAAGTGTCCTATTGTTGATTAGATTTGAAGCTTATTAGTTTTCTAAGTTGCCAGTAGTACAAACTTCATTTGGCCCCCATCACTTTTCACTCATTAGCTTATTAAGTAGCCTAGAAATAAGCTGAAAGTAAGGTACCTGAAACATAGTTTATGTTTCTAGTTTAGGGCTGCTAGTATGATTTTAAGTTGGTAATCTGAGCTTTATGGATCATCTTACTTCTATTATGCCTTAAGTAGTTGTTCTCAGTTGATTTGGTGCATTTGCTTATTCTGTGTTGGCTTATTGCTTATTTTCCATAGCTTATTTGACTTGTTTTATCCCAATCTGTGTTTCTGAGTCAATTTTTTGTCCTAATACTGTTCCATTGAGCATCTTTGAATATAATAATCATTTGGTCAAAGTTAGGGTCAATTTGGTAAAAGTGCTTATCAATAAGCACTTCACAATAAGCAGTTTTCAGCTTATCAGCATTTTTCTAGCTTATTTTATTTTCAAAATTTTTTCCCAAGTTTATTTTAATATTTTAGATTTTCTGTACTTTTTTCAAATTTTTCTGAATAGATTTACTATTTTTCTTATTTTATTCATTTTTAATCAAAATTAAATACTTTTTAATTACCAAAAAAATCAAAAAAATCCCAGAAAAATCCAAAAATATTTTAGAAAATTATTTTCATTTATTTTAGAATTTTAGAATTTTATTTTGCATTTTTCCCATTTATTTTGAATTTATTTTAATTTTTAATTAGATTAAATAGTTTTTAATTCTCAAAAATTACACAAAAAGCCAAAAAAATTAGTTTTTAGTTTTAAAATTACTTTTTAGTTATTTTATAATTTTTAAAATTTAATTTTCATTTTTCTCACCTTATTTGCATTTTCTTTTTATTTTAATTAGTATAATTAGTTTTTAATTCATAAAAAATAAATAAAAAGTCAAAAAAATATTTTTCTTTTTCTCAAAATTTTCTTTTATCATTTTTAACTTTTCAAAATTATTTTCAAGTCCGTAGGAGTAGCATAGCTTAAGAGTCGCATTTTATTTCGTACGTTTACGTTTTATTTACGTTTTAGCTTACGTTTTTAATTTTGTGTTACGTTACTAGTTGTCTTATTTGATTTATGTGTTTAAGTGATTATTTGTGCTTCATTTACTATTTCATTAGTATAATCTCATTCAAGTCACTTTGTACCACTTTCACGACACATTTCATGATTCGGGAATTCGAAATTCCATTCATCCTTCACACGGACTACGACCTCGGGTTATCCGTATTTCTTTGCAGATCTCTTGAGTAATACTTATACTATATATAACATTGATTTTCACGAATCAAATTTTTGGCGCCGCTGCCGGGGAAGGCTGAAGTGAATTTTTCGTTTTCGTTTTTCGAAATTGTGTTTTGAAAACTTTCCTTGTATATATTTTCTATAAAAACCAAATAAAAATTGAAAAATCAAAAACACTTTTCCTAAAGTGTTTTCAAAAATACAAAAAAAATAATAAAGTTACAGCCTCGACTCGACCGAAAGGAAGAGTGTTGTAAATCAAATAAGCTTCCCAATATAACAACGCGTGAAATTAGTTGCTAATCGGATTACTTTAATTCTACGACCGAATAAGCGGAAAATACGGAAGCTTTGAAATTAAATTGCAAGCTGAAGAGAGATCCATTCTTCTCTCCCGTTCCGTCGCGAGTAGGTTTAAAGGAAACGGTTACGATTAACGTAACGTTTGAAAAACAAAAGAGAATAAAAGTTTAAGTTTTTGAAATTTGTTTTCCAAAAATAAAAATACAAAAAAATTTTCCTTTTCCATTTTGATTTTCCTTTTATTTGATTTTATGATAATTAAAAACCAAAAATAATCTTCTTATCCTCTTATCATTTGATTCTTCTTCTTTAACCATCTAAACCAATAATTCTTATGGATCCAATGTGTTTTAAATGTGGAGAACCGTTCTTTGAAGGTTCATGTGTTTGGTGTACGTGCAAACAATGTGGTAATGATATTCACGATGGAGTTTGTTTGTTTTGTAATACTCCCGAGTATGTTCGATACACAAATTTTCAAAACGTTCCCGATTACTATCCAACACCACCGCCGTATCCGTTCACTTGCTTTAATTGTGGAAATCCATCCGACGAAGGATTACCATGTGGGCAATGTTTTTGTACTCAATGTGGATACACGAATTGTATATGTTACGCCCTAAGTGCTGAAACGTCTTACGCTTGTGATACGAGTTTTGATAATTATCCTCAAAATGATTTCAATATTCCTTTTCAAAACTCTTATGAGCAAGTACTGTGTTTTAATGGTGATTCATCAAATTTTGAAAATTGTGGGGGATCGTTTGAAAAATTTTATGAGCCGAATTTAAGTTACGATTCTCATGGTTTTAACCAACCCCCACAAAATTCCGATTTTGCTAATAATATTTGTGAAATTAAATCAATGATCGAGAAGTTAAAAGAGTTTGTAGCTAATCGTTATACGCATACTCCCGAGCCTCGTGAGAAGTCTATTGCAGAGTTACTTGCTGAAGAGAGAGCGTCTAATCCTTTCAAAAATTTTGTTTACTATGATTCCAACGACGATGATGAGAAAATTACGTTCGTTTTTAATCCTCACAATACTTCCAATGTTTCTCCCGTAGAACCCGAGGACTCTCTAACAATGGGGGACGAGCATCTAAACACTATTCCGGCAACGGAATCGGACGAATTCAATAAGTCTAGTGTTGAGAACCTCGTCCCAATCGCAAGTGAGTCCGGGGAAATTTCTAATGGTGATTCTGAAATTGTTTCTGATACTTCTTATCCTTCTTTCACACCGGTTGAGAGGAGTGATGTCGTTTTAGACGAGATCGAGGCTTGTCTTGCTAACAATGATTCTAATTCGACAAGGGTTGATGATACTAATTTTGATCCTGAGGGAGACATCCGTTTGATTGAAGAATTATTGAATGAAGAACCGTCAACTTCTCTCCCTCCGATGAGCAATGAAGATTTTGATGAAGTTGAAAGTTATTCCGATTCTCACAATGAGTATACTACGAGTGATAAAGATTCTTGTGGAGATATCAATGATAACGATGAAGATGATGATGCGAAAATTCAAGATGAAACTCTTCGTGAGAAATTATCCAAAGTTTATCTTCTCATTTCTAAGATTGAGGCATTGAAAGATCCTCCGACCTTTTCTCCTATCCCCGTTATGGATAGTGATTTCTTACCCGAGCTTGAAATTTTTCGATTTGAAGAGACGAGTAGTGGCAATCCCACTATTCATGCTTTCTCTCTTCCGGATTATGAGCGTTTTAATTTTGAGATTGATTCTGTGCTTATTTCCGATAATCCGTTACGTGACCCTCTTTTAGAGGATGTTGATCAATTTCTTGCTGCGGATGAGTTGATACCACCGGGTATTGAGAATGACGAGAATGATGTTCAAAGAAATATTCTTTCCGATTTACCATCTTCTCGTCCACCGGCGAAACCACCCGTTGCAGATTTTGATACGAATGACGATATTTTTGGAGTGGTGGATGAGATTTATGAACATAACGTTCCTGTGCTTGATATTTTACCTACCCAACCCACCCGTGATTCAGAAATCGACTTTGCTTTTATCATCTGGGTGTTTCAACCATTCTTTGCTTATCCCATCAGTTCTTCACTTTTCCACTCTACCGGGAGTAAGGATACCGTTTTTGACCCCGGCATCTCCGTTTATGCCGGTTTTCCGTTTCATTTTCTCTCCCCAAGGACGATTAAATTCGGGGATCGAGTCAAGCTCATGTGACTCGGTAATAAAAAACAAGCGCTTTGTGGGAGGCACCCCATGCTTATCCAATTTCATTTTCTTTATTTTTTATTTCTTAAGTAACGTGACGTGAGGGGGGCGACCATTTCCAAACTCGTTTTTTTCGTGGTTGTTTATGAATGTTCAGGAATTTCCCCGAAGTTTGAGGACTTTTGTGCTCGTGGTTTGTCGTTCTCTCCACTTGAGTCTCATCCTTCACTGCTCTTTCGGAAATTCACCATATCCAAAATCTTATCGACTAACGTTTATCTCTTGGCATACCTAATAAACGGCCTTAGATTTTACGTAGGATTACCTTTACCCTTAAAACATTGAGGACAATGTTTCACTTTAGTCTGGGGGGTGAATCTTCGATTCGATTTGACCTGTACCATCGTCTGAGCTGTTAACTTACGCAACTCCGTTTTCCACCAGAATTTTAAATTTTTGCCACCGCTTTATAAAA
Organism: Artemisia argyi; assembly: GCA_030686995.1. NCBI lineage: Eukaryota > Viridiplantae > Streptophyta > Magnoliopsida > Asterales > Asteraceae > Artemisia > Artemisia argyi. The sequence continues at coordinate 4,368,078 of CM060679.1, forward strand.
AAAAAATAAAAAAAAAGTGAAAAAAAAAAAATATATATATATATATATATATATATATATATATATACATATATATATATATATATATATATATATATATATATATATATATATATATATATATATATATGATATGAATAATAAGATTTGACACCTTGTTTTGACTTTCCTACCGGCGAGAGTAGAAATAAATGTTTCGACTTGACCAGGCGTGTTGAGCCCTAGCTCGTATCACTTAACCAAAATAATCATAAGATTATGGCTAAGCATCCGCGGATCTCATTACTTGGGATTTTAAATTTGCGGAGATCGAGGAATGATAGAGTTTATTTAGAAGTTTCGTGCTAAACGTGGAGTAGTTGGATCTCTTTAGAGCCCACGAAAGGTACTTGTGGCCTCCTTGTTCTCACAAGTTTGCACACCAATAATAATAGATCTCTAGGTTTAATTAAGGGTATACGGTTTGGGCAATACTTAGTTTTTTCTCGTTCCCAACAAAATCTCTGCATATGGGGGTTTGGTACACATAGGGGTACTGCCAGTGTTACGGTAAAATAGACTATTGCATCTTGCCGGTTCGCAGCCGATGTTGTGATCTTAGTAAAGGCCGTGGGACTCGGGGTTTGGCATATGATTATGAATATCAATAATAATAGTCCAAAGCCAAATAAAAAGGCAGAGGAATCCAAAGCTATAAAAAGCAGCGGATAGAAATCCAAAGTCATAATAAAGCTCTTACATCTTGGCGGCTCATAAACCGTTGATTGTAAAAGAAATAAAGGACTAAGGACCAAAGTATTATTAAAGTGCTTATGATTATGCAAAAATGCCAAGCTTCGACTCCGGGGGTTTCCCTAATAAAAAACTTCCGTTTCGGGTATCAAACATGGTATGTCTCGGTCGTAAATAAAAAGGGAGCCCCTACAAATCGTGTTAAATCAGAGACCTCCATGTGGACCCGATTTCTGTATGCAGGGATTTTCGAGGGAAAGTTTGGAAACTACTTAGCGTTCAAATTTTGTGCTCTTATCAGACTAAAAACTATCAAAACGAGAAAATATGAAGCAATTCATTTCTCACAAATTAAAATCTTGAGATACCAAACTTAGGACCTGGGAACAAGAGGTAATATACAATTAACTTTTGTGGGTAGTGTTAGCACCTAACTTGTGGATAAACAATGATCTCGATTTTAAGCTTAGTTTGGGAGCTTGTGAAAAATCAAGGATGACGATTTTTATCCGTACAGTCTCTTCTCTGTGAGAAGTGTTTCTACTCGTTGACCCTGAAAGTTATCAACAGATAAGAATTGATAATGAAAGTCAAAGCAAACCGTCACTTATATAAAAATGAAAAAGAAGAAAAAAGAGTAGTAGTAGTTGTTATTTATGAAAATCGGAAAACGGAACGTTTTTGAGAATAAATGATTTTAATATCTCTTTTGAATATCATTGCTACTTTACAACGTCAGTAAAGAGAGGTTTTGAAATTATTTATCTCTTAAGCGTGAGGTGATGACATTGCGTGAGGGCATGGCAATACCTTAGTCTGGGGGATTTTGATGAGTGCTTATTCACATATCCTTTTTAGGCCATAATTCAGACCAAAAATACCAAATACTAACCAAAAATGCCAAGAGAACGTATGTTTTTGTATTTGTGTATGTGCAGGTACGGATATGTGAAAAATGAACAAAAACGATGCTAAAACCGACAAAAACGAGCACGAGAATGGAAAAAGGTCAAAAGCCGGAGCCGGGGAAACTTAATGATCAAAGAAAGCTCAACATGTCAACGGAAGTACTAAGAGATTCTTAAAGTTACAAGAAAAGTCCCTAGTTAAAGTTTGAAGAGTTTGACGATTCTAGTCCCCCAAGTTTCATCAAGTTGTCAAAAGTAGTCCTTTGTGCAATATTTGAAGTAAAGTCAAGAAAGATCCTCCATATTTCAGAGTTTGACAAGAAATACCCTTGAGGAAACTTTTGATAAATTACAGATTCAATCCCTAAAAGTTTTTAGGTTTACATATTTGATCCTTGTCTAAATTACTATAACAAAAACCGGATCCAATCCTTATACTAAACAACCTAACCCAATCCCATTCAAAAGCCCAAAAGAATTAAAAGCCCACCACTCTAAAACCCGGCCTGCCAAATCCACCCGGTCAAACCTTTCAAACCGGTCAAACCCTTTTTAATATAACAAACATCCCTTTTTCACAATTACCGCCCCCCAAATTATTCCACAACCCAGAAATTCACTATTCCGTAGAACCCTAATCTACCACCCATCAAAATTACCCCACTTGGGTAATAATTACCCAATGATAAGCTTCTAGAAGGATCAGCACATGTCAGGGAATGTCAGAGAATGGGACACGTGGTCCAATGGCAGAGGACACGGAGGATCGGTCATATCACATCACTTAATCCAACGGCTTATGATGATTGGAAGTAGCTGGATTTAATCATACGGTTCAGAAAGGACCTAAAGAAGCACAACCTTCACCTGGATCGATGACCTGGCATACATCTCCTCAGGCTATAAATAGGCCCTTCTCATATCATGTATAACTGTTAGGTTTTTAGGAGTAGGAGTAGGTTTAGTTTATAAGTAATTTTAGTTTATTGTAATTCCGTTTTCAGCTTGTACTCATAATGAATTTTCAATAAAATTCTTATTCTTCAGTTAATTTCATTGCAATATTAATTATCAGTATTTAGTTATTTTTTTTTAAATCTGTTTTCAGTTTGCATTAATACATTCAACTTAGTTTTAACAAGAACTTGTGGTGAGATTTGTTGGTCGTCACTAATTTTAATTGTTCAAAAGAGTTGGTCAAAGAAAGTCAAAGCTCAGCTTATCTCAATAAGCTGAGCATGTTCAGAAGAAGCTGAGTTTAAGCATTGGAGTTTGACAGTCAAGAAGGAGGTCTTAGTTCTACTATGCCTTAAGTAGTTGTTCTCAGTTGATTTGGTGCATTTGCTTATTCTGTGTTGGCTTATTGCTTATTTTCCATAGCTTATTTGACCTGTTTTACCCCAATCTGTGTTTTTGAGTCAATTTTTGGTCCAAATACTGTTCCATTGAGCATATTTGAATATAATAATCATTTGGTCAAAGTTAGGGTCAATTTTGTAAAAGTGCTCATCAATAAACACTTCACAATAAGCAGTTTTCAGCTTATCAGCATTTTTCTAGCTTATTTTATTTTCAAATTTTTTTCCTAAGTTTATTTTAATATTTTAGATTTTCTGTAATTTTTTCAAATTAATCTGAATACATTTACTATTTTTCTTATTTTATTTTCATTTTTAATCAAAATTGAATATTTTTAATTACCAAAATAATCCAAAAAAATCAGAAAAATCCCAGAAAAATCCAAAAATATTTTAGAAAATTATTTTCATTTATTTTAGAATTTCAGAAATTTATTTTGCATTTTTCCCAATTATTTTGAATTTATTTTAATTTTTAATTAGATTAAATAGTTTTTAATTCTCAAAAATTACACAAAAAGCCAAAAAAATTAGTTTTTAGTTTCAAAATTACTTTTTAGTTATTTTATAATTTTCAAAATTTAATTTTCATTTTTCTCACCTTATTTGCATTTTCTTTATATTTTAATTTGTATAATTAGTTTTAATTCATAAAAAATAAATAAAAAGTAAAAAAATATTTTTCTTTTTCGAAAAATTTTCTTTTATCATTTTTAACTTTTCAAAATTATTTTCAAGTCCGTAGGAGTAGCATAGCTTAAAAGTCGCGTTTTATTTCGTACGTTTACGTTTTATTTACGTTTTAGCTTACGTTTTTAATTTTGCGTTACGTTACTAGTTGCCTTATTTGATTTACGTGTTTAAGTGATTATTTGTGCTTCATTTACTATTTCATTAGTATAATACTATAATCTCATTCAAGTCACTTTTTACCACTTTCACGACACATTTCATGATTCGGGAATTCGAAATTCCATTCATCCTTCACACGGACTACGACCTCGGGTTATCCGTATTTCTTTGCGGATCTCTTGAGTAATACTTATACTATATATAACATTGATTTTCACGAATCTGCAGATAATCAAGAAGCACAGCACAACAATAATCGGACGGCTAGATCTAGAAGATAAGGTTTATCTTAACGGTTAAGACACGCTAAGAATAGAATAATGAAAGTAAGTTTTTGAAGGATGGTAAGTCAACGCGATACATTGATAAAAGATTTAGTTTTCAATTTGTATTAGTTTGGTGGTTGGTTAAATAAATCAAAAGGAAATAGCAAGATATGTAATATAATAACAAATATTAAAACTAAACTTCATTAAAATTAAAAAATAAAATAAATTAAATAAAAACAAAAAAAAAACAAAGAAAAAAAAACATTACATTAATAATTACTCTATTATACATTTACCATGGAAAACGACGCCATTTAGATGGCCTCCAAAACAACACATTTTGTGTTTTTTTTATTCTTTCCTTCCCTCCATACGATGTCGTTTCATGCTTGCAAATAACGTTGGCCCAAAGCGACGCTGTTTTGCTATCTAATTTAGTTTATACGTGTCCTCTGTAGATGCAAACGTGGCTTAAACACAGATCATTCAAGAACACATGTGCATCAGAACGTTATTTACAATATCCGATCCATACCAGTGTTGCAAAAATCGGCCAACTCGGCCGATTAATCGGTGATTACTAGGTAATCGGCCTTCTACCTTGTTGATTTTTAAAGATCGGGAAAAAATCAGTCTGGTAAAAAAATCAGCAACTAACCGGTCAAAAATCGAACTAATCGGCCAAATCCTTTTAATCGGTCAACTTTAAAAAAAAATAGTAATTTAGGCAGTCTACTTAATTTAGGGATCATTTATTTCACTTATAACGCACAATGTACCTTATAATCAGAATTGGAGTCTTTATTGAGGTACGGGAATATAGTAGGCTTGAAATTAGTTAAGATCTTTAGTTTAGTCTCTAGAAATACCCAAAACTTGCATGAAATGCCAATTCGATTAATCACCAATTAATCCCGCATATACCGATTAATCCGTACAAGGTGGTCGACCCTCGACTACTGATTCACGATTTTTGCAACCTTGATCCATACACAAAATCATAATGCTGCCAATAAACGATTTGAAGAGAGTAGCAGATGAAGATTCAAGATTAAGTTTCTTGATATCGTCGCCTATTTCGGGATTGAAAGAGGAGAATCTTTAGTTGTATGTCCAAATTGTAGGTTTGTGAACTCTAACTATGGTTATTTTATTTAAATATTTGGGGTTTGTTGAAATTATAGTGTTTAGTAAAAAAATTAATGTCGATTAGTTTGTGGGTCTGATGTTTTCTGGTTTTCCAGGATACATGATTGGGTTTCTGAAATTGTATATGTATTTTAGTTTTGATGAGTTTGATTAATGTATGCTATTAGTTTCATTTATGGGTGTTGATTTTATATTGTTTTTAAAAAGTTAATATGTTGTCGTAATTTATTTTGTTTATTTAGTATATTGTTGATTTTAGATGGATTTCAGTTTTTGAAGCTATGTTGTTGGTGAATTTATGGATATGTGTTTTTGTTTGTTTAACCTACATTCTGTCTTTTAAATGGTGACATGTGCTCATAAGTGTTGATTATCATAAGTGGTTTGTAATATTGTCGCGTCTTTTATCGGCATATATTTGTTCATGGGTTCGGTTTCTATACAGTTTACAAGGTAATCTAAGTAGCTGTTGTCATCGGGTTAAATGTTGGAATTTACGTGAAAGGGGGATTAGGCGTATTCATACTTTGTTGCTGTGGCCGATGGATCTTATTTTTTTGATAGCTTACAGATACGAGTTTTATGAAACGGGGCATTTGTGAAGTAGATCGTCTCTTTGTTTATGATTAATTAATGATGATTGATAACTTTGAATTTGTTATTATGCTTTGATATCCTTTGAGGACTGTATAATATTTTCTTTCATTGCTTGATTGAATGCTTAAGTAGTTAGTTGGTAATTCATGTGTTAAAGATGACATGGGTTTAAATTTTTTTTTTTGACATTCACATGATTCTGTAACTGTTGTTGTTCTCTTAATTTTGTTCGTTTACCTTTACCGAAATAATGTGTATAATTTTGGTAGTCATTCTTGACATGATGAGGCGTCGATTCATGTACAAGCCATGTGTCTATTATGGCAAGAGATTGCGGCTGGTGTGTGGTACTGAAAAGGTTTCGTTCATTGTGTTTGGTGCTTTGTTGCTATAATATTATAATTTTGCAGCATCAAAGGGAACGCAATTTTAAGTACGAGACCATGGTTTATGGCAGTTGTATGTGGATATAATTTTAGTTTGAATTGTTTGGCTAGGATGATTTTGTTTAATTGATGACTAGGTGACCTTAAATATAATAATCTTTTGGGTTTCCCTTTGGAGTATACTCTGTCTTTAGCTCGATCGTGCAGCCAGATAAGACACATTTTTGTGGAAAACGTAGAGACCCGGGGGGGGGGGGGGGGTGAATACGGTTTTTGTTTAAAAACTTGAATCTTTTCGTATCAAACACCCTATCAAGTTTGACTTAATATAAAAGTGTCAACTCGAGTTTTACAAAAACTAGAGATATTATAAAATAACAAATAAGGCGCGTCTCAATAACACAAGCTTGGACATATTATAAATAACATGCCATGACACAAACACTACCAACACAATATAAGCAACAAACTACACAAATATAAATGCAATGCAAAATATAAATGTAAAGAAGTAAATGCAAAAATAAACATAAAGAGATAAGTAAAGAAAGTGCAAACCGGACACGAAGATTTATAGTGGTTCGGTCACGAAGCTCCTCTTCGCCTTACTCCACTCCCCGAGTACCCAACTCAAGAGTTACTCCACTAATCAACAAGCTCCCTTCTCGGCGGAGAAAACCATACAACATTGCTACAATATTTTCTGACACTAAGCTAGATGTCGAGTTCTTCTTCGGGTACAACCAAACCCGTTATTTTTTATGGCCCAACATTACAAAACTTGTGTTTTAAGGCCTAAACACATTAAACGCATCGCTTATATTATTTTTTGACACTAAGCTAGATGTCGAGTACTAATCTAGCTAGTACCAATCTCACTCATAATCTGCCCGATCCTCACAAGTTACACAAGCTACAAGATCCACATGATCTACACTCGATCTACCCGATCTACTCACGATCTACTTAATCCTCACGATCTACAAGATCAACCCTATCTTCACACGATCTACCCGATCTACTCACTATCAACATAAGCTGCACAAGATCTCTCAGATCTCTACAAGATCACAATGATCCACACAAGATGACTAAACAAGACAGTGACAACTTGATGTATGTCTAGATACAACAAGTTGCAACAAGTGATGCAACTGCACTACACGATGACTCTAACACCTTGTATCTTTTTGATACTTTGTGTTCTTCTCTTGGACTAATAGAGGAATGAAGGTGATCTTTGGTTGGATGAAAGAATCACTTTTAAATAAAAGAAAAACTATCTAAATGATCAAAGAAAGTGATCTAACTAAGAAGGGATTAGACCAGAGAAAACTGACTGGAAAAATCAAGTTGAAAGTAGTGTAAAATGACCCACTATTTATAGGCAAAGAAAAAACTATCTGTTACATACGGACGATACCACTAAATACCCGACGGTACCACTAAATTTAGTGGTACCGTGCCAGACAAGGGATTATCCAGTTTTTGTTTTTAGGGGTGAAGGTTTATTTGATGAAGTTTGTAGTTGATTTATGGGGAAAATAGCTTTTGGATTTTTAAACTAATTTTTCAAAATAAAACATTTATTTTTAATTCAAAAATAACTTGTAAAATGTTTTGTCACATTAAAAATGTGAGGTTTAGAACAAAAAAAAATTATTTCTTTGATCATTGTCAAGTTTAAATTTGTTTGTTCATACCTTGAGTGATTTACGACGGGATGAAAATCAACGACTCTGTTGAGGCATACTTCGGACGTCAGGAGATATTGATGTAAGTATGCATTGATGATTTGGGTTTACAAGTAACTTGTGCATTTTACGCTAGGCATTACAAGTTAAATGTTAGTTCTTGGATTAGGAAAAAAAATGATTAAGTATGTACCATGGAGTAATGATTCTTGGATAGATGATGAGATTCGTATTTGCATATTGTGCAAATATGTTAGCCTTATGACAAAAGAGTAAACCCTCGATACGTAAAGACTCGTTATAAGAAGAAGAGGAAAAAAAATTACCTTTTTGAATAAGAACTTGAAAGAGACAAATGAATAAATATGTAGGTGAATGACCAGAGGAAAATAGCGGGAAGTGTTGGCGGGAAATCAAAGTGGAAGCGGGAAGAGATAGGTGGAATGAATCGAGCGATAGTTGGCTAAGGCGAGGTTATGAAGTATGGAGCATATTCATCTTTGAATCCAATATGTGAAAGTTATACTTCTTAACCAAACGCTTGCAATAATTATGAAAGTCATTGTTTGATTCTCATTAATCCATACCAAAAACGCACCCGATGCTCTATCCTTTTGCCTAATAATGTTACAATCAACTAGTGTTATCTTTCTTTTCTTTCACCTACTGTAATATTTTGTTTGCTTTTTTATAAGAGCTTTTTACCTATCTACCCCAAAGGTACATAGCCTTATACCCCATTCAAAAAATAATAATAATAAATAAAAAAAAAAAAAATCCCTATATACCTAAGGGACGACCATCTCCCAAAAATTCTTGGGCAACTCTCTCAAAATTGTGACACGTGTGAAGCTGTGAATGTGTGGTGAAAGAGAGGGTTTATATAATTAGGGGTATTTTGGTATTTTCGTTTTATATAAATAATGGGGTAACTAGTACTATGAAAGTACAATGTGGGGACAACCAAAAGGACACGTGTTACAATTCTGAGAGAGTTGCTTAAGAATTTTTGAGAGAAGGTCGCCCCTGAGGTATATAGGGATTTTTTTTTTTTGAATGGGGTATAAGAATATGTACCTTTGGGGTAGATAGATAAAAAAACTCTTTTTATAATGCATGCATGTTATTTTTGGCCTACTGAAACAGTACATTTTTTATCACTCGTACAACATGTAGTTTTTTCATTTATATAACTTGTGCTTTTTAAGTTAAAATAATAATAATAATAATAATAATTAAAAAAAAAAAAAAAAAGAAAAAAGAAAAAAAACACTTGTGCTTTTGTGTGTCAACTTTTGTACTCTTTTTTCTTAAAATTTTTTCCATATACAACCCGTTCACCCGACCCAATAACAAGTCGAACCTGATAACCCGATTCTTTATCAAGTCGGGTTTGCGGATCACCTTTTTCTAACAAAAACCCAAATGTATTTATATAGGAGTAAACCATGGTTAAGTTAATGTGTGGTACTGATTGTTCCAAAGGTATTGGGCAAGGGGCGGCTGCATGTCCCCACAAACATGGGGTGGATATATGAGGAGGTTCGGTTGTGCCCTTCCACTGACTCTGGAAGTATATATATTTTGCCGCCTATTTAATTTCATTTGTTTATGGAAGCAACAATTCGTCACTTCATGTCCCTGTATATCAAACTACTGTTAAAATCATTATTATATCACCTTTGCCCATGAATTATGGTAGTGGTAGGTGATTTAAACCGGATGTATATCTAGTACAACTATCTTAAGCAAATTGTTTGGTGTATATTAAAAAAAAAAAAAAAAAAGTATGCAGAAGGGTCTCGAAAGAGTGTGCAAGAGGTGCCGTCGCACATGACCTCCACTTAAAAGGTCATTTTTTTTAGCTTTGCATATAAATACGTAAAATATTAAACATATCTGAGTCATATAATTCAAGTTTACATGCAATTTCTCTTTTAATTCACAAGTGTAATAAGGCATCTTTCTTATTATTGCCTAGGATCATTGAAAATCACCAGACACCCCTTGCAGGGTGTAAATCAATTCTCTTGATATATATGCATATGGTTCATATTATTGTATGTTCTGAAAAGAGTTGATAACCTAGTCGCTTTGGCCGGTTTATATGTCTCGCAGTCTCGTATTAAAAGTAATGTGTATAGTATAATGTTTAACTTGACCTAATAGCCTGCTTAGAGTGTGCGCCTGCTTTGAAGGACATCATGACAATTTTCTTACATGATCATGCATCTGTCTGGAACCTGAAAGTTACTGTATGTCACATTTGAACTTAGTTCTCCGTTGTAAACTACCATAACCCACACAAAGCGATACTTTTAAGGTTATCTTTTCATATGTAGCCTTACGTTTTCTAGTATAGTTAGTAATTGTTCTTAACTTCTTATAGTCATCTATTGGATAACTTCTTAACTTCATATGTAGCCTTACGTTTTCTAGTATAGTTAGTAATTCTTTGTATATTAGTTTGTTTAGTACACTTATACTCAGCTATCACTCGTATTGTCCGAGTATTTCAAGTACTTTAAATGGAATTATATTAAAATTTTGGATTTAGACAGAGGTGGAAAGCAAACGGGGAACAAGGTGCGCCACTAGCTTTTTTGGATTGCAAAACTAATTCTTTTGAAAATTACATTTGCGGATATAGGTGTCATAACATTACTATGCATAACTCGTTGGACTCTGTTGAGGAAATCCACTACCTCAGGTGCTAGAAAACCAAAAGTATCAAATGCGAAATGAATAAAAACATGTTGATTTTCAATGCACGCTTTCTCGTGTTTTGCCACTTTGTACGAAGCGGCTTTCAAAGCAGCCTACTTTAAAACCCCGGCTACTCAAACCTACGAGAGAAGATACCCCGGTTAGATCCACACACGCATGTTTCAAGTACTTCTCATGTTTGAACCATATGTGACGTAAATCTGTTAATGTTCATGCGATATTTTCATGTTTATTTGATTGAATAACTAACATGAAACATTTTACATAGATTCTAATAACTAGTTGGATCTAGAAATGTGACTTATATGTGTCAAAATTAAACAAGTGATAATACTATTGATCATTGAAACCAATAATAGGAACTTTTTATCGTATAGTCAGGTTTATAAACACTTTGAATCATAATCATGTACCTAATAAAAACTAAGAAACCAATCAAATTATGTATCTTCTTATTATAAAAAGAGCTATATTGTCTTTTATTATTTGTTACAAATATATATACTTAGAATAAGATTGGGGTATGTCCTTTGGAGAGCATGTAGAGATAAAGATTCCACCCTTTCAAAGCTTCCTCGTTAGCCATGACTCATTATTTCACTTTCATACCATTTAAATTTTATATCACTCCTAGCTTGGTCCACTAATTAACCTTTTCCCGTTTTTTTTTTTTTATTTTTTTTATTTTTTTTTCTATAATATATTTTTCTAGAACATGTAAAACATTCTATCCAAAAGTGTTGTGACTGAAATTGTTCCTAATGGGTTGTTCCTTTAGGTGTTCTTGGATGTGTCGGTTGCCGGTGTAGGTTTAGTCTTTTTCTTTTAGATTTTTTTTTTTTCCCTTCCTACAGGGTCATGAGGTTTTAGGTTTCTATAAGTTGTTTTTATGGTTTTTTTTTTTAAGATGTTTTGTTGGTTGTAGCTTTTATCTTCTTGCTGATTCTTAATATAATATTATGTCATTAAAAAAAAGTCGTTATTTCTCTCTCCCTCAATAACAATAATTTTCTTTCATCTTATCGAGATTTTTCATACTAAAATTTACTAATCTACTAGCCATGGGAAGTGTTAAGGGGGTACTTGCAAAAAACTCAATCAAGGCTTGAATAACTAGAGAGCATTAGTTCGCATGCCTAAACTGAAACATATTGTTGGTGACACCAGCGGAACCCGTCTTTTCAAAAACCAATAAACCACTTTCATGTCAATTGAGACACAAAATTAGTCAAAATTTTAGTCATTCTAATCAATCCTCATAACTAGATATAAACTACTTGTTTGCAGCATGAAAATTGATTACTAACATAAACAAAAAGAAATGATAAGAGTGATTTTTTTTAAAGTGACAAAAATGAGAAATGAAGAAAGAGGTGTGGGTTTGGGGCTGTGGTCGTTAGTAGGTTAGGACCCACTCATATTTTAATAGAATAACTGAAGTGGCAAAAATACCCTCCTAATTAACGGTCAAGCATAGTTAACCTGACGCTCACCATTAAAACTAGACCAAACCTGTAACGGGTGTTTCATTTTGGACCAACGGTAAACCACAAGGACCAAAAATGTAATTAACTCTAAATACTAAAAAGTGTTGTATAAGTTGAGTTAATGTGAAAACCTTAGTAATTTGTCACATAATTATGATACTCCAAAAAGGATGAAACATGTTTATTTTGTGCAATCCACTTGAATTTGAGTGTTTTTCTTCTTCTCGAGACTTATGTGAGACACGATTTCGATTTCTAATGTTAAATACTATACGAAATGGTTAAAGTAAAAATCTCGTCGCAATGCATAACGTAAAACATCCTAGTTAACATAAAACTACGGCCTGGGCCTCGAAGTCTCTCGACTAAATAGGTGTTGGGCTCACTTGTGGCCTGACAAATTCACAATTAAAAGGAACTCAGTACTGACTACAAGAAAAACTAAAATGATTGTTTTGTTTGTGTTTCTTTAATATATCAGGCTGAGTTTTCTTATAACTAGTTGTTGATTAATTCTTTTAGTGGTTAATATGCGGTTTAATCCATATGTGTGATTGTTTAAAAAGCATAAACTGATCAAGGACTAGCCACGGTTTTAGGCTTCAATTATTTCGAACTTTTGAGTGTGATTTCGACGATCTTGTCGTGTTTTCTATTAGTAGAAGATTATTAGTTTCAATGGCAGAGCGTATACCTAATGCGATTTATGAGGAAATTCTCGTAAGATTGGATGTGGAGAATCTTCTTAGTGCAAGAGTGTGTGCAAGTCATGGAAATCTTTGATATCGTGCCCTTGTTTCATTAAAGCTCATAGGAAGCGTAGTTACAACAATAATGAGGCTGTTTTTCCCTATTATTTCACCATGTTCAAAGGTGATCTAAAATACTATTTTGTTGGTTCTGCGAATGGCCTTGTATGTATCAATAGTATTACTTGTGACGAATTTATAATAGCCAATCCCTGGACTAGAGAGGAGAAAATATTTAAAATGCCTCATGCAACGGTATTTTCATGTTTGGGTTTTGGGTATGATTCAGTTACAGATGATTATAAGGTTGTATTAGGGAACAGGGATTTCGAGAAGGATGGAACATCTTTCCAAGTGTTTTCTTTGAAATCAAATGTTTGGAAACATATCGGATACGTGAACTATAGATGTTGTATGTCTCAAAGTCTCGGTACTTTATGCAATGAGGCACTTCACTAGTTTATGTCTTCCCCAAATTCATTTATGAATTCACAAATTATTTCTCTTGATTTATCCAAGGAGGTATTCAAAGAAATTCCCCAACCTGATGATGCGAGATATGAACCTAGTAATGTTTTTAACTATAATACAATACTGGGGATTAAGGACGAATGCCTGTGCATATATCGTGCATCTCTTCCTGAGCATATATGGTTAATGAAGAATTACAATGTAAAACAATCTTGGGTAACATTGGGGCGTAATTACCAACTGAAGTTTGAATATAAATACAATGACCATGCCGTTCGTTATGAGAAATCAACTGATCATAATACATGGTTTTCACAAAAGTGTGCGAGTGTCCCTACTACTAATGTTATGCAGAGCCTTGTATATCCAAAACTTCAAGCATGCAATGAATAGGCAGGCGGCTCCTAATCATCATCGGTTCGTTCTTTCATCACATCACATAATAAATGTACTGTAAAAAATTACTTATTCCTTGTCAGTTAACCAAGAATCAACTTCAGAGTTTGATGCTACGGCAAGATGACGTGACAGAGTTTCATATATTGCAACTTATATGAATGAAATCTGTGGCAGAATTATTTGAATCGTCTATGTTTTTGTTTAGATTTACGGTTAATTCTTTGAATTGTGCTGTTATCATCATCCTATTGCTTTGATATTTGTCTCGGATACATTACTTATAATTTATGGTTATGACTTATGAGATGATCTGTCATTTGATTCTATATTGTTCAACTTATTTTGTGCATCTGTTAGCTGCATAACGAACAAAGTACCGCGAGTATAATTAATTGTCTACTGTTAATGAGTTGGGTTCAATACATTTATGTGCACTGATCATTTCCCTTGGATCAGCAGATTGATGAACATGTGATGTTCTAAAGTCTGTGCTAAACAAATATTGTTGGATCAAAAGTCACATTTTAGATACGAGTACTATATTGTTCATATCAGACAAATTGCAATTGCAATTGCGGTCCTAATTCAAATTGAATGATGATAATATGCAGTGATCATTGGCAAGAAATTAGGACTCATGTGAAGTGGTCTTTGGTTAGATGATATAGTGTATCACTACATGTGCAACTCTTTTGCTGCAAGTTTTAAGCCTTTTTTAAAGATATCAGTTGCTAAGAACCCTTTAATCCTAAAACAGGAATAATTTGAAGCCGATATAAATAGTGATTGTTCTAAAAAATTTCTCTAAAGTTATTAAGCTTTTTAGTTGGTTTGGTCGATTGATCTTAGAAAATGTCATTGATGCTGTTTATCAACTTCGGATTGAAGTTGAATCGTTTAGTCCTCATCTTCATTTTATTTTAATGTTCATCAAAGAGGATTGAAAAGTAGATGTATTGAGTCAGGACATGTTTTAAAACCTTACGAAATAGCTTGAAAAGCCACATTTTAGTACCATGTTATCTAAGAAAGATTATCTTACGGAGTTGTCTTCTCAAATTGGCCATGTACGATTTCATAAAAGGAACGAGTCAATGTGATACGCTTAACAAGAAATCGTTATATTTTTCAGGAAATATGGAGGCTAGAGATGTGGATTATGTGATCATTATATGATCAGTAAACAATATCCGCTTCAAGTAAGTACCATTAATCTCCAATATAATACATAATTCCTGCTTATATTCAATTATATTTGTCTTTAGCTTCAGTTACGGCATTCTATTTGTGCTAATTTTGATAATTTGGCATGTTACCTGATATGCTCTCGAGTGATCATCGGTTTCAGTTGGCCCTGACATGTTGCTGTAAGGTTTGTTTTTGAGGTATATTGTGTCAGTGAGATCGATTTTAGATAGCAGGGGCTCTTTTAATTCTAGATGCATAAGTCAATTCGATATGTTGTTGTAAGTTCATGTAACCTTAGGTTTTGCTTATGACAATATTCAAATGGATCTCTTAGTAAAACATAAATATAACAAAAACTTGTGAATCCATTCTTGGATCCACTCAAGTACTTAACGCACCGAATAGACATAAGAGTTGAGATCATATAACGGAAACATTCCAGCAAGCATTGATATGCATATCATCATACATCGATTTATGACATAAGTGATCATTTACACGAGTCCCTGAGATTATAAAGGAGATAATTGGGCCATTTGCCTAACACATGTTTGACTTTTATTTTTGCAAAAGTTATGTTTGACTTCCTAGTTATTTTAGGCTTTTTAAGGTAACTAGGAACAAACAAGGTATACACGTATTTTACTAATAGTTTCAATTTTATATAACAAAAAAATGAAACCAAAACTACCAATATAACCTCTTTTTGGACAAATATACATGGCCAAGAGGCCAAAGATCAGTTAAAAATTTAACCATGCTTTACCTAAAGATTTATCTCGATAACAACTCTAGATAGAAATCAGTACCATCCTTTAGAGTAGACTAAAACTTTTCCGAGCATATACAAACATCTTACAAGACTATATGATTCTTGAACTCAAGAGAAAGATCATTTCTGAGTTGGTGTGTCACAAAATATATATCTCAAGATTAATCGCGTCATATCTTTTTACCCTTTCCCTTTTACACTTGTTTCCCGTCCCTTTCTTGCTTTTACCATCCTTGTAGTCTCTTTGATTGTCTTTAACCGGTAAATCGTCAGCTGTTTCTTAATCACGAGACGTGCTCTCTGACGCTAACATTTGCCCAACATTTGATTCGTGACTGATACGGTTCAACAAATCATCTATTTGCCTATTACTCGTATTTTTAAGCCTCTTCACAATAATTTCCATACCCTCCAAAAAAGGTGTATGATCCACTCCTTGTTTACTGAAAAGGAACCAAACATACAAAAGCTTTACATAAGTACTAAATGTATGTAAACATGTCGAATCAGAAGTAAGTGGATTTCAGTTTGGATTGGTTTAAACCATAACAAGAAACCTCAAAATATACAATATTACAAGTCCACCTTCATGGTAATATAATTCTCAAGGGTCGTGAGGTCATTAAATGCACCGCCTATAAGTTTTATATCTTTTCCAGCACACGATTTTCCATCCTTCAGAACGGTAGCTAATGTCTGCATATGCTTGATCAATTTTTCTGACAAAAGAATATATAATTAGAAGGCCTCATTGGATAGACCGATAATGATAAAAGTTAAAAAGAACCACAAAGTACTTACTGATATTTGAACGAAAAATAAGCTGAGTGACTCTCCATTCTTCACATCAAAAAAAGCAGACAAAACATCAAGAAATTTCCAATTCATTCGCAGGTCCACCTTGCATACAGTAAGCTCATGAATTTTCTTAACACTGACATTGCTTGGAGAAGTGTGGACACTATCTGTATTAACAGTAAGCTCATTACATCTTCTTTTGATTTATTAAGGTCTACAAATATTGCACAAGGAGCATGGATATTTGGACTCTCATTTCCTAAACAGTTGATCAGGAGAGGATCATCTACACTTGAAAACGCTTCTGCAATCACTTCTGGTTTTAAATTCAAAGTACGGCCCTTCCTTCGCCTTAGAAGATTAGACACAACCTTCACTGGAAGCAAATCAAAAATGTTTTCCTTACGCGTCAGCAAATCAAACATTGCCACAGAAAAAGTCTGCTCCTTTCTTCGGACATAGTAAGGACAATATCATAACCATCTCAATATTAAAAGTCGATTAGCAAAGAGCAATCGATGTTTGATTTTTGAATCCATGATACAGTAAATTTTCTATCGTTGAGAATTTGTTGGACTATTTCGACAATAAGGCCTACAGCATTCACATAAAGCGGTTTAGGTGGTAACAAGTTAGAGCATGATATGTGTAATTGATCCAACAAAAGAAGATCTTGTTGCGAAGAATTCTTATAATGAGATGGTCCACTAGATATGCGAAACAGTTAGGTGACATGTTGTCAGCATGCATCCACTTGTCGACAACATGTCACCTCACTGTTTCGCATATCAATTACAATTACACATATTCAGTGTCTACTCTACTGCTACTCTAACTTTGTTACCACCTAAGCCGCTTTTTGAGAGTATTGTAGGCCTTATTGTTGAAATAGTCCAACAATTTCTCGACGATAGAAAATTTACTGTATCATGGATTCAAAAATTAAACATCGATTCCTCTTCACAATAGAAAATTTACTGTATCATGGTTTCACTTTCACTCTCTCAAGTACTGTGTATTGATTGTTTATTACTAGTACTCATAATAGTTTATTGTTGTAACTCTTTTAATGTAGAATGAAAGCCAGTTGCAAATGGTCGAGCAATAAAACAAGGTAAGTGAACTTCTGGAAGCCTCTATCGATATGTCTCATGGTTAACATGTGAGAGACAAATCGCGTAACCAGGATTTGAACTCATGACCTCCAATTCTCAACCATCGGATGATTTTATTAATTACTATCTTTAGTAAGTTTGTCAAGAATAGGCCAACTTGGTTCTTCCTTGTTTTTTTAACTCGTAGCCGTTTTTCCAAAATAAGTTCAACTAGCTATATTTAGCATTGTTACTTGTGTTTAGTCGGTCTAGTTGTGGCATTTCTCAAGTAAATTATACAGTACTCACTTGAATGTTTCGACTAGAAATTTATTAAGCTTATGAGTCTGTGTCATATTGATTTAGTTAATTTCATCATAAGGGATAGGTTATATATACCCCTCCTTTTTTACGAGTGATACCCTCATGATTTTTTCGGTTTTTTTTATTTTTATAATTTTGTTTATATTAAAAAATTATAAAATTAAAAGTACGGAACAAAAAATATAAAATTTAATAAGTCAAAAATATTAAACTGCCAGAAAATACGGAATAAAAACTGATAAAAAACTATGTTGTACTGTAAACAAAGTGAGCCAGAGAATGAATGATATAAAAAGTAAAAAAGAAGGTGGGCAAGAAGGGGTATCAATAATATAATCAATTAGCTAATAATGCACATTATCAACATAGGTTACAATAATTTATTTCATCATTACCACATGGTTTTATTGTCTTAGATCGGTTAAGTTATTATTGTTGGTAAGAAGTTTTGTACAAAGTGCTACACGTCTTTAGACTAAACGGGGTGGACTACTTTTCCTCCGTGAGTGAGTGAGTGAGTCAGTCACGAGCGTGACTTCGACAACATCAAAATAAATGTCCAGTTTGAATTTTCAAAGTCAAACTGGTTCAACTTTGACCTTAACTATTTTTGTTGATGTTATATAATATTTGATGCAAAATATATGAATAGATTGTGTTTTAAGTCTATTTTTCAATGGTATAATTTTTTATCATGTATTATATAACATAGAAAAAATATTTAAGGTCAAAGTTTAACCAGTTTTACTCTAAAAAATCAAACTGACCATTTATTTAGAGACGGATGGAGCACTTGAAAAAGTAGTAAGCTAATTAAGCCATTCAATTTGTGAGGATGTGATAGCCGTTCATAGTAAATAGGTAGCGTGAGCTTCTAGATATCACTTTAAATACAAACAATTAATGGATGGTTGACATATCTTAAGTTAAGTCGATAAATTTTTACATTAGAGTGTTAGTAATTTAAGTCTACATCAATACATGGCTCCTATATGAAAGATATTTCTAAATTAAAGACGTTCAACTCTCGACACTCTTGTATGGGGTTGAGCATCGGTTCAAACCGAAACGAACCAACAAAAATCAAACCGAATCGAATTGTGAAAAACATGAACCAAGAACCAAACCGAAGTGACTCGATTCGGTTCGGTTCGGTTTTGCGCCGCTTCGGTCGGTTTTATATAGTTTTAGGTGTGGTTTTCTCGGTTTTGGTTAGAACCGAACTGAATCGAAACAGAAAACCATTAGTATATAGAACCAAAACCGAATAAAATATGGTCAGTTCGATTTGGTCGGTCCGATTCGGCTTGATTTTCCGGTTCGATTTGATTTTCGATCCACTTTGCTCGGCCCTACTCTTGTATATCCTCATACCACTCTTAAAGGTTGACTACTATAAAGGAATTCGTCTCCGTCGTTATTGAATCACAAAGACCACCATGTGAGACGGATGGAGACTCTAATAACTTCATAAGGCCTCTCATTTTTCTTACCTCCTCACCAAAACTCCATATCTAATGATTTCTATTTATAAGAAAACCCTACCTTCCTGTTTAAGCTAACTTATTCCCAAAGCTAACTTATCCCCTAATTAACTCCTCTTAAATAAAGCAATACACATCATTCCTTAATTTAAATTATTACTGGATTAATTAACAACTTATTTTGTGAATGTGAATTAATATCTGGTGACAAGCCATTTAACTTCATCACAAGAAATAAAGATTTAGATAATTGGATACACATTTGATCGTTACTAGAGACAATGTTAGATATGGTCATGTGATAACATGAACATACGAAATCTAAGGATGTGTTTGTTTCATTAATATGTTTTAGGTATTAATCTGACTACCACATCTTACCAGTAAGAGATTGCTAGAAAGTCTAAATCTGAACAAAATAATATTGCTTGTTTTTTTACAATTGTCCGAATGATTTTAAGTGCTCATTTCTGCAATTTATTTAATTAACATATGTAAATATGAAACAAGAGTTTTTATCATAAATATAACATAGTTAATAAATCATCAAATATATTATATTAACACGAGTCTTCAATCTCTTATCTAATAAGAGGTAGTAAGACAAGTCTCCCACCTCTTACTAAGTAAAATGTTATATGCCTAACTGAGTCTGACTCAAAAGAAAAAAACAAACAAGCAAAACGTCTGCCCAACTCTTAATAGTAAGAGTAAAAGGGCTAGTAAGATTTTTTTATAAAAAATAAACACACCCTTATACTCTTATCCATATCAACCATTGGACTAAATGATACGCTCTAGTTCTCGAGTTTTATTTTGAAACAAGAGAAAAAAATAAAATAAATTCGTGTTCATAAGTTTTTTCAGAAAGGAAAAAAAATGGAGAAAATTTTGATTAAATTTTTTCTCAAACTTTTTTCAGAAAAGTAAAGATGGTTTAGAATGAAGTTATATTAGGAAGCTTTTAATGAACATAATTAATTAAATGACCTAATATAACATAACTTTTATATATATCAAATTAGGGAAATGCTAACAAAAGCTCTTAAGGTGGTTGTTAACAACCAACTTTTCAAAAAAAATTGCTAATATTAAGACAAAGATGCCAACCAATTCCTCACTTTTCACTTTGAAGACCAATGAAAAAAGTGCTTTGTATTTGTGTTAAAGAAAATCAAGAAAATTGTTGTTGATTATTCATAATTTTGTTTAGACATAGTGAATATTCTATGCTTTATTCTCGAAAATCAGTTGTTAACAACAACCCTTAAGGCTGTTGTTAGCAAAACCCATCAAATTAAGAGTTTAATTGTAAGATTATAAATTAATTTTTTTTCTAACTCGAAAACATAATATAAAAATTAAAGGGAAAATCTTACCTTCTTTGTAATGCAGGTAAGTTACATGCTTTGCTTTGTAAAAATCTTAAAAAATTTACAATTAAACCTTTGCATTTTCATGGTTGTCTGTTTAGTCCTTGTCCCCTTCTTTTTTTTTTTCAAAGAAAAGCATGTATTTGTAAAGCACATAAGTTATCCCCAAAACTAAATTTCATTTCTACCCTTTTTTTTCTTGCCTATTTTTTACATTTCTTTTCTATCATTTCAAAATTTTAAGAGCAAACGCTAAAGTGTTACGTACGGGTTAAGAGGTAATGCAGATGTTTAATTAGTCATGTCATAGCTTAATAATAAGGCAACTAGGCAAGTATATGAATTTGCTTAATTTGTAAGATAGTGGAAACAATTTCCAGCACGACAACAGTTAACTTCTTACAACACGACCTTGTCATTCTTATCTGTCCTTTATTATATGAACGAGTTGGGCGCCGGTCCGCCGCGTTGCGGCGGGGCGTCGAAGTTAGCCATATTTTGCTAGACTTATGTGGATGTCAACATACTGAGCCACAAAATTAACATTTCATGAGATGCCACAACAAACTGATCATTCCAGCTGATACAATAAATCATAAATTAGCGTAAAAAGGATGAATAATTAATATGGTCAGAGATACATTCATATGATAAGTATAAAAGGGAAAGCCACAAAACATCGTTATTTAACATTAATTATTTTGTTTCCCTTCCAGTTTCTTATCATTCGTTTCCCTTTTGTTAACATATGCAAAATCTTATTGTTCAACACAAAAGACCGTCGCCATACTCATTAGCAGAAAAAATCGACGTAAAGCACATAACAGATTAATGGTGCTTAAAATGTAGGTTATACAAATCCTTACCTTTCAAAATCAGGAAACAGTAGCAAAATTTCCACAGGCTGCAGCTTGTTATTGGTAGACGATACGATATCCTTAATTTTCTTTTTTCTGATACAAATAAAAGCCGGTCAACAAAACAAAGTCGATGACCATATCCAGCCTTCATTCTTTAAATATAAATGGGAAGGTATATAATATACCTGCTATTTAAACTATCTAGTATATGACGGCCACGTGTTTCCCTGAGTTCTCTGGCATGCTTTTCAGCAAAAGACTGCAAATTCATCAAAAAGTGTCAATACTTATTGTAAGGATATTAAAAAATGAAAGGTTTTACTTTTATACGAACCTGTCTACTGGAGTCTGTGCTAATAGGAGATATGTATTGTGTTTTTACCAGCCAAGACATGCCTATATCTACAGGGCGTTCCTTCCTTTTTAGGCCATCCTTTTTAACAGGGGTTGCTGAAACATCCTCCTGCAACAGTTTGTCGTCCTCTGGCACAACATGTAACATTTGATCCTTTGGAGCACTAAGCCAGGGAAATGAAGATGGAAACATTAGTGAACTATGGTTTTATTGAGGTGCCTATTTTATTTAGAAGAATAAGAAAGAATAAGGATAGAATGAGCTATTACTTGTATAGACTAAGATCAAGTATGAACAGCAAGAAATTCAGAAATAACTGAATATGTACGTACATGTATTGGCAGAGCATTAACCCGATCCAAAAATAGATTCTGCAAGTGATCAAAAGGCAAACCATAGGCTGCATCGCAGAACCCTGATATAGAAGTTGCACCTGCGAAAGAAATAACAATGTGAACAAAACTCCTCCAAATTTACCCATAAAATAAGACAGAAAGTAAATGCAATACTTAAACTTGAACTCGTTTTTTTTTTAAAGCGTACTTTAGGCCTCACATTCGACTAAAACTAATATGATCAACAAAGTATCTATCTTGAAAATAAGTGCAATAAAGAAAGCTATAGTTTTAATAAGCAACCCTAAACACTATGTTAGCAATCACCAAATATAAGAAAAATAATGTAGTATGATGAGTGATACCTGCTTTTAGGATTGCAGCCAACGTATCATCTCATCACCTCTCACAAACTCTGTCAAGCCCCTCCTACCGAATTAGATTCCTTGACAGTCTTCTTTGGTGCAGCAGATGCACACTGCATAAGTATATACTTCAGTAAGCTTGATCATATAATAGAGAAACAATCATCATTTTTAAAGCAAAGTAAAATTCTTCTATACCTGAAGTAGACCCATGGCTGGCCCAAGCATCACCCACTTCAGGTCCTATCTGAGCATTCAAACTGACCCATGGGGGCTTCTATTCCAGGCCCGAGTGGCACAACCATTTCACCCCCGCGTTGCCTTTGGTTCTTTGTAAGGTGCCTATCATAGAACACGTTTAACCGTTGATTAGAAAAGTATAATGATTTCTTGTTAAAGTATGCATGGAAGATATACACAAAATACAATAACAACTTTAAGCATATAACATTCACTCGTTTCTTCTATGAAATCGTGAGGAATACATGGCGAAAAGACAACTCCATCTAAAGAATCAGCATAAGATAATCTTTCTAAGATAACATGGTACTAAAATGTGGCATTTCGAGCTTTTTCATAATTTTAAAACATGCCCAAACTCAATACATCTACTTTTGAATCGTCTTTGATCAACATTAAAATGAAGATGAGGACTAAACGACTCCATTTCAATCCGAAGTTAATGAACAACATCAATGACATTTTTTAAGTGTAGATGAATCTAATTGAGTATATTCATAATCGCACGTGCTTAATTATTGGATTATGGCTTAAACTATGCGATCAAAACTGACACTCAACTGACACTCAAATGCTGCCCAGGAAATTAGTGGGATGAAAAGTTGATGGATGAGATAACGATCTTATATTTAATAAGTTATAAACATAATCCAAGTTAATTCCTCAACTATACTTTAATAATTGGCCTCTCTTTTGGGTAGCGAAACATGTAGAGGTTTGAGTTTTCTTATTGCGTATTTAAGGGATTTATTTTGGCTCTCCCTTTAAGCTTTTTTTTCTCTATGATGCTAATTGCTTTAACCTTCTTCTTCATGTACACATTTACCTTAAATACATGCTTTTTTTTTCTATGTCAAGAATTTTTGACTAAATAAAATAGACGCAAGTAGTTCAAATAATATATTATTATAGATGATGTAGTAAAACATGAAGCAGGTTCGGTGAAAGGAAACTACAGTAAGGTCTACATTTTTGTATCTAAAAGTTACAATAAAAATGAAGATACTTGGTATATAAGTCATTCTAAAGTAATAAATCACTCGGACATTTAATCAAACACTTGATAGGCATTTTAAACATCACATAAACACAATCACAGAATATATGGTCCTATAAACAAACTTACATGCAACAACAACAAAATAGTGTTTCTTTTACTAAGAAACATACAACTGTGATAGTATCATTTAGATTGCATCTTTAAGGGGACAAAAATGATACAAACTAAGAAGATAAAAGTAAACCTTAAAAGGCTAGTTGAGGCGATTACTGAAAAGAATTCAGTTCCGGTGAGCTCCATGTCAACCACCGTCATCTCCACTCAGCACGCATCTACTCAGAAGCTTTATTATGGTGTGTGTAAGTTTAGATGAATCTGAAAAAAAAAAAAAAAAAAAAAAAAAAAAAAAAAAAAAAAACGACAATAAGATAAAACCAAGAAAATCAGCAACCTTTACCATGACTGATTCTTCTGATTCTTACCCATTCACTCTAATCACAGCACAACTTGAAAGTGTCCCGATCTGATAAGGAAAGTGATGGTAGCAGATTTGGAAGAAGCTGGAATCTTATGGAAAGCAGTGGAGGACTGGAGGTTTATAATACTATGGATCGGGCCACAGTTTGCAGGCCAAAAAAAGTGCGGGGAGCCCATGTACACGACACGGCGTCGTTTCAAACGCTTTTTAATATATATACTAATGACAACAACTCAAACAACGTTTTGCCCACCTTTTTAACACTTTATCATGTATACAGTAGTATATAACCTTTTTTGATAAAATAAAAACATTTTAAAGTGTGAAAAAAAGAATATTTTTGGTACCACTAAATGATTAATGGTAAAACGGCATCCATAAATTTGGGGTTTTTTCATGTGCGTTTAGGCATGAACCCACATGGTCGGTTATAAATTCGTGATTCGTGAATTAATATTTTACTTTTGATAGACATGCACAATAGTAAAATAGTTTATTTAAAAATGAAAGTAGTAACAAAATCCCATGTCATTAATAACGAATCAAATAAATAAATTGTATGATACTAGCAACTACTTCAACATGATCAAATTATATATCCTTCTATGTACATCCACCCATTCTAATTTTATAAAAAATAAATGTAAAAATACAAAAAAGGAAAGAAAAAAAATCTTAAAACAATATTAATACTAATACTAACTACTACTCCGTTGGTCTCCAGTTTCAGCAACAGTTAAGTTCAATCTTCCATAGTCGAAAACCGCGGTTTTTTCGACGGAAGTGGACTTTCAACTTCTTGTTCAATAGCCAACAAGAGTTGACTTTTCTTCCCACAGTCAACGCTCAACCCTAGTTGAAACCCCGGCAACATAGCCGGCATGTTCAAGTCAAAATCACGTAGTACTACTTGACTAGGTGCAGTAGATGACGTGGCACCGCCGTCAGATGACGTCACACCACCACTACCACCATCATAGTGCCGTCTTTTGTGACCACCAAGAGCTTGACCAGTAGGAAACGTCCTATGACATATAGAACACTCATGCAACCTTCCACTAGGCTTCAAAACTGAAGTACTGGCGGCGGGGGTGGCGGCGCCGCCGGAAGTTGAAGGGTGGTCTTCTGGGTTGTTTTTTCGGTGGCTAGCTTTGTGACCACCTAGTGCTTGGTAAGAATGAAACCCTTTGTTGCAAACACTACATTTGTAAGCATCATGTGGCGGCTGTGTAGATATGGCGGCTGTAGGGCTGCCACGTGCAAGTAACATAAGACATATAGCTAGATACTCTTCCTCGGATGCATGTTGTGGTAGTACTAGGTTGTCGTCCATGGTGACACGTGGACGTTTTGAGCGTTTGCCTTTGTGAAGAGATGGCGGCGCCGCCGGGGTTGTAGGTGAGTTGAGTGCTTCTAGTGCCATGTAATGATATATTTTGAAAGTACTATTTATGTTTTTTGTAGGAGTGAATTAATATGAGAGTGAAGAGTAAAATGAGAAAAGAGTGGTATATATATAGATAGGGGAGTAGTTGCGTGTGGGGTGGCGGTGAGAGTGTTGTAGAGGTTAATCTAGTTGGATAGAATATTGGTGAAATAATTTATAAGGTTTGAAAGATATAGGTTATGTGTTGTTTTATATTAGATGTTACGTATAAAATATAGAAAATGTGAAATGAGGGGAAGAGGGTGGATACACGTTGAATAGTTGGGTGGTGAAGTCGATCAAGAGTGGGAGTGGAGTAGCTAAGGTGATCGACAACACAAAGACTTTTTTCTTTTTCCAACTTTTTAGATTAGATCACAATAGTGTTTGGAATAGAACTACATTCTCAAAGGTTAATGATATCATGTTAAATATCTTAAACGTTTTGATATTTATCTCATTTAAATATACATATTTTTTATGTGATTCACTGATTCTTTAAGTATCATCTCGTGATTTCTTTATATTCGGTTAATGAGATATGTTCAGTTTGATGCAATGTATGTTTAGATTTCTTTGAGGAATATGTGATTCATTGCAAAGAATTCTCAAGTTTCAAGTAAAGATAATAAGGTTCGGGACGTCCTTTTTGACGTGTGTAAGCGTCCATTAAAAAAAAGCACATGTGATTTTATTTTTATTTTTATTTTTTATTATTATTTTTTTCCAGGACGGAACCATACTTGAAATCCGACCCTCGAGTTAAATCATCCAAACAGGCAGGCCCTGAGACCCGAACCACTAGGAGAGACCCACGAAGGGAAACCCTTAGAACTCACGGCTTCGCACTAAGTTGAAAGTCCGGATTTTCTTTGTCACTTACGAGACTCCAGAAGGAACTCAGGTGGCCAACTGAGCTAAGTCAGTTTGTTACATGTGAACTTTTTGACTGACCTATTGGATGGAAGATCTACACTCAAACAGTAGACATTTTCGTTTTGGAATAGGTTGGAGGGAACATGCGTGTGTGGCTCCCCTCATGGGTTTGAGTAGCCGGGGTTTTACAGTAGGACATTTTGATTTGAAAGCCGCCTCGTATAAAGTGACAAAACACGAGAAATCACGCATTGAAAATCAAAATGTTTGTATTCCTTTCGTGTTTGCTACCTTTGATTTCTTTGCATCTGAGCCAGTGGAGTTGTTCAAGAGAGTCCAACATGTTAGCATAGTAATGTTATAACAACTAGATATATAAATGTGTTTTAAAAAAATTAGTTTTGCAATAAAAAAAATGCATTTGTTCGTTTGTCTACCATCTCTGTATAAATCTAAATTGTTTATTGAAAAAATGTTTTAGGTGATATGTTTCATGTCATATGATGCAATTTTATGTTGTATTTTGGATTTATTACTCAACATGAACTAAAAAAGTATGTTGCAAAATGAAGAAAAATATTCATACTTAAAGGCATGTTTGTCATACAAAACTATAAAAAAACTATGTTTATTTTTAAAAAAATAAGCTTACTTAAAATGATAATAGAATAATACTTAGCTTAAAAATATATCACACAAAATAAGGTACAACTATTCCCATAACTATAATTTGGGACTTTAACTAAAGCTAAGGGTGCGTTTGGTATGAGCTAATGGGAATGAAGGAATGACTATCGGAATGATTAATGATGTTTGGTATATTATCCAATCTTAAAATACCGTAATCAAAACATGATATTTGGGCTGCTCCATACCAGCCAAGTGAGATACCTATCCAATCTCATTCCCTCACTTTTATTCTTATCTTCACTATTTTTCCTCATCTGGGCAAGAACACAAAGGGGGTGAAGCTTCACTCCACCACAACAGAGTTCAAAATCGACGCAACAACTACTCGACCTCTCCCGACCAACAAGGTAATTCATTAAAACCCTAATTTCTTTTATTTTGATTGTGTGATTTGTGTCTATTTGTTCAAAAAAATACATGTGACCAAGGAAATTGCGGCCTGATAAGAACAAAAAATCCATGTGACAAAGGAAATTGGGGCGTGATAAATTCTTATCCATTTGATGTTTTCCTTACACTATGGTATGTTGTTTCACATCTAATTATGACAACACACTTTACAATTTATAAATCGTTTATAAAACTAGTAGATTAAACATGATTGATTAATGACTACAAGTATAAAACCAGATAGTCAAGCATCATAGTGCTTATTTTTCTTTTTAGATTTACTTTTATTTTCTTTTCTTTAACTTGCTAATTTGACACCTTGTTTGGCCTCAAAACGTAAGGGTGTATACTTTGATTTAGTTGGTAGATAAGGTTTAATTTGTTATTACATATGACTGAGATTTGTATATCAATCACTAGTATGCCATTGGTCTTTATTTTATGCTCTGTTTCGATCTTGTGTTTATTTTCATGTAGAAAAAATGGCGCGTAATCCTATCATTAGTAAACGAAAAAAGAGAGCCCAAACTATTCAGATTTTGACTTCATTGGTTAGTGTGTTCAATATGGTTTTCGTGACATGGTTTCGGTTATCATTGCTACGTGTAAGTATCATGAGACCTCTCAAGAAAAGTAAAGAACAAAAAATTCTTGAAAGAACGAACTGGTTATTTAGGCTGACAAGAGAATCTGATAGTGTTTGTATTAGCCAACTTCGTATGGATAGGCGAACCTTTGATCTACTATGTGAGATGGTAAGTGACGTTGGAGGTTTAAAAGGCACAAAAAACATGTCATTAGAAGAAATAGTTGCCCTTTTCTTGTATGTGTTGGCTCATCACAAAAAGAATAGAACGATTAGCTTACTTTTCTTACGTAGTGGAGAAACTATAAGCCGACAATTTAATAACTGCCTCCTAGCGATCCTGAAATTACATGACATACTGTTAAAAAGGCCAGAGCCTATTACAGAAGAATGTGAAGACTATCGTTGGAAGTCATTCAAGGTACTACTTTCCATTTTGTTTCTGTAAAGTTTTCTATGCAAAGTTAGAATCAAAGGTTATTAGTTACTGATAATCATGAAAAATAGAGGGTTGTCTTGGTGCTTTGGACGGTACTTTAATTCGAGTCACACCTCCATCCGATCAAAAACCATGATATCGCACTAGAAAGTCAAGCATTGCAACAAATATGTTGGGCGTATGTTGTCCAAACATGCAATTCATATATGTTTTACCCGGTTGGGAGGGTTCGGCACATGATGGTCGTGTGCTTAGGGACGCCATAAGTAGGCCTGATGGTCTTAGAATTCCTCAAGGTACACACGACATATTATCTGCTTCTTTCATTTTTTCTGCAATTCATAACATTTTCAATGACATAATTTTTTATTTATTTATAAATTTGGAACTTGGAAGGTTGTTATTACTTGGTAGATGCTGGATATTGCAATGCCCCAGGCTTTCTTGCCCCTTTTCGAGGTCAGCGATATCATCTCAACGAGTTTTATGGTCACCGACCTCAAAGTGCCCAAGAATATTTTAACATGAAACATGCTAAAGCGAGAAATGTGATTGAGAGATGTTTTGGCTTGTTAAAAGGGCGATGGAAGATATTAGCTTCACCTTCATTCTTCCATATTACAACTCAAGTTCGCATTATTCTAGCATGTTGTCTTCTTCATAATCTAATAAGGAAGTATATGAGGTTTGATCCACTAGAGACGGCACAAGATGAAGTAGACGAGATTGAAAATGAGGAACAATTAGAAAATGAAGATTAGCTGACACATATTGATCCAACAGATGAATGGTTGAATTTTAGACATGTTTTAGCGCATGACATGTTTAATGGTTGGAGAGAACGAACAAATCCTTGATAATTATTTTGTCATTCGGTTTCTCATGGACGCGTACTTGTTTTTCTGAAAGAAGCTCATATTTTGTTTCAGTGGTGGGTGATGGATCTTGCTCAGACACCTGCTGTTAGACCTTGGTAGTTTGGTAGTTGTTTATAATTAGGATGGTTGTTGCCATATTAGTTTTTGTGTAGTGCTTCAAAAGTTTCTTATGTTATCTTTTTTTGTTGTTGCTGTAGCTAGTAGCTAGTGTGTAAAAGACACTCTTTTGTACTTACTGTGTGTTACTTGGGTTAATAAAAATTGCTTCAAGAATATAATTTGTTCATGTTTGTTTTCATGTTTCATAAGAACGGTGTAAATTGTTCATAATTATGTACTTGATCAGGTTATATTTTTCCCAATTACCATTACCATAGCCAAAAAAACCAAAATCAAACCAAACATATGTTTTCAAGTAATGATATCTATACACATTCCACTAAACTATCAAACTCATACCGATAGTGATTCCCTACTACATACCAAACATGCCCTAAGACTTCATACTTATAAATTACTCCTCTAAACTATTCTTTTACAATAAGATGATTAGTATATTTGAAGAAGTAGAGATAAGTGTGTGTATATATTAACATCTCTTAGTGAGCAAGGGAAATAAAACAAATTGGTCTAAAAGTAACAAGAAGAATATAGTGTAAGATATAACACGCGTATAGTATGACTTGTAAAAGGTTAAATGCCAACAAATTAAAACGTGTCAATTTTTGCTTTAACTTACTAGTCTCATGACTTGTCTTTTTAGTATATGCCGTAAAATCTTAAACCACACTTCTAGAGTTCCCCAGTATACTCCCTAGTACTTATCCTCCACTTTGCTTTTGCTTCGTAGTATTTTACGTCTCTAAATATACTTCGTTGAGTGTTGGTGTATATGTCCGGACTACGAAAGCCTCCATGTGTCCAAAGGAATATATACCGGACAACGAGACATGACACTCTTTTATCCAAGAGATCCTTTTATCCAAAAGTCTGTACCAAAAGCCATGCTCGGGACGCCTAACCCGAATACTGCGGGAAATGTTCCTCACGTGCAGTGGCGCAGCTTCATAGGGGAGGGGTGGGGGGGGGGGGGGCGGCCGACCCCCCGAAATTTTTTTTGCGATGTAGGGGTATATAGTTTTCGTGTAGAAAAATTTCGGTATTTTCGGTTTCGTCCCCCCAATTTAATTCGGTTTCGACCCCCCATAGTGTTAGGAAAAAAAAAATTAGATCCCGACCCCCCACTCGAAAAATCCAAGCTTCGCCACTGCTCACGTGGACCGGCACCTAGCATCTAGGCTACGCATAGCCCTATGTTGTCAAGTACAATATTTGGGATAGTATAATATTCAACTTCATTCAACGCACAACTAACTAATTCAATAGCATTTACTCTCATATTTATTACTTAGCCGTTTGACCTATAGCTATTATTTACTCTCGCGCCGGAGCTTGGTCTTGAGATCAAACCCAGGACAAGGCTAACCACGTGTCTGTCATGTGTATAGGTGCACGAATGATATCATTTACTCAGTCCGAAGGAACCTACACGTGCTCAAGCCGAGGAGCAATTATTTACTTCTACATTGAGCAAGTTTAGTTTTTGGCTTTTTCCGACTAACAAACAGAATTAAGCTAACCGTGATATAGACTTGAACATGGTAACATTTTCAATTTTGTGAGGTTTGCTAAATCACTTCAGGTTTATTTGCAACAAGTTTGAATTTGCTATTCTATTTTTCTTAACTTGGTTTGAAGTTATGACATTTTACAGTTAAGTAGTGATAGTCACAAACTTTTATTGACGTACGCATGATCAAATATACTTGAGCTAGAGGGTGTTCGCGGACATATTTTTAAAACGCCATCCTTAAAAAATAAAATAAAATAAAAATGGCTTTTTAAGATCTTTTAGAATCTTTTATATAATAAAAGAATTACATTATTTCTGAGTTTTTTTGCAAATCCCTTCTCATTGAGAAAAAAATTGAACCAATAGTAGAGCTCGATTTTGCCACGTAGGCGAAATCGAGCGACGTGATTGGTCAATAAAAAGTCAAAATTAAATTGATTTTGGTCAAAATTAATAAATTTGGTGTAGAAATTTGGTTAAGAAAAAAAATGCATAAAAATATAGGTGTCAAATTTATGAAAACAAAAACTTAAAAAAAGAGGAAGTAATTAATAAACTTTAGTGATTGAATTTTAAATAATTTATATAGAGTAAAGTGTAAAATTACAAGTTTTCATGTTTTTTAATAACTTTATAAAAACACAAATAACCCCTTGCACTTTATACCTCATATACTTTATAATATTAACTTTGTTTAAAATTACATGAGTATTAATATTAGTTTTTAGACTTTCATCCATTAAAATTATAAAATTTGATAAATATGCGTATTAGTTTTAATATACGTTAAATATTTTTTTTAAACTAATGTTAGTTTTAAACTTTCATCCATTAGAATATTTTTTTAATAAGGACTCATGTTACTATTTAGGAAAAAAAAAAAAAAAAAAAAAAAAAAAAAAAAAAAAAATCGAACTTGACAGTTTTTGTTTTTGTATGCATCGAACTTGACACTTTTTACCATTTTGTCAGCTAAACGTCGCATCGTTAGTCCTTTACACTAACAGTCGTTAGTAAATAACTTAAAATTCCGTTTTCTTACGTTTTTATACGTTTTCATCCGTTTTCTTACGTTTTTGTCCGATTTTACACATTTTTGTCTGTTATTACATATTTTCGTCCATTTTCGTTATTTTTTTTTTACGTTTTCGTCTGTTTCTGCACGTTTTCGTCTGTATTCTTACATTTCATTCAATTTTATACGTTTTTGTTTGTTTTTACATGTTTTCGTCTGTTTTACACATTTTGTCCGTTTTCTTACGTTTTCATCCGTTATTATACGTTTTCGTTCGTTTTTACACATTTTCGTCTGTTTTTACATGTTTTCGTCCATTTTCGTCCTTTTCTTTTACGTTTTCGTCTGTTTCTGTAAGTTTTCGTTCGTATTCTTACATTTTCATTCAATTTTATACGTTTTTGTTTGTTTTTACATGTTTTCGTCTGTTTTACACATTTGTCCATTTTCTTACGTTTTCATCCGTTATTATACGTTTTCGTCAATCTTTACACGTTTTCGTCCGTTTTTATACCTTTTTCATTCGTTTTTGCATGTTTTCTTATGTTTTTATACGTTTTCGCTCTTTTTTATAAGTTTTCATTCCTTTTTAAACGTTTTCGTCCGTTTTTACACGTTTTCGTCTATTATGTGTTTGTTCACATTTTTATTCGTATAAAACGGATGAAGACATGCAAAAACTAACGAATACGTATAATAAAAAATGTCAAGTTTTGTGTTACAATGAAAAAGAAAATAGTTGGCTACACATAATGGTAAAAAGTGTCAAGTTCGATGCATTTTTTTTTTATCATTTTCCCTACTATTTAAAAGTTTAATTTATGCGTACACGGGTTTGAAATACGGCTAAATTTTTAGTAACGGGAATATAAATATCAAATTGTAAGCACGAGACTGTGATATGAAAATTAATATACCCGATTCTACATATAACAACGACTCATGAAATTGTCATTTAAAATTTGTATATGGATATCCATAAAACCATTTTAGAAACTTTACGGAGCATATTTTAACTTCATTAACGCTCATTATGTGCTGCTAAATTCACACATTTTGTACAACATGATATCAATAGTTAAAGTTAAATTACAAAATCAACCTCAACCTCAACATGTATTTCAGTTAAAAACGTTATACAAAGCTAATTATTAAAAAAAACAAATAAACACATGGGTTAGATAGTCATTGTTTAATATAGAAGGTGTTTTCCTTAAATTATATAAAAAAAATGCACGCATCACAATCCTTATTTGATAACAATCACCTCCTAAGAAAAAGAACGTAGGTGATGACCTAACTTTTGTTCATTGACGTGATGTTTTACTAAAAAAATAAAAAAATAATAATAAAAAAATAAAATAAAAAAACCTTTATAGTTGGTCGTTGTAAACGAATTAAAAGTGTATACATGAGAACTATTCAGCAAGAATATATAGTTTTAATCAGGTTATTATGTTACTATATTACGATAATGTTATTGAGTTGGTAATCACGGATGTGAGATACAACAATTATTCTAAACTTATGATTTATGTGTAAACCTCTTTTTGCTTCTGAATAGAATCCGAAATAGACCTCAACAGAACTTTGGCTTATGCCTTATATAACTGATAGTATTTAGTAACCTTTTTTTATGGTTTAACTTTTTTTTGTTATACATACCAACTTTTAGTAACTCTTTTTTATGTTTTATTGAAAACTTTTACACTTAATATTTGTGCTTTTACTATAAACACACTAAGCTATAATAGAATTAGTTGTGAGTTCAGGGGTTTTTCACTAAGCTTCTAAAAAGCTTATAGCTTTATCATTCACTTATTGTGTTATGGTAATTGAATAAGCAAATAATTTAACACTACAAGTAATAATAATTTCCTTATAGTTCGGGATTAGAGAAAAATTATTCTTATATATTATATTTAAACGTAAGATTAAATTTGAGTTATACCCATTACATCTTTTTTTTTTTTTGTTTCTCTTTATGTAATAAATAAGCTATAATGTAAGCATGTATGTTAATTTGATAATTTTATGATTAAACATGAGAAGTAAATAACACAAACTTATGAAAATACAACTTTCCAAACCAAAAGGTAGATTAGTAAAAATAATCTGATAGTTATTGATAATTAAGGAAATGAATCATTCTTCAAAGCTATCTAAATATGCTATATATTTTAACGAAAATATAAGTAAAAGAAATACAATAATTACAAAACACACCGTAAATTGATAGCACGGGTTTGCAAAACTAAAAGCATATATCACTAATATCTCATGCAAGTCCAGTATTATCATGTGATTTTTCTTGAATAATAAAATATAATTTTTAATCCAAAAGTATTCACCTAAAATAATAGGTATGTTATAACATATACATATGATTTTTTATTTTTAATCCATCAAGTAAAACCATTTGAAACACGTTAAATGGTTCATTTTTTTAATCGATACTAATACATAATTAAAACGAAATTTTAAAAACCCTGTGCGTGCACAGGTATTATAACTAGTTTAATAGAAAACGAATACTTTTTGCGATTTCTAGAAAAATGCATATTGTATTAGATTTGTGAATTCGCCTCTTTAGCACTTTCTAAAGATTCTCAGTCTTAACTTTTTTGTTAAAATTTTGAAAATTAACTTTATAATATATATCCCATATTTTATTTACATATCAAAGAAGAGAAAAGAAATGTAAAGGAAAGGAAAGAATATGTCTCGAGGTTTTTTTTTTTTTTTTTTTTTTTTTTTTTTTTTTTTTTTTTTTATGGAGATAGAAATGATGGGTAAAGAAGAGAAAAGAAAGGTAAAGGAAAGAAAAGAAAGTTGATTTTATATTTCATGTTTTCGAGTTGAAATAAAACAAAAGGAAATAAAGAAATAATTTTGTGTTCTCTAGTTGGTTAGAAAAGAAAGAAAAAGAGACATAATTACATTTATACTCTTTTTAATATGTTCGTGTTTGGTATAACAGCTAATTTTCATCTGTATGCTGCAAAGCTAGGTTTTTACCTTTATAGATGCTTCAGTTAAGCCTAATGAAGCTCTATACACTTAAGTTCATCACATAAGATGGCCCTATATCTTGAATCTCTAGCTACTTGGTTTTATGAGAGCATACTATGTTTGCATTAGGCCTTGGTGGAGGTAAATGCAGTCTAGTGTGCTTCAAGTAAATTCCTAAGTAAAAAGTGATTCATAAAGTGGTTTCCTTAGTGTGAAAGGGTAGAATGAACTTGTAGGATGGTACATGGGATCGATGATTGGAATAGTGAGGGACGAAAGATGACCCTACTTGGTCCTTTCAGTGTGCCATCATGGGGGCATGTAGTTTCTCCCTAAAGGTGAGTGTTTCTAGGACCTTGAAGCCTTTTGCAAAGAGGGAAATGTAGAGGTCCTAGAAGAGCCCTTGATTGGAATGGTTGGGTTCCTAACGAAGCCACACTTTTTTCCCTCCTTTGCTATTGTGGGTGCTGGTTGAATGTCTTTGGAGAGGGTATGATGTGGAAATGTAGTTAGATAGTAGGTGCTAAATAATAAAGGTGAGTTCTGATGGTAGTGATTGATTTGGGCTTAAAGAGATGGAAATGCTCTGTTTGGTATTGCTACCCGAAATATGATGTATCAGATATAGTCTTGTTCTTTGTCTGATATCGGATGTATGTGTAATTTTTAAGTGTATCTGGTTTTGGTCTGTCAAAACCAGCTTTATGCTTATAATGTACAGTTTTTTGAAAGTTATATATAAAAGTTCACCTTTGCACAAAAAAGATAATAAATAAATAAAAATAAAAATAAAAAAATATTCGTTTTTGTAGAACCGTAGATGGGGGTGAATACGGTTTCCTTGACTTTTTAGATGTTTAAAAACTTTAAGCCAAAGAGAACATCAAGTGGTTGTATAATAATCCAACAACCACTAACACAACCAAAGTATATAAAGCAAGTAAAAGACACCACGATATATATTGGTTCTGGATGGGGGTTTATACCATCCGTACGTCCAGTTGCGAATCCGCCACTCTGATACTATTCACTAGTATAATTCTTTTGGTGGACTGCAAACCGTTACAATTCACTCCACCAATATTCACCAATATTGATGCTCACAAAGAAGGAGTTACTCCCACGGTATTCCGCCCTCGGAAACCACCCAAAAGAATCTCACGATTCGACTTTACCTAAGGATCACAAAGATCTCTACTAAGACTTCCACCCGGAAGTATCAAACCCCAACTAGATCCCCAATGATCTAGGCTTGGTCACCAAGACACAAGACTTCCCTTACAACCAATAGAATGAATAAAATATATGATTGTTCAACCAAGCCCTAACCTAACCTAGAGACTCGATTGTAATAGAAATGGTATAAGTAAGAAGACCCCTGACACAATCACAATAGTGGATTAGGTTCTTGTGATTCTTCCTTTGCAAGTAGATGTGTTCTTTCAAAGATGTTAGTATGAAAATCAAGAACACAAGATTAGAGATAGAGAGATTTGAGAGTGTTTAGAAAGAAAGAATCTAGAGAGAAAGAATAATGGCAAGATGTGAGGAATACAAGAGGCAAGTGTGGTATTTATAGGCCAAGAACCCAAACTTGGGAAATTTTACCGAGGCCTGCTCGTCACCCGCGCGTTAACGCGCCAGGCATCTGTAAGATTTTCTGAAGTGTTGGGTGTTTGGATCTTACAAATACCTATCCTTGCTAAACCCCCAATTGTACTTCACATTAAACCTTAACATTAATCATTCTAAGGTTTGCCAACTCAAATAGCCAATTTGGAAAATGTTTTGTGAAGTGTTTAAAGAGAAACAAAATTACCAAGGGTGTAAAGTGTAGATAGGGTAATTTGGAAGGGGTAAAAGTGTATCTCCTCTCATGGCATATAAAAGAAATAAATAATATGCCAAAGAATATTCTAATGCTTGGGGGGGAGGGGGAAGAATGTGATGGAGGGTTGAGATGAAATGGTTTGAATTGGATGGCTAGGATCAAAGGGAGCCTCCCTTGGTTTTCAAACAATTTGGCATGTGGCGAATGTGGATGGATGAGATGATCTCATTTGAAATAGATGGCTAGGATCAAACATGCCTAGGTTAGGGTTAAAAAGGATATTCCAAGGAATATGCTTTGCTTGGGGGGAAAGGAGAAATCCATGGTTGAGATGGTTTTGGTTTGAATTCAATGGTTGAGATCAAGCACATGTGGTGGCATAGATAGGAGAGATTGGATGGATGGTTGGGATGAGTTTAGTTTGAATTCAATGGTTGAGATCAAGCCCATGTGATGACATAGAGATAAGGGGTTGGATGGATGGTTGTGATGTGTTGTAATTTGAAATCAATGGCTTGGATGAGAGGAGCCATATTAGGGTTTCAAACAATTCCCCATGTGACAAAAATGAAGGGATGAAATGTGTTGTAAGGGAATTGATGATTTAGATGTAGTGTGTAAGGGAATATGTAATGGTGTAAGAGAATATTTGATTTAGATATTATTGGATATGATTGGTACTGTCTTATGTATAAATGAGATTAAGAGAGGATTAAGACATAATCTAATTGTCATTAAGAAGAAAAGGTTTAGACAATTAAGATTATAAGTTGAGAAAATCATAGGTTACTTATAAGTTCAAGTAACACAATGTCGAGAATCCATAGTTTCATATCTCGTGACTTTCCACGACTCGACGTTCTCAACTAATACCTTGGTTCAAACAAGTTAAGTGCTTTGCCTTGATGTAAAGCATAACACAAGTGGGAAAGGATGCGTTTACGCAAAGTGACATTTGACTTAGTTTGACCAATAAGGGAGTAAATCCGTTACGTAATTAGAGAAGACATAAGCACGAGATATAAGCATATGGATGCTTCAACACGATGTTACGTGAAATATAGAAGCTTCCTAAGTTTAGAAAAGCCTTGGCTAGAGGCGATAGTTAAAATACATGAGTTGACGTTTTCCCGTAAATGGGTACTTTAAAAGTTGGATCTTTCAAGTCTCAAAACTCGTTTCGAGTGTTCTCAATTAAGCACATAACATATTCATACTTGTATTGAAAGATTCACATTTGTCGGGTAAGGGGAAAGCCGACTTTCAAAATTCGCCCGGAACCATACAGACTCCTGGTGCGTCACCCGCGCGTTAACGCGGGGGCAACGCGCCAGGAGCAGACATTGTCTCCGGCGATTTTGAGCTAACGTTTGTTATTTTATGTGTTTCGATGGTTTGTTTGTCATCATTAAAACATAAAGAGATCTTGATTATGTTGCCTCAACAGTTTTATCATTTATAAGTAAATACTGAAGGTTATATTGGTCATTATATAGTAAATAGTTCGGGTGTAGAATGGTTTCCACCCATATTTGGGCGGAAAATTCTTGAAAAAAAAAATAATATGAATTTTCCTATCATTTCCATCCTTTTTCATTTCGTTTCTATCTAGAAAAACTCAAGAACACAATAAAATTTCAATTTTCTATAATTTCTTTTGCTTTCCTTCTAAAAAGTAACTCGAGAACGGAGCGTGAAGCTGCGTTGTCCTTCTGAATTATAAGCATGTTTAGCTTGAGTAAACAACTTCATGTAATTTTGTTTTTAACAACACATTTTTTTTTTTTTTTTTTTTTAACAATTTTTGACAACATTTGAATTAAAAGACTTCCAAGGAGTATAAACAAACACATGAACAATTATATATATATATATATATATATATATAAAACAATCAGTCGGCTGAAAAAAAACACTGTAGCACAACACTAACTAACGGTCGTTAGTTACTAACTAACGGCCGTTAGTTACTTAACGACTGTTAATTAACGGCTGTTATTTTTAATATTTTTTAAAAAAATTCGTACGAAATTGGTCCTTCATCTCAGAGGTTCATTGCAAAATTAGTCTTCTAATAATTTACGTAATTGGTTCTTCAAGTTATACATCCATTGCAAAGTCAGTCTTTGATCAATAACTTGACTTTAGGTAGCTAACGACCGTTATATTTAACAATTTAAATAAATAAAATAATAATAATAAATAAACTTGGTCCTTCATTTCAGAGGCCCGCAGCAACGCGCGACTTACATCCTAGTATTATACATAGATAGTTCAACACGTCTTTATACTAACACAACGATATCTTGGCTTTTTAACTCGTGTTATACTCACCTTTATTTAAACACATGCTCAATTTTCGTATCTATCTACTAATTTGGATAACTACATGTAACATGTTTTTCACGAGCTTGAATGAAATATCGAACATGCATGACACTTGCCCCTTTGACAACTCTATGCGTTTCATTTAAGTTAATACGGCACATATGAACAGTGGCGAAGCTTGGATTTTGTAAGTGGGGGGTCGGGATCTAAATTTTTTTTTTCCTAAGGCTATATTTCAGGTATACCAAAATTTTTGGGGGGTCGAAACCGAATATACCGAAATTTTTCTACACGAAAACTATATACCTCCTACATCGCAAAAAAAATTCGGGGGGTCGGGCGCCCCCCCCCCCCCTATGAAGCTTCGCCCCTGCATATGAAGCTAAAATATGTAGTTTATCGCGAAATAAATACATGTGATCTTAATAAAATAAACACAAGGCGTTTTCGGATAATTCATGTTTATTGAATTCCATATAATTAAGCACATTTGATTAAGCATTTGTTTGATATAAGCCAGTCGTAAGCATCGTTCTTATCACTACTCAACTAATTCATAAATTAATCAAAGAAAGTTGTTATCGTTACAAACAACACCTTGATTTTAGTAGTAGTTGCGTAGCAATTCTAAACAATGCATGCAACTTGTAGGCATATTAAACATTTAAAAATAATTTTATATTGAATTCCGAAAAAAATAAAATAAAATAAAATAAAATAAAAACAACCTTAAACTTTATAAAAATACATGTATTTTTGAAAGGATAGAGACAAAACCACCAGGACGATTTTCACGGTTTACCCTAATGTTTTTCAATAAAGAATATGTGAAGTTTCTTTTTTAATATACGGTCTTTAGAGGAGTGTAAGCGGTGCCATTATAAATGACCATCGCTTGAGTAAGACCACAAAATTTCATGCACTTTTATTATTACATATATACACAACATGAAACTTGAGTTTAATTAATTCATACACTACTTATACATGTATATATAACGTGTGTGTTTAAAGGCCTCTTTGTGATGATGACACGAAGTCACCAAAATCTATTAGAAGACCCTAGCATAACCATGATATCGTACATGATTACTATGCATACTTATATGTAGTAAGACTTAGTATTTGTAACCTGATAAATCACTCACATATCGTCATATCAATTTGATTAAGCTTAAAATCTAATTATTTTTTCTATTTTACGACATAAATTTTTTAAAAAGATTTTCACTGATGTGTAATAAAATTATTTGTTATAGAAAAAAGAGTTATAAATAAAAAGAGTAAATAAATGGTCAAATTATGATGTCACATCATTGCATGATTTTTTTTTTTCTTTTCTTTCTTTTTATTTAATAGAGTAAAATGCAGAAATCGTCCTTGTGGTTTGCAAAAATTGCACGTATCCTCCCTGGTCTTCAATAAGTGCAGGCGACCTCCCTAGTCTTCATACTTTTGGTTCATTTTGGTCCTTAGCACTAACAACCGTTAGTCTATCTCAGTTATTTGATAAATAAATGGTCCCTGTCGCTACGCTAAATTGCGTCCAACGTCCCTATTTTTTTGAAATTTTCATTTTCCAACCTTTTTTTCCGAAATTGTTTTCGAAATTATTTTTTTTCTCAAATTAATTTTTTTAGAATTTTTTTTCGTGAAATCATTTCTTTTTCTTAAATTTATTTTCGAAATTAATTTTTTTAGAAAAATTAATTTTTTATTTTAGAAATTAATTTTTTTAAGAAAAATTAATATTTTATTCAAAATTTTTTTCCAACTTTTTTTTCCTGAAATAATTTTTTTAGAAATTTTTTTCTAAATTTTTTTTTTAGAAATTTTTTTCCTGAATTTTTTTTTAGAAAAATAATTTTCAAAAAAAAAAATAATTTCTCTAAAAAAATTAATTTCGAAAATAAATTTAAGAAAAAGAAAAGATTTCACGAAAAAAATTTTCTAAAAAAATTAATTTGAGAAAAAAAATAATTTCGAAAAAAAAAGTTGCAAAAGAAAATTTCAAAAAATTAGGGACGTTGGACGCAATTTAGCGTAGGGACAGGGACCATTTATGTATCAACTAACTGAGATAGACTAACAGTTGTTAGTGCCAGTGACCAAAATGAACCAAAAGTATGAAGAGCAAGGAGGCCGCCTGCACTTATGAAAGACCAGGGAGGATACGTGCAATTTTTTGCGAACCACAAGGACGATTTCTGCATTTTACTTTATTTAATATATCGGCTGAAAAGTATGATATATATCTTTTTTGTCATAAAATAAGCAAATTAAATGATAAAAGAGGTGGTAATAGTTTAGTTTTGTCTTTCTTACGGGGCAGGCTATCTTAAAAGCTCATTTTAGCCACGTGTATCTCTTTTATATCATTGCTTCTTTTGTTCACTCTAATTATATACTTTGTTCTAATAGAATAATTATATATACTATATAAAAGGCAGGCATTCAAGGAGAAAGCGACACGTGTCGCTACAGTATGAGCTACAGTAATTTTTTTTTTTTTTTTTTTTTTTTTTTTTTTTTACATAAATTTCCGTATGAAAATTTGATTTTTTTAAAAAAATTAATAACAAAAAATAAAAATAAAAAAATACGAAAAATAATACACTTACAAAAATTTCTTATACAAATTTGTTTCTTTTAAAATACCCAAACAACCAAAAAAAATTTCAACCGCAACGCCAAAAAAAAAAAAGAAAAAAAAAAAAAATCCGTAAACATAAACAAATTATGCTTCCAAGTAAACATATGCATACTTCAAATAACAAAATTAT
Organism: Artemisia argyi; assembly: GCA_030686995.1. Classification (NCBI taxonomy): domain Eukaryota; kingdom Viridiplantae; phylum Streptophyta; class Magnoliopsida; order Asterales; family Asteraceae; genus Artemisia; species Artemisia argyi. Next base: position 4,410,409 of record CM060679.1, read on the forward strand.
TAATTACACCGTACAACCGATAAAACACAAAACGCACCCGCCGCAACGCGCGGGCAACCCCGCTAGTTTACTTAGTTTAGTAGGTTGATAAACATCTGTCCATTACAGTGTACACTTAATCAAAAATGTACATAACTTAAAATATATATATATATATATATATATATATATATATATATATATATATATATATATATATATATATATATATATATATATATATATATATATATATATGTGTGTGTGTGTGTGTGTGAAATTGTTGGGTTTCCTTGTAATTTACTGATACAAACATTATCATATATCTACACAATTACACGAACACCACATCTTAGAATTTAACAAAAGAATGAATAAAATAAAACAAACCTTTAATCATGATTGATATGCATTTGACTTTACTAAAGAATTGAAATGGTTAACAAATTAAAAGATTGATGATGATTGAGAGTTTGAGACTAATAATCCATTAAGAGTCAAACTCATTCATAACTTGCAATATGCTATCGTTCACAACTTGCAATTGTTATTTTGGAAAGACAAATTAACGCGGTATCGAAGTATCGAAACGTTGTAGTAACATATGTGGCGTATCATTTAGAATATAGTTGGTATATATCAATCGTCGACATATAGTTGTTGTTATGGATTATAACTTGGTAACATATATATATATATATGCTTTACGTGTCTTCAAAAGTGTTATGCCTTTTTTTTAGCAATACTTTATTTTCAAAACAAGTTTGATAGCAATGTAATTGAGTTAAGCAAACCAATGTTTTTAAAACCGGGTTCGAAATCGACCCGGTCGAGTCACCGAGCATCGGGTCAACTGTTTCGACCGCCGGATCAACTTGGGTTTTTACTAAAAAAATTTGAAAAAACGAAACCCGGCCGGGTTTCGAGAATCGAGTTGACCCGCGTCACTCAAAACCTGACAGGTCTTACCGGTTCACACGGTTTTAGAAACCCAAATTTTTTACCTTTTTTTTCTGAAACCGGTTGAACCGGGTTTTAAAACACCGGTGCGAACACGTTATTAGCTTGTTTTTAAGTAATTTCATTTGTTGAGTTGGGGTGCAAGAAATATTAAGGCTTGGGGTTAGTATAGTGACACGTGAGGCTAGTTTAATTTGGTATGGAATGCCACGTCATATGAGTTGAGTCGCGTGCGGGTAGGATTTGATTGTTTGGCGGCAAGTTATTGGTTGGAAAGTACGCTAGTTATTCACTATTGCCAACCCATCACTTTGCTGATGTCCTTTGTGTATTTTCATTTCCTTGCAAGTGATATAAACTTGATGGCCAAGTAATAGACTTGGTGGGCAAGTTAGTAATAGACTTGCTGGCCAAGTTATTACTCGGATGTCTTAAAATAATGTTACCCTTTGTATTAATCAATCAGAATGATATTTAATTGATTGCAGAATGTAATGGTTATATTATACATTTTTAATGTATACATTTTCAGGTGCGGACCGAGGGGTTCTCAGGAACCTCATGGATTTTTTTCCGTAGTGTAAAATTATATCAAATATATCGATTTTTTTTAATGAACTTGGTTTTTAATTTTTCGGTTACATTTTTTGATATTTTTCATAAAATGAACCTGATGACTATTGACCGTGAGTCTACCACCGGACATTTTACTTTTTCACAAGAGTATGGAGCATATTTGCAAGTGACTATAAGAGGGTTAAAAGCAATCAGCTAAAAATATTTGTAGCAGGGATGAAATTACGGGGTTTAATTACGGAACCCGATAAAATTTAATTTCGTAGAGCTAATTTTTGCGAAAAACACCGAATACTTCGAAATGCAACTGTCATCATACATTGTGTTTTTAATTATTACTTAGTTAGTCCATGGTCTGAAAAGTGAATTTAGTTTTTACTAAACTCGATCATTTTTATTAAAAATCATACTTTTTTTTTTTTTTTTTTTTTTTTTTTTTTTTTTTTTTTTTTTTTTTATAACAGCTAAAAAAATTGTGTCATCAAACACTTTTAACTTCGATTACTCTACTGATTTACTATGCCTAAATCAGATATCTACCCTTTTTACATAACCTGAATTGAAAAAGCTCATATATTAACGTCATGTTTAGAGTATAAAGAGATACTATCTATCAAAGAATCAAGCTATCTAAAATTTGAGTTGCTTTAAGTTTTGCTTTTATCTACATCATGACTTAACAAAGTTGTTTTTGTCTAAAAACCGATTTGGTTATCTATGACGACTTATCCACAGGTTTATGTTGATTGTAGTAGTTAAATTGGGTTACTTGTTAAGTTTTAGTTAAGCAAGGTCTACAAGTCATTTAGCTAGCTAGTATAGAATTCACGCTAGTTAAGTAACTAAAGTCATCCAAACACAAATTAAATGTGCGCATAGTTGTAAGGCAGACACGTTAACCCGTGGAAAGCATGATGTTGTATGTTAGAATATAATCTCCTTCCCAAACATATTGTTTAGATTTAAAAAAAAATAAATAAATAAAAAATAAAAATTGTTTGTGAATTGTTATCTAAGCTATAGTTTTGATTTAATGACATGTGTTGGTCAAAGTTTGTGGATGTACATAAACTACACTTTTGGTACGTAAAGGTATAGTTTGAGGTACAAGTAATTTGAGGTCATGCATTACGTTTAGGGTAGATGCTTTTTAGTGATATAGGTTTTAGTATATGGAATTTATGTTTGGCAAAAGTAGCTGTGAGCAGTAGCATTGAGCAGTAGCTGTGAGCAGTAGCCAAAAAAGCTCATAGCTTCATAAAGAAGCATTGGGAAAATGAGCTTTCCTAAAAAATAGCAAAGCCCACAGCTCTCATGCCAAACAAACATCAAAAACAAAAAAGCTCATTCTCACCGCTCATTACCCCAAAAAGCTCCAAAAAAGCTCCGCGCCAAACATAGCATTTATCTAACAAATTTGTGTTAGATTATCATTATATGTAAGATGTGAGTTAAATGACTAAGCAATTTTAAATGGGAGGTGATTTGCAGACTCAGTAGAATATAAATATAGTACAAGTATTTGATGTAGTAATTGGAGTGTTCTAATCAAAACGGAAAGTGTGCAAATTAATTCCATTTTCAAAATATTTACTAGACCAATTTTTTTCACATATTGTCTAATTACACAGAAAGGTTAAAGGATGGATTAAACTGGACAAAGGTGATGAAAATGAATAACCAAACTTGTCTAATACAATGATAGACAACATGGGTTTTATGCTTTTATATAACGATATTTGGGACAAAATTGTTTATCAAGTAAATGTTCAATCAAAATGTTTGCTATATTCATCAATATAGAATGTTCATCATTTTTTTCTTGTTTATCTATATCTATACTATCTATAATGGAAAAATAGTCAAAGGTGAAAGGTGAAAAATGAAATAGTCAATATTGTGGAATGTTGAAAAATGTATATAAGGAAATATTGAAATGCATTTAATATTCTGTTTAAAACACCCCATTACTTAAAAGTACAATGATTTATTCACATTGTACAACCAATTAAAAACATATTTACCAAATTAAATACAACCAATTAAAACACAAACCAGGTTGACCCGGGACGCTTCAAACACGGCTGGTTGTCCCGGTTTAATTTGACCCATTTTCGACCCAACCTAGCAAGTTGACCCAGTTTAAATCGACCGGAACAGCTCAACCGGTTGAACCACCGGGGTCGAACCGGGTTTCAAAACATTATCCATTACTTAAAAGTACAATGATTTATTCACATTGTACAACTAATTAAAAACATATCTATCAAATTAAATACAACCAATTAAAACAAAAACCGGGTTGACCCGGGACGCTTCAAACCCGGACGGGTTGACCCAGTTTAATTTGCCCCGTTTTCGACCCAACCTAGCAAGTTGACCCGGTTTAAATCGACCCATTTTTCGACCGGAACGGTTCAGCCGGTTGAACCACCCGGGTCGAACCGGGTTTCAAAACATTATGTTAAATTCCCAAATCTTCAAACTTTTATTATTTTTCGTGTATAACCTATAAACTTTTTTTTATCAATAAACTATCTGTCGCTATAAAATTCCGTTGCTATGCACGGGTACTCGTCTAGTATCTATATACTAGGAAAAATGGTCAAAGTGGAAAAGTGAAAAAGTGAAAAGTCAAGTAATGTGAAATGTTGAAAAATGTTATTAAAGGAAATTATGAAATGTAATTAATGCTGTTATTAAAACACCCCATTATTTAAAAGTACAATGATTTATTCACATTGTACAACCAATTAAAATATATCTACCAAATTAAATACAACCATTACTTAAATACAAATCACAAACCGGGTTGACCCAGGACGTTTCAAACCCGACGGGTTGAACCGGTTTAATTTGACCCATTTCGACCCAACCTAGCAAGTTGACCCGGTTTAAATCGACCAATTTTTCGACCGGAACGGTTCAACCGGTTGAACCACCCGGGTCGAACCGGGTTTCAAAACATTATGTTTAATTCCCAAATCTTCAAACTTTTATTATTTTTCATTTATAACCTATAAATTTTTTTTTATCAATAAACTATCTGTAACTATAAAATCCCGTTCGTCTAGTATTCATCAATAGAAAAATGTTCATTTATCTATTGGCAAGTTCATCAATACAAAATGTTTATTTGATTTATACTCAGGTTGTTGGTCAAAAATAAATTTGGCCCAAAATAAAATGGGCCGACAGTTAAAGTGGTAAGTGGGCCAAAAAAGTAAAACCCAAAAAGAAGGTGAGATATTCGGTCGACGCCTCGACGGACGGTGTTTAGAAACGGAAGGTAAGTAACTAACCACCACATCCTCTATCTTTCAAATAAAAAGAAAAAGAAAAATAAAAAGAAAGAAAAGATAAAAAAAATAATCTTCTTCTTCAATGGCGACATCGTTACTGATATCGTCACCGTTATCTTCTTCTTCTTCAGTCGGAGGAAATGATAAATTAAAATCAAAGTCATCGTTTGTTCGGAAAAATGGAGGAGGAAGGTTTGTTAGGGTGAAGGCGTCTTTGGATTTTAATAATAATATTCCTAAGCAGTTTCGAGAAGGAAACTTAAAAGATGGATGTATGTCTCTCTTTCTTTTTATCTTTATTTTTATTGTTAATCATCAAATCCAAATCAAATGAGTTTATTTATGTAACTAGTTACAAATTAGGTTTATATAGCCCGCTTACGACTTATTTGGTTTTGGGCTTATGTTTCAAAAGCTCACCTATTGCGGCTTTTTTTGAAACTTTTCATTTCTTATGTTATAACAGACTTATATAAGCCGAAAAGTTCAAAATAAGCCACCATAGGTGAGCTTATCAAACATAATCCCAAAAACCAAATAACTCATAAGCCGGCTATATAAGCTGAAACAAACACTCCTTATGCTTCTTGCTATGAAAACATAAGAATCAAAGGTTGTTATGCTTAGATGTGGCTAGGTGTAGCGTAGGCCGCCTGTTTACACTTCACTTACAATACCCTATCCTGCCAGAGCCGGAGCGGGAGGTGAGATGTAGACCGTCACACTTCTACATCCGGCCGTACATGCCTTTATTATATTACTCAGTTGACCTTAAATTCATTACTTATAAGTCGTTAGAATTTTTTGAGTTTTTAAGAAATGGAACAGAGAACTTGAGGTGTAACTTATATTTAATCAATCATGAAAATGATAAGGGAACCTCTATAAGGTGTTTTTATGTTGATTACATTCCCTGAATATTAGTAAGTATGAGTACACTATAGGTACCTCTTTTTTTGAATGTTATATTTCCTTTGAAGTAGCAGTAGGGAGCGTTTCTAAACTGAAACTAGTTTATCCAGTAAATGGAAACCAAAGGATCTGACGAGTATCTGATTAAACAAGCTGGTGTATGTTATTATATAATGGTCCATGGTACTGAAATGGCTAGCGTGTTTTGTGTGAAGTTTGGAATTATGCGTGAGTAGTCAACTTCACTGTTTAATCCATGCTTGAGCTATGCTATGTGTCATTTTAGTTTAGTTTGGACGCGTAAAGGAAAATATACATGTTATGCGTTCTTGAATGCCCTGTTCTGGTTATCCTTCTGCTTCTTTTTATTTTGTTTAAAAAATATGTATGTCATCCTAAAAACAGTACGATTTTTTATTTAAAAATATCAATATGATGAAACATTTTTTTGGAAATATCTTGCACTGTCTTGGCTCGTTGCTCCTTTAGTCTCCAAGTTATTCATCCACTACTTTTACATGTATTTCAATTGACAGCGACCATGTCTCTAGTATGATATGTACTAGCAGAACTACTCCACCAAATGAGTAGCAATGTCATTAGAGAATTGGGGAAATTGGAGGGAGTACAAGAACAGAATGAGTAAGAAATAAAACCAGGAAAGGGACATCCTTGATGCTTAATATATAAAAATTGCTAATTAATCTGATTGATTCAGATTTCAAATCATGTTTCATTTCTCTATCATATCATTGTATATATAGGATAACTAAGAAACTGAACTACAGAAGCTAATTTATAGTTATATGGCTTGTGATATTGCACACAAAGAGGTAGGAGGGAAACTGTGGCTTAAGTATCTTTGTCCTGCTATGTTATGTTGGTATGTGTGTTATGTGGTAATTGAGAGTTGAGACTGTGTGCTTACACCTTATGAACTAATAAAACAAAAATTTCTGATGTGAGCTATGGGGTATTTGTGAGTGTGTGCAACAGTTATCATCTTCAATCTGGAACACTGGATACTTAGCTATCGCTGATGAACATCACTGGCTCTGCATGATGTCTTTTTAATGAATCAATTAACAAAAACAGAATAGCTCGTAATGTTTAAAATCTACCACTTAGTCATGAGTGATGGCCGCTGAGACTGTTATTTGGATTTTGGAAACTGAAACAGAAATATTTATTTACTCAAAGGGGCAAAATTAGTGGTATCGGTAGCTGCTTTCTGATGAGTTGTAGGTATTGTTTTTGATGATTTATTAAATCCAGATTTGCTTTTTTGTATGAAAGTCATGACACGGTCGTGTTTGATGTGATATAGAGTTTTTGAGATTATCGTTTATGAGCTGCTAGGTAAATTAAACTAGTATGTAATCGGACATTCTTAATTACTTGTCCCATATACAAACATCGCTAGAAGCAATGTCATCCTGGTAGTGAACACCATCATGACTTTCTTTGAGGTTAATAACTATGTGTAGGGAGTTTGGTTGAAATATCAGGAATTTTTTTTTTTTTTTTTTTTTTTTGTAAATGAGGTTGATTGTTTATGATATAGCTGTAGTCTTTAGTTGAATTTAAAGCACACTGAAACCTATACCATATTCTGTGTAGATATTGATTAGTGGATACTGACCAGAATCTTCAGTTCAAACTGGAGTTCTAGTTTAACCATTGATTATATCTTCTGTTCATTAAGTTGTGAGACTTCAGTATGACTTACCTGTGTCATTCCCTTTTCACCTTCGCAGTGATGGACAATTACAAGAATGTTCCTCAATATCTCTACGGTCTTAGTCCTTCACAGATGGACATGTTCATGACGGAAGATAATCCTGTAAGGCGGCAAGCTGAAAGCATTACAGAGGTATTTTCATTTTCACTTTTGCAGCTCCTTTTCATAAGTTAAATCCTAGTTCTAATGTGTACATGCTGCTGTAAATCTGTAATTATCCCCCCTAAAGTCACAGTAGTATAGGAAATGGGAAATCAGAAAGAAACAGACAGTTAAATGTTTTGGCATGAATTTTTTTTCTTTTTTCTTTCTGGAATTGTGTCGAGTATTCACAGCATGTGTAACTGTTCAAGGAATTTGAAGAACTAGCAAGGGTTACACTTAATGCTTTACCTTATTGGCAGGACACTATCTCATCCGCTCATAATTACTTGAATCATGGAGGAATGTGGAGTTCATCTGGAATGGATGATAGGCCTTCTGCGAAATACAGTATGAGCGTTAGCATGTATCGTGGAGGAGGCAGAGCTGCCGGAAGACCTAGAAGTGCTCCTCCAGATTTGCCATCATTGCTTTTAGATGCTCGAATTTGCTACCTAGGAATGCCGGTAAGACAGTCTACCTCAATTTTATTACATTCTTTTATTTATACTGTTACCTTATGCTAAAATAATCATTTTGCTCCAGATTGTTCCGGCTGTAACCGAGCTTCTTGTTGCTCAATTTATGTGGCTGGACTATGACAATCCTTCAAAGCCTATATATCTATACATTAATTCATCTGGAACACAGGTAAAACTCCATTTTTTTATGATTTGGAAATTTCATAACGTATCTTCATATATTAATTTTTCCCACATTGCATTGCCTAGAATGACAAAATGGAGACAGTTGGATCTGAAACTGAGGCTTACGCTATTGCTGACATCATGGCTGTAAGCGTTAATCCACTATTTGTTGCTGTCCATAATTCGAAAATCTGGTTCAACATTAATTGAAGATGTTAGTTTCTATTTTCTGTGCATTGTACTGATATGTTTTATGTTTTCTTTCATATTATGCCTCAAGTACTGCAAGTCGGACGTTTATACAGTGAATTGTGGCATGGCATTTGGTCAAGCAGCAATGCTATTAGCCCTTGGTACCAAAGGATTCCGTGCAATGCAGCCAAATTCATCTAGTATGTTCTTCTGCATAATTATATTTTATATCATTCTTTACTGAATTTTAGTTTTGTTCTTATATGGTCAGTTGAATCACATTAGTGTTTGTTTTGTGTTGCAGCAAAGTTATATCTACCTAAAGTTAACCGATCAAGCGGGGCTGCTATAGACATGTGGATTAAGGCCAAGGAGCTGGACACAAACACAGATTACTTCCTGGAACTCCTTGAAAAGGGAATTGGAAAACCGAAAGATGAAATCAATAAAGACATCATGAGGCCTAAGTACTTCCAAGCACAAGAAGCCATTGATTATGGAATTGCTGACAAAATTATTAGCTCGAGAGATAATGCTTTTGATAAACGGGTATGCTTTTTTTAATCATATCTATTCTCCAACCTATATGATCCATCGATTCTGTAGCCACCCGTTTTGATAATTGGTTTTTGACTGTTTAGAACTATGATGAGATTCTTGCACAATCGAAAGCGGCGAGGAGAGGTGCAGGTGGTGCACAGGCGGCTCCCTCTGGATTTAGGTAAATGTGAAGGCCACTGCTCCATAGACGGGTTTGGAGAATTTGGTTGGGGTGGTATCGGGTTTGTATCATATTGGTCTACTTTTAGCAGGAGTACTAAAACCTGTGACCAGGTAAAATGATAGTATTGTATACGGTCATACGTAGAAGTGCTTATGACTTCCTGTAATCTGTATTCTGTACTGTGTAATGTGACCAATTTGATAATCTGAAGCTACGAAAGTAATGTTGAACCTTTGAACTGGTCTTCAGCAGAATTATTCAACTTTAGCATTTTCATGCACAATTGATCAGACAAATAGACAAGTATTATGTTAAACTGAACCACATTCGATGGTCAAGCTCAATTTACCAAAAGACGCAGGTCAATGCGAATGTAAGCCAATTTATTCTATGGGTTATCGTTCTGACCTTTCATAAAAACAAGACAACAATTGGGTTCAAAAGCTTTTATGGTAACAAGAATTTGGTCTAATCCATTCCAATTATCCCGATATTACCCAACGTGTTACATAAGGCAAATATTGTATAATTGTTCGATTTTCCGCATTTTTTTTACATACGTTATGTGTAAATAACCTAATATTGGTTCAGTCAATAACATCTTCACCATCTAGTGAAACAATTTTGAGGACTTATTTGTTTGTTGTATGACGAAAAGAATTTATTTTATATTTGGATATCGTATTTTCTATGAAAATAGACATAAAAATACAATCACTAGGATTATTAACTAACAAGGAGTGTGATTCATAGGAAGAATACATACTTCCGTCTTAATCTGCACATTTTGGCTTAGGAAAATGATTGAAAGGCCAAAACATAAGACTAATGTTGTGCCTAAATCAACATGACAATGGTTTATTGGTTTATGAAGAAGCGGGTCTCTGTGATGTCATCACCAACAGGAGCTTGGGGAGCATAAAATTCAAATCATTATGTGCCAGACAAAAAATAGCATTATAAACCAGTTGGAAGTAATTGTACACAACAGACTTGAATGCCCGCCCATGTTGATGATGATTGTGTTCTACTGAAAGTGATCAAATTACATTCAGAAATACAATCTTGGTACCCAGCACACACAACCTACTCTTCAACAGGCTAAACACTCTAATTTCCAGTTACGAAGCAGCATTTGGGTAAACTTTAGGCTTTGGCTTCACTTCGACCTCATTCACGCTGCGCACAAATATGGCATCTGGTTCATGACTGCAAAACCAGATACAACCATTAGTACTGCAGTTTATGCACAAACAAATACTCAATATAAAGGTCTGCAAGAGAAATGAAATATTACGGTTTCTCTCCCTCTTCATAAGTATAACTTGATGCAACCGCCAATAATCGGCCATCTCTGCTGAATGATAAGGCAGCAACACTAGTCGGGTACTTTGGATACTGAAGATAGATCATGAACCCTAAGTGTTAGCTCAAAATGAAAAGTAATTTAAATGAAGGACAAGAATGTCGATGTGTACCTGATATAGCCTCTTCTTGTTGTTTCCATCCCATACATTCACAAAGCCATCACAACCACCCGTCGCAAATGTCCCATAGCTGCACAGTTGATGCTAAATTCAGTACAAAAACATTTTGGACTCGTATTTTCATATATATTCTACAGAATCAATCAATGGTTTTTATTGAATAAACTTCATGAAAGGGGACGTGTAAAACGTAAACTATATACAAATACAAAGAGCTTACACTGGATGAAAAGCGATGGCGTTTACAGGGTATACAATGTCTCTTCCAGCTTCAGATTTCCTATGACACTTGAATGCATATCTGAAAAAGGTATAAAGCATCAATATATAGAGAAAATTACAAGTAATAGCGGCTAAGAGATGATTGTGTGTAATGTGTTTTTTATTCATCAAATGCATATAATACTTTTAGGTCAGAGGCCTGGTACAGGCAAAGATATAAACAAGTTTTTGAAGGGGAACCCCATATAAATTTTTTATATCTTATTTCATTCCCATTTCAAAGATACATACTTTTTGGATTGACCAGCCTCAGTAAGCTCAAAAAACTCCATCGCAACACGACCTTCCACAGAGCTAAGTGCATAACCTGAAAAATATAATATTTGGCTCAATTAGAATAAGAAGGTATAAGATTATAAATTGTTCTAGTATAAGTTGAGAAGCAAACCTGTTCCGTTGGGATAACATCTTACGCATCTAGTTTGATACTTTAATGAGGATTCCCTTCGCTGTTCAGGCTGAGACATGTTCCTTAAATCATACACATTAACATGACGTCCAGCAGTTGCAACCACTACACGGTTGCCAACAAGTGATATAGAATAAACACGTTCTGGTTGAGCATATGTTCCTACAAGAGCACGTTCCTGTGCACTTGCGCCTCTTGGATCCCAACACTTTAGAGTTTTGTCCCAGCTGCCAGTAATCACTTGCCCTGCAAACAGTATCCACAATTCGAACTTAGTAAAAATCCCTTGTATTGACTAAAAAAAGACAGAAAGAAAACTAGTATATCCATTCAAGTAAAGAAATAAGATAATAGCTTTTAATGGTTTACTAATTTACTAATGATGGAAACCAGAACCAACCGGTTGCATAAGAGTATTCGATACAGCGAACAGGTGCATCATGGCGCCCCAAAATATCCTCCCTTTCATTGTCGAAAACAAGCCTGAGATAAGACAATAGTCATATGAAAGTGAGCTTCAAGAAATAAAAGACATGTTGACGATATCCAACTTATAAATACATGGAAGGCTTCTATAGATCCTCTCCTATAATGAATGTCCATCTAGAAGGTAATATTTATTGGGAAGATGGAAATGATAGTTTCAATAATAATTTCAGACATGTATCTAATTGCACTTTAACAATGGCAAAAGAGGCATGCGCTTTCGAACAAAGCACCACCAATAATAGTTTAGAGGTCGACAATAGATATACACACAATTATTGCTTTAAACTTGCCACGAAAGACAATGCAATTAACGTAACAGTTTTTGTGGGATGAGAGGAATCGGTGTATACGCAAAAAACAAAGCAAGTACAATGATACCTATCATATCCAAATCAGCAAAGGGCATAATTATGAACTGTGTATTAACAAAATATGACATCGAATATAACAATAAAGTTGTCGCATACCTTCTGACAGTATTATCACCACTAGCACTGAAACCAGATGTATCATCATGAAAGCAGCAATCAAGAACTGGACCTCCGTGCAGGAACTCTCCTCTCAACACGTTCGCACTCGCATCATATAGGCGAACACGCTATCACAAAAATAAATAAAAAATAAATAACAGGTTGTGATCTTTATTACCAACAGTATTAAATCAATTAAGCTTGTGCGTATGTGTTTATACACGTCCATATAAACACATAAAACGTGAAAGAGCTTGGAGGTTTATAACTTTTTAGGTTGAGCGTCACCAGTCATAGTAACTCACTCAGTCTTCAGCCGAAGGCCTGCACATAGCCTACACCCAAGGTTGTAATTTCTCGACTCACTCAAACATTGACTATCATTCCCTGTCTCAGACAACAGCTGCAAAGAGCCACTCGAAACCATGCCAGTTTAGTTGCATGTCATACTAACAGTACTCCGTCTACCCGGTTCCTTTCTCAAATTTACTGGTTACCTTTTTATGCTTATGTTACGTCCCCTTATCTCTCTCCTATTAATACAGGTTCTCCTTCAGTTCTTTCTAGATCTACCAAATTTAATCTTAAAAGCTAGTTCCTCAAACCATCTATCAGTTAGCTTCTAATGCACTTCTAAAGAGTGAAGACGCCATAGTTTCTCAAACAATATTAAACTATTTAGGAAAGTGGTATTCCCTCTTTCAAGTTGATAGATGATAACTTGCAAGCTAAGATGGCTAAAATATAGATCAATGCTACTATGCTAGTGCCGGTGTATCTACAAAGCTTAATGCCTAATGGTCCTCCTATGGTTTCCAGCGACCGGACAAAGAAAAAAAAAAAAAGGCACAATTTTATAAATCCCATATGACGATATTCAGAACTTGCGTAGAATTTTATGCATAGAGACTACATAGGTGAGTCGGAAAAAGGAAAACAAACATAAATATTTCAATCTATTTTCTGTCGAACCTGCGGATCAAGTTTTGACTCCTTATCTTCACTACTTACCAATTTAGCAACATCATTACAAATAAGCCTAATTATGAATCACAATCCCAGAAACGTCTAAAACCGGCTAGAGTACTCCTACTATATGGAACATCAGGGGACCTTGGAGGTCAATAACTTGATCCTTTTCAGTCTTTCAATCTCCGTTTGAAATCTTGCCCGTACCCTACAACAAAGGTTAGTATTTCTCAACCCACTAAAACTTTCCATACTTAAACTATAACCCCCTGGCTCAAATGCCAGCTGCAAACAGAAACTAAAAACAACCGTTATTTTAGTTGCATCGCATACAAACGGTGCTCTATCTAACCGATCCCTTCCCCTCATCTGTCTCCTATTAGAATAGTTTTTTCTTCAGTTCCATCTACTGCTTCTCTAAGCAAGCTTCTATTGCCCTTTCTAAAGAGCAAAGATGTCATAATTCCTCAAACAAGATCAACAAAGCCCCCTACCCGGCCCTAAACCTCACAAGTCACATATTATAACTCTTGAGCTATTTCCTATATAAGTGGATAGACAATAACTTGCACCCTAAGATGGTTCTTAATATAGAAAAACAGAACAAAGCAAAAAAGAGGCACAATTTTAATAGAGCGTATCATGTTCACAATTTGGGTAAAATTCTAGGCATATACACTACATAGGTGACTCGGAAAAAAGGACAAACATAAATATGCAATTCATTCTCTATCAAACCTGCGGATCAAGTTTTAACTCCTTATCTTTATTACTTACCCATTCAGAAAGATCATTAATAATAAGCCTAATTAAGAATCTCAATATCCTAGAAACGCCGGTTGTTAACTTTTTATCTCATCAAATTCCTCATATATCTTCTTTTCCTACTCACCCATTACACAAACATTTCACTTCTGAATTCTTCACATATTAACCTCTATTCCTCTAATGTTACGCGATTTAATACTCCCATGTTGTCCGTGGGACCGGTCATCAATTACCTTTTTTCCACTAGTAACTACTCTCTCAGTCCCAAATTATATGTCCAATTTCAAAATGAAGACACAACAACAACATACCCAATCTCCCCGGAGAGGGATATGGGGGAGGTGGAATGTAGACAGATCCTACCCCTAGCTCACAATAAACCCGAGAGTAGGGAGACTGCTTTTAGGAAGACCTCCGGCAAGTGTGCTCGGATATAAGTGAGCATGTGTGATTGTGTGCCATAACAAGGATAAGGAATCGATAAAGACATAGAACGAAAAGCAAGCATACAAGCGAACAAAGCTATAGATAAAAACCATCATAATATCTAAGGGGAATAAAGGCACAAGGACATAAAAGCATACGCCGTAAGAAAAACACAAAATATAGAATATAGAAAGCGCAAAAGAGACAAAGGGGAAACACAAAATGGGAAAGGGCACAAACGCGCAAAGGGAAAGGGCCTAGAAAGAAATATACTAGGAACGGGGAAAGCAAAATGAACAAGGAAGGCAACTTAACGCCTAAAAAGCCTAAGGAGGACTCTAACAGGCAAGGAAGGCAACTTAAATTGAATTTCCAAAAACAGATAAGCCCATAAGGCCATAAACAAACAACCCAACACTCAGATGGACATTTATATTACTTTAAAAGATAACAAAGTTTGCAACTTTACTATTGAAATGTTATCTTTAAAAGAGAAGGGTAAAAAAGGGTACTTTATCCCAAGAAGAAACGAGGAGATGATCGGAATGATGGGAGAAGCGGAGGTTTGATATTCCGTCCGATGGAGGGCTTATTAGCTCTGTTCCGGTCACAGCCGCCATTTTACTTTCTTGATTGCTTTTTCAGTATTACAATTACAATATATATTAAAAGGCAAGGGAGGCGACGTCGTTTTACCCCGTGGGTTTCCCGCCAAAATTACCAGGCTACTAAAGCCCAGTTCCTTAGCCTGTTTCTTTGATCCAGATCCGCCCATTTATGCGGTAATAATACTCCGCTCTCCTGAACCTTCCACAATCATCCTAATCCCAGATCCTTCATCATCCATCCATACAAATAATGTGAAACCAAAAATTTTTATCGAGTCTTCATGTACAACAAAAAACCAGCGGTTGTTCATCTACATCACAACTTTACCTTCAGCTCCTCAGATTGCAAAATAATTGGGTCGGTTACATCATTGTTACTTTCTTTTTAATCAGGTAATTAAAATCCCCCTTTTCAGTTCTTGGTTAATTTGTGTTTAATTTGACTAAAGTCCATGATATGGGTTGTTGTAAATTATGATTGGTGATGTGGGTTTTTGATTTTGTTAGTTTATATGATCAAGTAAGGTGTTAATTATATTGTTTAGTAAAGATGCATACAAACTATTTGTTTTTATGACTTAGTGAAAACGATGGTTACTTTTTGTTTTGGTTGGTTTATTGAGTTTAATATGACATGATTTATGTTAATTACTGCTATTCTATGATCAAAACTGAGAACAAATGTACTATTCTATGTTAATTCATCAAAGCGTTTCTTTTTCTTTTTCCTTTTTTTTATATTCATGTAGTACAATTATACCATAGAAAGTATATTATTGTTAGTTTTGCAATGAGTAAAGAAGCAGTTTTGGAATGGTTTGGTGTTGTTTTTATGTTGTCAAGTTTGTTTTAAATGGTTTTTTAGCTTATTATATTACGTATTATACGGAATAATGGAATGAGCTTTTTGAAGAGCGAAAAAGGTGTTTGTGCTAAGTTAACGAATTTTTATATAAGCTTAGCCAACCTTATTTTATTTTAGTTTGGCAATATGTTTCACATATCTTCGGATATGGTTTAATTTCTGATAACTTTTTTTCTTAAGCCTTTTCCAACGTTTGAGATTCACAGTAGTAAATCACATCTTCAAAAAATTTGTAATATACATTGTGCACGGTTGAATGACAGTTAAAGTAGGTTACAGATACGGCCATTGGCGTATCTATGTTCTTAATTATTTTCCCGTTAAAGCTGTTATTTCATTCTTTTTATAGGTATATCAGAAGTAGAGGCATTCTCACAGATAGGAGCGGATGTAGTGAGCCCAATGGGAGCACAATCGACACCCCCTCAGAGAGATGGAACAAGCAGGTCTACAACCCAGGCCACATATGTCATGAGCTGTGTCGCTTTTATTTGTTTTCTTATTGATTTCTTTTACAATGGTTAAATTACTTATGTTAGATTTCTGATGTCAACCTGATTATATGTGTGCCAGAAAAGTCGGGTGAACCAGAACTGAGAACAAATGTACCATGCGCTCCGGTACTATTAATGGACGGTCCACAAAGTGATGCAACAAACAACTTTGGAACACCCGCCGTGGACGTAGAGGTATGGCAAATGTATCGACCTATGTTGTTTTCCTTCTATTCTATGATCAGTTGTTTTACAATGTGTTACCCGCTGATAGTGGATTTCTTATGCGAACGTAATTGTAGGTATATCAGAAACACATGCTGCATCGCAAAGCCGACCAACTGCCACTCGCCCAGACAGACCCCAAGCTGCGGTTCTGAAAACAGGGACATCAAATAATTATGCAACATTGGATGTGCGCAGAGGTACTGTACATTGGATCGAATGCATTGTTTTTAATGTATTTACATACAGTTTATCTTACGGTATGTTAGTTGCTCATACTTTCCTTATTTGTTTTTAAAGGGCCTCCGATTGAGTATAAAGCATTTGGTGCCTGCAGTTGCGTGTAGAAGCTGCCACACACGCTTTTGGTTTGAGGAAAGGCTCACTTACTCTACCCGACATTCAGATCCGTTATATCACTGGTGTTGCCTGGGCGGGAAAAACGGCAGGCAAAGGGAGTGTTTGGCATAGCTTATTTTCCCGGTTTATGGGCTTATTTGATTTGGGGAAAGCTCATAATCTCACTTTCTTTGGTATATGAGGTTGCTTAGTTGAGCTTATGACTTATTCATAATCCATAAGTTGAAGATAATAAGCTCATAAAAAAAAAGTTAGCTGATAAGGATTTTCAAATTCAAATAAGCCCTTAAGCCGGAAAAATAAGCTCACATTAATATAGTCTCATAAGACATTTAATATAATCTCACTACGATTCTTATAATTCATTTATTTATTACCAAATGTTGGATTATTTGCAGCCACTTTTGGATGCACGTACCATTTCTTGCATTGTTTAAACACGGCCAACATTCTATATTTTCTTGCATTGCAGAAGTCTCTCATGATTACAACTTTACAAGTTGTTTAGGCTTTGCCAGTTACTACACCTTTTTGTTCTCCACGTGCAGAAGAATGTTTTGGGCTCTCCTTTACCGCCGCCTACTATTGTAACAAATAGTAGTAAGTGTTTATCTTATTTTTGGATGAAAATCATTACACGAAAACAAGAGACATGGTACAGTTGGTTTAGCCTTAACTGTATATCTTATCATTTTCGCAGCTGCAATTGGTCAGTATTATAGTGTTTCATTTGTCCCTGTGGTGCAGCCTGCTTTCCGCAAAAACGGTATGTGTTTACCATTGTTTTGTTTTTGTTCTAACGTTGCTTGCTGGTACGCTACGCGTAATTGTTTTCTCAATAGTTGCAGGAACATCAAACTCGCCCTTTAGCCTAGATTTTCAGTCCAGACAGGCCTTGCCAGTTACTGAAAATTTTTTGTTCTGCACGTGCAGACGAATGTTTGGCCATTCTTTACCGCGACACCCTGTTGTAACAAATAGTGGTAAGCATTTATATTATTTTCGAAAGAAATTTGGTTGCCAAAATACGGGACATATAACAGTTGGTTCAACCTTAACTATATCCCTTATCGTTTTTTCAGTTGAAATTGGTTGTTTTCATAACGTTTCGTGTACCACTGCGGCACGGCATGTTCCTCGCCAAAATGGTACGCGCCAAACTTTTTCCGGTTTAGGTTTCAGCATTAACTTTTTCCGTACATGTTGCTAAACGGATGGCACCGTCTATTTCATGATTCCAACAAGTATCAGCACTTCTTCGATAATATGAGGTTTGAGGAGCTAATACACCCTTTTATTTGCAATTGTCCTTAAAGAAATTCTATGATAGTTGCTTAAAAGTCTAAGAGTACCCTTAGTGCACGCTTTATTGTCTTAAGCAGTGAGGTTTAATAGTATTGTTTTTGCTGGAATGTGCAAAATGTTTGAGGGTTCAGGATCAGTATTACTGGATGGTGCAAATAGCTATGTGATGGTAAACTAAGTTGCAATTAAGCTGTGTAAAATCCGTGCTCATAAGCCGTGTATAACCTGTCGTCGTAAGTGTATAAAATGATTTTATAAATTCCTATAAATGACGTCGTTCCCACATAAAGTGGGATGAAAATAGTTAATAAAAGTGTCGTGACTCAAGGTAACTTGATTGCTTATTTTCAGTCATATTTATTTGCCGTTGTTCGCCTGCGTTCGACAACAGTAACAACACATATAATCAGTTTAATATGTTGCCTTTTGTTGTTTACCTACCTCTTCTGTTACGTGCTCATAGGTGCACCAGCAGAGTATATATATTTTGGCCGATGTGATCAAATATGCACCCATTGCCATGCTCTTTTTTGGCTAGAGGAGAAGATTACGAGTTTCCCACGCAGTGCTCCTCCGCAGCACCACAGATGCTGCGCTGCTGGTCGTGCAGTTTTACGCACTCATCAGCGATATCCCCATACATTAGGCGTTTGTTTTCGGACAGACATTTCATGGAAAACATTCGCGCCTATAATCGGATGCTCGCAATGACATCATTCAGGGCTACCATCGATAACTCAATTAACACAGGTCGAGGCCCATACGTTTTTAGAGTTTTGGGTCAGATATACCACTGGATTGGGTTTTAGTCAAATATTCCTACGACAACAAACTATGCAACTTCTTTTTTGGGCAATGGTACCATGTCTGCAAACAAGGTACTGCCTTTTATGATTACTAGCTGGTAGACTAAGTTTCCATGTAAAATTTAAAGGCATACCAACTGGATGAATTCTAAGTGTATAGTTTAGTTTCTATTGCATATGTGATGGTAAACTATATTGCGAATTTTACATGTGTATGATAATTAGTTGGTTACTTTAGTGCGATGCATATTATCTACATGTATAAAATACTTGGTTACTTGGTTATTATTTTAACATTTGAAGTTATGTTGTGAAGAATGACAACGTCTCATATATGCGATCATGCATATGTTCATTTTTTTAATGCATAATACTGTTAGCCGTTTTAAACTATGTTATTTTATGTCGTTTTAGACTTGGTTTACCGAATCGTTATATTCTTTGATAAACAACATTATAAACCGAATACAACGAAAAAAACCCCGTTAGGCCGCAACGCGGCCGACCGCCGCCATACTAGTTACTACTACTTTACTAGGGTGGGAATGGATTTCAAAATGAGAGAGAGGTTTATTTTTTAATAAAAAGAGGATATGACCCAAGGCTAAAATTTTTAAAAACCCGTGTGGCGTTCTGGGTAAAACTGGTTCTATACAAAAAAAAATAATAATACGTAGTAATAATAATAATAAAAATAAAAAATAAAAAATAAATAAAAATAAAAATAAAAAATAAAAATAAATAAAAATAAAAATAAAAATTATACAGTTTATAAGATATGAGAGCAACAAAAATAATAAATAGGTATGCCTAATATCAAATGAACGCACGTTTGGTAAAGAGCATTTTAAAGAAATGAAATAAAATAGATAATATAAATTCAGATGATAGAAATTAGTAGAAAATTTTATTCAATTATAATATTTATTAATAATAAAGACTTGATCTGAGAAATGAAAAAAAATATATATAAAAAAAATAATAATAATTAAATAACATTTTGCTATATGAGACTCACATGTATTTGTTTGTTGATTTTTTTAAAAGAATATATTTTTTCTAATTTTTTTTTTCAAAACACGCACTTTATTAGATAATAAACAATTATACAATGACTATACAAAACAATATGACAAAAGTCCACCACCCCACTTGAGGCAATACTGATGATCAACATAGAATAAATGACCAAAAATAATGGGGTCATTCACGAAATGGGATGCTAAAAGAACATCAATTTAAGCCAACACTAAATCATTGACCATAAAACTATATCCCTCACACCACAAAACAACTTGCACCTTCACCCACGAACAGACAAACATCCCATTGCAGACCCATTGCAGCCCACCTCCAAAACCAAACACAACTATTAGTAACATTTCATACCAAACTTGGACCAAAATGAAATACCAAAAAGGTGAATATTTTTGCGTAGAGGGCAGCTCGTGGTAGACTTCCTGTTCGGGTGGAATTAGACAAGAAAGGGATCGATCTTCACACGATTTTATGCCCAAACTGTGAAGAGATGTGCGAGACTATTGATTATAGCTTGGTACTCTGTAATGAGGCAAGGAAGGTTTGGGAAAAAGTTTTTGAGTGGTGGAACCTACATAATGTAAATGTATTCTCTGCGAAAGAGATGTTAAGGTATAACGGTGGTAATGCAATTTCAGCGGGAATCTGTGGTTTGGACAACAGGATACTATATTTGGAAAAATCGCAACTGCCGTGTTTTTGGGGAAAAGGTGGAATCGAATGTTAATGTATTTCATGAAATTCGTCTGCTAGCTTATGAATGGATAGTTAGAAGGTCCGGTAAATACAAAGTTGACTGGGAGCAGTGGAGTGCATGTAATACTCCGTAAAATCACAGGTCATTTATTAATGCTAATTATCGACACTATTCTACACTAAGCCATTTTTGCGGGCTAATTTGAAATTTTTATATGAGTCACCGTTTGTTTGACACCCGATTATGTTTTGTCACCTGATATCACTCGATTGTCACTCTTGGATGTCACCCAATGAGGTTAACACCGGCAACTCCCACTTGCGACCTGACACCCTATTTGGACACCGAGATATTATTAATATATATAATGATATATATATATATATATATTAATTATTACAAGTTATTATCACTATGTATATATAAGTATATATATACGTATGACGACACCGTTTATATTTTCATGGTTTTCATGAACCGACGCCGATACCGAAACTAAAGTCACGATTATACTAATCACCGATACCTTGTTATATTTTTGGGCCGGACGTCACCCTTAGCCCAAAGCTACTTTTTCTTTTGCCCCACTGCTGGGCCGAGCACCACTTCAAGCCCACCACACCATTTTCATTCTTATTTTTCTTTTGGGCCGAGTTTTGCACAAGCCCATGTGGCTGTTTATTTATTTTTTGCGTTTCATGCGAATCAAACGAACAAGAAATTAGGGCAATATGAATATACACACGTTTTGATTTCTTTGTTTCCTACTCACACGACACAAACATACCACCTCCCTTTGACTTTGTTTCATGCGACAAAGAGCCACCCATTGTAGCCGTCGAACCTTTAGATAAAAACGTTACACACTAACACTCTTTAACCATTAGATCTTGTGTTTCTTAAACCACTAACACAAACCTTAAACAAATCCAATTAGTACACACATGCCTAATACTCTTCTAAACCCTAGCGTTGACATGCATTGTAGCCCCCAAAACACTTACATTCGACTTGACAACACTCAAGAAACTAGACAACCTTGTCGAGTAAAGGAGTGACCACACGGTTGGTGTTGTGTCACTAGGAACATTCGAACCACCCAAAACCATCCTATACAAGCCACATTAAATGCAAAATTACTCACACTCTCAAGTTCACCAAGTTCTCAAATCACAAAACTATCTATTTCTTTCTTTCTTGGTTGCTGACGAAGGGATCTAGGCGTACGAGCAAGGTTTTTATCAAGAAGACGAGTTGGGTAACTATTTTGGATAAGGGATCGTTAGACGAAGAGGGTACAACGTTTGCTTGTTTGCTCACACCACACGAACTCTCCACCACCATTTGGTGTTGTAAGTTGTTATTCACCCTTTTCACATTCGTACTTTACTCCATTCATGCATACCACGTTTACTTATCACACGACACACACAAATTTCTAAGTATAAACTTTCGTTACACTTATAACTATGTTTATCACATGCCTCGACACCCTTGAGGAAAGGCCTCGCCATTTCGTTTTTACGCGTACAATACATATATTTTCTTCGACACTCTAATTCACCGACTCACACTTAATCAAACTAACAAAACATGCAAACCTTACACGATCATATACTACGTAAACGAAGCCAAAACCAAATCCTAGTCGAGTACTAATTTTAGACAAGTGAAACCCATTATGGGCCTTAACCGCGCTAACGAGCCCAACCAATTTTTCCTTATGAATTTTCGATTAGAAAATTTAGTGTGCGTTTGGTACCCATTCCTGGGAATCAACTATCACTATGAAAGTGATAGTTAGTGTTTGTTTAGGGTGCCTGGGCCCACAACTATCACTATGAAAGTCTATTATTTTCCATACTCCATATATGGCTAGAGAGTGGGGAATGAAACTTTCATAGTTGAGTACTATCAAACTCATACCGATTGTCATTCCTCCCCACATACCAAACGCACCCTTAAGATTTTCAAAATGATATTAAATTTATAAAAACTGATTTTTATAAATTTAGAAGATAAAAATGGTAACTTTTATAAAAATAAAAGTTAACTTTTCAAAAACTAGATTTCGGACTATTTTTGCAAAAGTCCCACGTTAAGGGACTAAAAGTGATAAAATTACCAAACTTTCGGACCAATTTGGAAACTGTCAAATTTTAAATAAAACGAAGGGTAGAAACTGTAAATTTTGAAAGATCAAGGTAAAAGTGTAAAAAGTTGTGCCAAGGACTAAAATGTAATTATTTTTGACCAAAGGGTAAAAAGTGTAACTTTAATAAAGTTAAGGGTCAAATATGACAAAGGTACTTTATTAATTAATTATTTTGTATAATTTGATTTATATATATATATATATATATATATATATATATATATATATATATATATATATATATATATATATATATATATTTATATATATATATATTTTGTAACTTTAAAGTAAATATATAATTTTACTAAAAATATTTAATTATAAATATTTTTACTAAGTGTTATTATTATTACCAACGAGTTAATATTTAATAGACACCGTTTTGAAACAACGTTACAAATAACTACGTGAAGTTATTTTGGAATATATTAAGACACCCGAATGGTTATCACCGTACACGAGACATATCACATGTCATTTACAAATCGAAATCTAAGACACCGATAACAATGTATTTATTTAGGTCGCAAGTCGGAGGAATTTCATTGCTAGTCGTAGCAGTACACCATCACTTTTGAGCACCGTTATGATTCACACACACCTGTCAGGTGAGTTCATGGTCCCATATTTTTAATTGTTTTTAAACCCCCGTGGGGAGATACATGCTATAAATCGAACACAAGTATTTTTCTGTATGCTGTTATCACCTGATATTGCCTAAGTTGACACCTGTGCTACAAGTCCCTCATATCACGAACCTTAATCACTTGCGAGTGAGTGCGAATATATTTGATAGATCTATTGAAATGGCAGCCCACCTCTGTCAAGGTGATCACTTGGCAGGAGGTGTGCTATATTCGAGGTATTATGGAAATTTGGCACATTTCCACCGAGGGCCCCTTGTCATTTACATCCGCTGTGGTGTAGGTGATTGTTATTATCTTTATAATATGTCGAATCAATGTTAAGGCTTGCGTTTCGTGAGGCTTAGGAGCAATATTTCACCAGTTTAATCAAGACTTGTCTATCTTGGCTTGTTTATTTCAAATGCTTGACTTGTGTTCACACTATTATTATTTAAACTACTATGGATTCACTCAACCTTTGTGTTGACTTTTTAAGCATATTTATCTCAGGAAATTAGCAAGCATGGCGGTACGGAGCTGGCAAAAGGGCACACAGGACCTCCCTTTTTATTTCAATAATGATATCATTCTTTACAAACTCATCACTTCTTTTGCAAAACAATGAACATTTTGGAAAAATGTTTGTAACTCTGACTATTTGAGTTTTCATTGAATGATATTGACTATCTTTTGAATTGTTTTCTATGAGTATGACTGTGTACTAAACTGTAATGACCCCGATTAGACTTCCGCTGCTTATCAAATTTCGGGGTGTTACAGTGTAGATCCTGGTAGATGTATGGGGAGAGGTTAGGTGAGCCTAATGTCCTGTGTAGTTTGCAATGGGTGTTTATGTTGGTGTGGTGTGGTCTGCAATGGTATTTGATTTATTTTTTCTAAATAACAATTCTAAAAAATGTATATATTTGAATTTTTTTTTAATTTTATTTGAAAGAAAAACTTATTTGAATTTTTTTTTAATTTTTTTATATTTTTTTTTTAAATTTATTTTTTATAAAATTAATTAAAAAAATATTTAAAAATAATATTTTTTCTAAATAACAATTCTATAAAAAATATATTTAAAAAAAATTTAAATTAATTTTTATAAAAAAAATTATTTTAAAAAAGTTATAAAAACTGATTTTTTTTTAATTATATAAAAAAAGTTTTTTAAATTTTTAATTTTTTTATATAAAAAATTATTTTCTAAAAATGTATTTTTTTATAAAAAAATTAAACAAATTATTTTTTTAAATAATCTATTTGACACTAAAATACACGTATAAGTTAAAAAGGGAAAAATACATATAGTAAAAAAAATATTACAAAAACTAACCATTTTCATTTCTCTAATTTCCCAACAAAAAGTGTTGGAAATAAAAATTTAAAAATTACACTATTAATTCTCCACCTTTTTATTTCTCTCATTTACCAAACAATGAAATTTAATTCATTTCCATTTCTCTTATCTTATTTCTCTCTACCAAACAAATCCTCGTAGTTTTTTGACATACGACAAGGATCGACAACTACTTGTATAGGTTTAAAAACCAAAAAAACCCAATTTAATGACTAAGCGGTCAAGTACATGCACTAGTATATTTGCTACCGTATAAAAAGTATCCGACTCGTATTATCATTGGCTACATTGATTAGTCAACACCTCAAGCCTACCTCTAAATATTTCCTTTTCTCCCATGCCCCTCGTTATTTAATAATTAAATAGTATTTTACTGTTGGTAATTCAAAAGACAAAACAAATAACAAATTTGAACAAACAAAGTGGAAGTTTTATTTAAATTACTAAATCAAATACAAAACCAAAATCAAAGGTACCAACACAAAAACTAATTCAAAAAGTACTAAACCTTAATTCAAAGACAAATTCTAATTCAAATAGTACAAAGATAAAACTAATGATATCAATCCCTATTTATAGATTAATCTAACCGTTATAAGAAAGTTTTCAAATTCGAAGTAAACTTGTACAACAAGTCACAAAACAAATTTACCAAAAGCCCCTTAGAGTTTAAGTCATATTATAACATTTACAAAATGAAAACTCCCACAACACAAACTCCACACATATACCCATCCCCACTTTCCTCCTCCACCACAACAACATTGTACCAACTTACAATAAACGAAAACTGTAATTGGTCAATGTCTAACACGATTTGAAAGTGTATGCTTCAGTTACACAACATGCATGTCCCATTACATCGTCTACACTTTATCATTTGCTGTCTTTTCATTTCATATAAGTTGAACCGGCCGGTTTTGGGTTCGACCCGGGTTGACCAAAACCCAGCGGTTCAATCAAGTTTAACTTGCAAAAACCTGGCTTGCAACGGACCGGTCATCACTCCGTTTTCCCGCTCAACTGGTTGAACCGTTTAAAAAAAAAAAAAAAAAAAAAAAAAAAAAAAAAAAAAAAAAAAACCCTCTTCCAAAAATGTAACATATAAATGACTAACTAGCCGTAATAATAAGAAAGCGTCTAGTGCTGAGGTAGAGGGGTCTTGGACGTGTGCTCGTTATTAAGTTGATCCCATCTCGACGCGTCTTGGAGGATAAAAATGAAGGACTCGGTAGTCCTGAAAACCGAGTCGTGAAAAAGTTGTGTGGGTATGAAAGTGAGTTGTGTGTGTGATTAAAATATTTATATATTTATATTGTATTTCATATATATTGAGTTTGCAAATAGCGTTATACATAATGAATTAAGTTAAGAAACTATCTTTACATGTAAGATATTTTTTTATCAGAGCACTGGAAAACAAATTCACTATGTCTCACGCCTTAGCGCGTCTTTTCCCTCCTCATCTCACGTCACACCTAGAGTCGACGCCTTGGTCTATTTTGTAATGTGGAGATCACGCCTCACGCCTTAGCGGCGCCTTGACACCGTCATCGCCCCCTTTTAGAACCATGGCGAAATGAGATGGAGCTACCGATTAATGTGGTCTAACGATTAAATGACTCGCACAACTCAATGCAAACATTAATTGTTAATGACTCGATGTAATAAAGAGACCCTAAGACCGCATTCATCACTGTCACCTCAGCGTCACATCAATTTTCTCTATGTACAACCAACTTCATCACCAATTTAATGTAATAAAATAATCAACTTCACCATCAAAACTGATGAGGCGAAAAATGAACCGTTTTTAGGGGGTCATTTAAGCCCGGATTCGAATTTATTTGATCAAATATTGCCCTAAATCGTTCCTTTTGTCATTTTAGGTACTTTTCGAGTGAAATCTAGAAAAGGAAGCATTTTGGACGTTTTTTGAGCATAAAAGTGAAGAAAACGGCAAAGTCTTAATTTTTCTTGCTGGGAACAGTACCTGACGGCGTCAAGAGTTTCCAAATGACGGCGTCAAGAGTAATGCAAGAGGTGGAAGTGGATGTTGCACATGACGATCCAGAAAGTTTTGTACTAAGGACATGACGGCGTCACCCAAGGCCGTCATGGTCCAAATATTAGTGACGGCCCAGAACAATTTTACACATGACGGCGTCAAAAGTGGATCTAGGCAATCTGATTTCATTATGGGCGGCGAGTTGACGGCGTCACAATTTTCTTCTTGACCCTGTCACCCTGTAAAATCTATATATAGTTTTGCAATTTTCATTCATTAGGAGTTGTTTTGAATGCAGTGCGAAGAAAAGTGGATCTGTAATCGCCGAGGGCAAAACTTTTATCTTGTCTTGGTTTTAAAGTGAACTTTTAAATTGTCGTTACAGATTCCCCATGTTTATAAACGATATTTTGAAAAGCTTTAATTTGACGTTCGAGAGCGAGATTTTCTTCAATTAAAGTATTTTCTTTTTCTCGTTTTTGCACTTTATGTTCATAAAATTCCTGTTTGCAAGTTGTCACTTCTGTTTGTGTTTTTGAAAGTTGAAGTTGTACAACTTGTTTTTGAAGATCATGTTTTTCATTTTTCAGTTTGGAAACCAATTTACCGTTTGACTCAATTATGTCATATATTTGCTTTTGAAGATTTTGTTCTTTGACATATGATTCCTGAAATGACTTTTCAAAGCACTTTTCACGATGAACTGCATTTTGAAAATTTGAAAGTTGTATTTTATAACATTCAATGTCCTTTTTCAACTCGGCATTAGTTTCTTTCAAAACTTTGGTTTGATCGTCCATTATGTGAGTAGAAAGAAGTTGTTCTTTAGGTTGTATGGCCATAACAGTATAGTCAGGATCTGGATCAGAAGAAGGTTCATGTTGTTCAATATAGTCATTTTTGTCTTGCTCAATAGGATCATCAAATGAAACGACAGTGTCATCATCAAATATAACAACTGTGTCTAATTGTTCATCCTCTTGAGAAGATAAAAATGATTCAGATGGAACAACTTGCGCCTGATCTGATTCAGAAGCATAGGGTGATGCATTAAATTCTATGGAGCATGTGGTTAGGTCATTTACCTGAGACAAACCATCAGTGGTGAACACTGGGCCTGAATCATTCAACTGATGTTCCTGCATGTTGGCCATAAGCATTACAGCTGCATTGGCTTCAAGATCTTCCATATCATCATCGTTGTAAGCATTAGAAAAGAAACTGTTCTCGTGAGCATTGAAAGTTCCTTCCTTTTCATCTTTGAGAGCCATAAGTAATGCCTGCTTATGAAACTGACTGCCGCGGGTTCTTGGTTGAGGACATGTTGTTGCAATATGACCTTTTTCGTTGCAGTTGTAGCACCATATCGTATTCCCAGATATTGTATTGTTATTTGCCACATTGTCATTACTTCACTGAGGAGCACCTGGATTGTTTCTGAATCCCCCATTGTTGTTGAATCTTTGTCCATACCCAGAATTTCCAGTATACCCTCCTGATCCTGAACGTCCAGGATTACGGTTCTGAATCTCAACTCGACCATCTTGAACGATAGCTTGATTTCTTGTATTTGATAAAGAATGAAGACGGTTTTTGGTTTTGTTAGAGAATTTGCTAAAAGCACGAGCAACAAGAGCAAGTCCTTGATTCAACGTATTGACGTCATCATCATCATCTTCAATCTGATTCGAATAATACATGCTATCATGGTTGTCATATGGAGGAGGTTGAGAAGAAGCGTATTGCGAGGATGATTCAAATGGTACCATTTTGTGTGAAGTAGCAGGTTGCTGGTAACTGAGATAATTCTATTCCTGATCATAAACTTGATTAGACATCGGAGCATGAGATTGAGCAACGAGTGCTAGGGGATTAGAAGTAGGTGGTGGTGTATATCCTCCTCGTGCGACTCTATCTCTTTTAACTTCAGACTCATAGTGCTTGAGATAGTCGTACAACAAACCATATGGATCTCTATGGAGATTCTTAGCTTGTCTCACAAATGTCACATACTTTTGCCACTCAGAACCCAGACTACTAACAAACTTTGTATTGACAGCAATCCTTGGAAGGTGTACTTCATGTCTCTCTAAGTCATTGACGACATTGGTGAAACGATGAAAGTAAGATTCAAGTGATTCCCCTGGTTCGATCATGATATTAGTGTATTCCAAGTAAAGTTTAGATTCCATGTCTTCCTTGTTCAGTTGTGTGCCTTGCATAAGTAGATGGACATGTTCCCACATAGCTTTTGCAATTGTCTGAGAATCAACACTTCTGAATATGATATTTGGTATTCCTTGAAGTATGTAAGACATAGCATACTCATCTGCTTCACGATGGTGATTTTGTTCAGCAGTAAGTGAAGACTCAGGAACTAGCACAGCAGTTGGAGCTACTAGAGGATCAGCAGATGGGTCACCGCCAACGTAGTTAACAGGCCACGGAAACGGTCCTTCAAGAATAACTTGTTTCATGTACTTACCATTGGGTTTCTTGAGTTCTATAAACCTTAAGAATCGACTTGCCCACTGAACATAATTACCCGGTGTTAGATTGGTGGGGTGTCAATAGATCCTGCTTCATGTCTGGATTGTTGAGTTGAAATGACTTCACACATCCTGTCAAACCAGTGAGTAGGTTTTGATGGGAGTTGGCTTTGTTGTGGTGAAATAGGATAGGATTGTTGCATTGGAACCATCTGATGTTGTTGCATGAGAATATGTTGTTGTGAGTAAACCGGTTGTTGATAATATTGTGGTGATTGTTGATACTGTTGCTGTTGCTGATGATACTATTGATTCTGATGTTGCTGAGGATGGTTAAAGTTGTAGTACGGTGGTTGAGACATATTGAAACACTTGTGTGAAAAAGATGGATCTTGTAGAAGGTATAGGTTTAGCCAAATCTCGAAAACTTTGACCAAGTAAATGATTGCGAAAGTTTGCTCGTACAGTGATTGCGAAACTTGTCTCTTAACTTGTGATTGCGAAACTTTTGTAGATTTCGAAACTTAGGTTTGCGAAATAAGTAAATTTCGAAACTTAAGAAAGTATTCGCGAAACTTAGTGAAGGTTTGTGAGATTTCGAAACTTAAGAAAGTTTTCAAAAAAATGTGATTTCGAAAAGTGAGCAATTTTCGAAAACACAAAATCACTAACACACTTTCGAAATTATACAATTTCGAAAGTTATCCAAAAGTCGAAGTACTTTTCTTTCTTATACAAGAGAGAAAAGACTGAGTCCACAATTCGTAAGTCGATTTGAAGCACAAGCACACGATTTCGAAACTTGGTCGTTTGGTAGATTGCGAAATTTGGACAGTTTTTGTTTTCAAAGAAAGCTAACCAAAAACGCGTTTTTATTTATAGATTCTTGTACTTTTAGGTATAAAAAAAGCAAATCTTAAAGAAAGTTGAAAACTTTATAAGATTTTCAAAAAATGATAAAGATCTCGATAACAAGTACAAGAAAGCTTTCGTATAGTTTGGTAAAATTTTAGGACGTTTATGTTTGTAGTGTTTTGTAACACAAATTTGTAAGCAAATATGTGATAGAAAACAATATACAAACAAAAAAGTACGAAAATTTCAACAAAAAATAACAAAATAAAAATGAGTTTTGGATCGAATTCTATGGAAAAACAAGAACTATACCTTCATATGGCGAATGATACCACTTGTTAGGTCACCATATTGATTTCACACAAACAAGAATGAGATAGATATAAGGATTTGGGTGATTAAATGAATGAGAGAAATAAAAGTGCAAGAGTTTCCTTAAGATATCAAATAACCAACCAAGTATTACATGAGACCTAAGGCTTCTATTTATAGGGAAAGAGCTAGGGCAACACTCCCTCTCCTTCCACTTACAATTCGTGTGGGCTTGGAGGCCCATGGGTCAAATACCTTAAGTCTAGTAAACTTGTAACATTGCATAAATGTAAGTAAATAATAATTTAAGTAACCTATTATTACAAATGACCGAGACTTGATAAAATAGTAAAACTTTGATCCCAACATACATAACCTGTAAAACCTGAGAAAACAGACAAGGCAACCTCGCATAAAATCGGCGGCAATCTGCATATGCTAATAAATCCTAGAAAACAAAATAAGATATAATGCTTGCGGAATGATGTTTGCAGATTTCCTGGAGATTAAACTTTAAGACTTCGTTAGAAAAACAAAACTGGTAAAATTTCCAGATTTTTACACGTGACGCCGTCAAGAGTAAACTCGTGACGCCGTCAGAAGTGACCTGCAGAAATTCTTATGTTAAGTTTCCGGAAAATTTCTAGAAAAACTTCATCCTACTTCCTGGAAAATCCTGCAAAACATCATTATGACTCGATACAAGCATTTGACTCTAACAAATACGAATATACATGTTCACTTAATATTGTGGAGAATCATGATCGGTTTTGTTTCTTAAAAACATATTTGGGGTTTCCCCTTACACTTATCTTTTGCAAAAATACCTTTGGATGAAGTTAAGACTAGGCCAAACAACAAAGATAAAGTATTTTCACTATTTTAGTTTTGAAACATGATCTACCAACAATAAAAATAAAGCATGCATACGGAAGCAAATAACAAACAAACAAAATAAAAATCACACACAATCATGGGTTGCCTCCCAAGAAGCGCTTGTTTTTGTTCGAGTCACGAGCCTGACTCTACCCTTATTTAACGAAAATAGGGGAGGTTTTTCCTACACTTAGGATTAAGTGTGGGTGGAAATAGTGATACACACCCTTAGGGTGGAAATATGCCACGTGAGAAAAGAGTGGTGGATGAATTATATGCTAAAAGGGGTGTGCTCCTATCATCATAACCTTACCTAGTTCACTTTGGTCAATGGGTGAGTTGAAGTTTTCTGCTAAAAAGGGATCATCTTCTATCAACTTTGAGAGACTCCTAGTTGGGAATCCATCTTGACCTAATAAACCTGGTTTAAACCCATAATGTTTCTTATGATCAATCTTGAATGGGTGATGTAAGTATGTAAGGTCATGGTTCACTCCTATATTGGCTTCCATTCCACATGGTTTAGAGTCTACTACCATCATCATAAAACTACCCGTACTATATGGTTTGATGGGTGGATCGGGACCTATTTCAATTCCTAAATTCACATCTAACGATGGAAGATTAGGTAATGGTTTTGGTTGAGGCTCCGGTTCATCAAAACTAGGAACTTCCTTGGGACTGAAAGAAAGGTCATCACTACAAGTGTTAAAACCTATATTCTCTAGTTGTGCTTGGTCCAAGGGTTCTACCTGTATTGGGGTTCCTATAGTCTCTTCTACTTCTTCCGGGTAAGTCACGGGCGGTGTGTGTGCCTCAAATGATGGTAGGACTTGTGGGGTACTTGGTGGGCTTAGATTTTCAACTCTATCCTCCATCTTATCAAGATTACCAATGTGCTCAACTTGTATTGTGGTGAAATCAAACCACTTCGTGCACCCAGTTATCTCATCTATACGCTTATCCCCAAACAATCTTCTTGCTTGTTCCCTTAAACTTGCTATCAATTGATCCGTAACAACGTTTGTTGGGTTGTCCATTTTTTTGGCAAGTCTGGCAGAATTCTCTATGGTTCCCATGCTTCATCAACACTTAATCCCCAAAGGTCCTCATCTGCGGCATGGTCAATGTCCATTTTGGTATAGTGGTCGACACGATGGTAAAATATTTCAATTTGGGACCACAGATCGAAATTATGATGAGGGACTTTTCGGAGTAAATATTTAAAACGAGCTCATGCATCATAGATAGGTTCATCCTCATGTTGTTTAAACATCAAGATGTCATTTGGAGTGGGTGAATTTCGTGGTTGGTAGTATGGTGGATTCGCGTTCTTCATAATGGCTAACAGAATAGTCAATGGAAAGGTTTTTACAAACAAAGACACAAAGAAAAGATAACCTAAAGAAAACCTAAAAAATAAAAATAAAGTCTTACTAGAAAGGAATCTAGCAAGTAGACCTAATAAAAAGAAATTCTAACCTAGACAATAACTATTCCCCGGGCTGCGGCGCCAAAAACTTGATGCTTAGGGATTGCACCAGGCTTTACCTCTCGAGGGATCTCGAGAAGCTTACAACCCCCACCAGGCAGTGTACCTGATCGATGTAGTATAGTATAATGACAAGTACCGGGGGATTGATCGTTCAGCTAGGAATAGTGTCGCTAGGATTAGAAAACCTAAAGACTAGGTCTAGAGATGAGGGATGATTCTTTTTGTATTTTTATATTTTTATGAAAGCAAGTAAAAATCTCGGTTTTGAAGGAGTTGGGCGGAATTAGTTGCTAGTCAACTAACCCAATACTAAGATGCAATCAAAATAAAATACTAAAATGAAAATAAAACTAAATTATACTAAAGTTGTGAGCAATATGTGGGAGAATTGTGTTTACTTAGATTTCACTACTCCCTAGATATCTTTTACACGTTAATTACTTGTTATAGTTGCGTGAGATGACGGATTGTATTCCTTAATACCATTCATGGGGTGGCGTACTTACTTCCCCAATCCTATGAGCGCCTACTTCACTCCTATGTCGAGCCGGCTAAGAAGCTCCTAACATGGGATCACTAGAATTTGCTCATGCATTAAATACAACCAATAAAACCTAGTACACATCGATTCATGTTTCCTAAGACGTTCAAGCATGTTACACAATGGAGATCTGCCAGTTTTCTTAAGTCTAACATTGAAATCATTCATCCAATACAACCATAAACAAGTAATCAACACATAATTAACGTCTATGTTTCATTAGATCTAAGCAAACACAAGATAGATCTAGCCTAGCATGTTGGAATCAAGACAAGCATAAGATGTATTCAAACAACACATAGACATATTGAATGAATTAAGAGAAGACTTATCTTAATTGAACATGAAAGGATTCAAGGGATGAAAACCCTTGAAAACACTGTAAAATATGACCTAGGGTTTACAAAGTTCGGCCCTAGTTTTCTCCACACAAGTTCCTCTTCTTATGAATGAAAAATAGAAAACTATATATAGAGTTTGATAGGTGACAACGTCAAGAACAAAAGTCTGACGCCGTCATCTCGCCGCCAAATAGTTTCTCGGACTGCCTAGATCTGGGTCTGACGCCGTCATGTATTCCCCTTGTGCAGGCCGTCACCAAATTAACTCTTGACGCCCTTGTTGTGACGCCTTCAGGTTTGCATTGAGTCATCATGGATTTTACTCTTGACGCCATCAGGATCTTCCTCTTGACGCCGTTAGGTACTGTTCTCAGCTTGGAAAATTAAGTCTTTGCCGTTTTCTTCACTTTTATGCTCCAAAGACATCCGAATTGCTTCCTTTTCCAGAATTCACTCCCAAAGTACCTAAAATCACAAAAGGAACGATTTAGGGCAATATTTGATCAAATAAATTCAATTCCGGGCTTAAATGACCCCCTAAAAGTGGTTCATTTTTCGCCTCATCAGAGGGCTTATTAGCTCTGTTTCGGTCATAGCCGCCATTTTACTTTCTTGATTGGTTTTTCACCGTACTACTTTACTAGGGTGGGAATAGATTTCAAATATGAAAGAGTGAGAGAGAGGTTTAATTTTTTTAATAAAAAGGTTTTTTTTAGTGAGAGCATCATTGAGCATGTGACCAAAGCCTAACCAATGTTTTCAAGATCCGGATCCTACTTAGGATCAATTTTGTCTTTGCAAAATCGAGATCGTAAGATCGGATCGGGATCTTAAGATTCTACCATAATATCATTTTTTAAGTAGCCTTTGTAATATTATACAAATTTATAAATTATTATATACATAAACACAAAATTATACTCAATTTTTCTTAGAAATGTTGTCCTAAATTATAGTTATGAAATATATAAGAAGATTAACATGTTTTTTTTTTTTTTTTTTTTTTTTTTTTTTTTTCAATTTTACAAAACACAATTCATAAATTTGTAGTTTTTTAGTTTGCTTGTTTGAGAAAAGTCAGGATCGAGATCCTATAAGATCTTATGCTTTCAAAGATCATACGTAAGATCCGGATCGTTTTTGCTTTGCTGTAACGTAAAATCGTAAGATCCCAGGATCAGGATCGGGATCCTGAAAACCATGGCTAAAACCTCTTCCAAATGCTCATACTTTACATCATCCATCGTTACCTCAACTTTTCACATTAACGCTCAAGACAATAAAAACAACTAAAACACTTAAACACATAGGGTATGTTTGGCGAAATGGGCTGGAGCTGGAGCTGGGGCTATGACTTATATTAAAATCCGAAATTAAAATTTGTATTTTTAAAAGCCCCGGGCTAAAGTTTTTAGCCCCTTTTATGGGGCTAAAGTTTTTAGTCGGCTTATTTTACAAGCCATTCCGTAAGCCCCATGACAAACAAGACTTATTTTATTAGCCGGCTTATTTTAAAAGCCCATGCCCCGATAAGCCCCATATAAGCCCCCGCCAAACATAGCCATAATATTATAATACTACTAAAAACTATTCTAAAAACACAAAATCTAAACTAAAATACCAATAAGCACGGAATAAACAATTTTCACTCCCCGGCAGCGACGTAAAAAATTTGATGTGTCATTTAGTATAGGTAATTATATTATCAATTTTTACTATTTATATTTGGGTTTTTCTAAGTTGTGCCCTAGAGGCACAAGTTAAGGCCCACGAAATAGTACACAAGGATACACATAAAAGTACAGAAAAGTGTACTTTTATGTAGGTACCAGTGTACTTTTGGTGTGTTTAATTTGTGCCCCTATGGCACAAGTTAGAAAAACCTATTATATTTTGCCGACTTTACTTATTAACTAACAATAACGGGCAGTGTACCCGATCAATTGCAGGTTCGTTAGTAAGTAGGGTATCGATCACTAAGAGTGAGCATTAATACTTAATCTACTATTATTCTAATTATCTAAATTAACCTAATTAATCCTAAACTAATGCAAATATAGCGGGGTTTTCAACCTGAGAGACTGATACGAGTTTTGGTTTAATCTAAACTAATAAAGCTAAGACAGATAACACACACAAGCAGATAAACAAATGATAAAGAAGAGGTCAAACTCAAATGTAAGGAAAACGTATTAGCCAATTTACTAAATAAATGCTAGATTTGTTTACGTGTGCAATGATTGTACTACTTTCGTTAGTGATTTTTCTAATGAAAGCTAGGTGGCTCTTCTCCCTAAACTCGAGGTTTATATATAGGTCAATCCTGTCACAATCAACCAAACCCGCATAAAGTTCTTCACAATTGATTATAATCTATCTAGGTTATTATATTGCAACCTTGCTCATCGAGGTTTTACTAGCTTATGGCCTAATAGTTATTTATATACCAGTAGCCTATAATCCACTTAACTACCAATGTAAACAGAACGTTATTTATAGTCATAACGCATCTTAGTCTATCATTCACTTAACCATAGTTACATAACGTTATTTATAGTCCTAAGATATATTAGTCTATCATCCACTTAACCACAAGCAGAAACATGACGTTATTAATAGTACTAGTGATCTAGTTATATAAATAATCAATATGCGGTATCTATCCTGGATTCTATTTTATTATCCACTTAACAAGAATACGGAATTATGAAACAAGACCTTATTTATAGTTCTAAACCTAGTTACGGGTCTAGTCTTTTATCCACTTAACACAATCACACATAATCATGAAACAGGACTTTACTTATAATCCTAGATCTAGTTGAATAATAGATGAAAACATAATCAAGCACATAAACGTGTATCAAGTGATAAACATAATCAACATGCAATGAAAGAGTAAACAATCGACATAAAATATTAAATTATCATAAACTTGGCTAATACCTATAGGTATTAGCCCATAATATTTGTAACAATACACAATATCATATTCGGGACGATTAAAATAAAGTTCATAAGGAAAACAATACGCTAACCGAACGATTATAGCTGAGTATAATGATTACAATAGTTTTCCTATGGAATGATTGCCCTTGTAGGACCTTCTTATCTTCTAAAATCGTCTGAGAATCGTACTTGGTGGTTAAAAGCTCTTTGAAAACCAAATGCTAGGTTTTCTATATATAGTCTATGAAAACAGGTCGATACAGCGTATCAGAATGGTCTAATATGGCGTATCGAGGGTCATTAGCGTGGGCTCCAAGATTATTATATTTTGGAATATTTATTAACCACCTTCCAATACGGCGTATCATTGCACATGGATACGACGTATTGGAGTCCTCCACTCACGGATGTCTTTAATTAAGTTAGGGCATGGATACGATGTATTCACTGAGATGAATACGGCATATTGGAGGTGAATCTTGATTGATCTTGACTGTTGACCAAAGTATCTTATACGATGTATCTGATACATCGTATTTTTCAAAGTCAGGTAATGGTCTTGATTTCTTCTAAGTATTGGGATACGACGTATCTGTCTAGAATGTATACGGCGTATTCTTGTTAGTTTTAGTAAACTTTCTTGGACTTTGTCACTTTAGCTCCAAAACACGTTCTTTTCACTAACTTTCACTAATTGCTCAATAATAAATGAGATTCATAAAAATAATCAATTAAATATCAATCCTTATATAAAATAGAATAAAACGGGCAATATAAACACGATAAATGATGCTAATATTTAGTCGTTACATCACTTGTCACATTAGATGTGTTGATCCCACACCTCCGTAGCAATGAAGATGTGTCTTGAGTGCCCCAAGACTCAAGACCTTATTACGCGGAGGGGTGGAAATGAGCCGAGCCGCTCGTGAAAAGCTCGGGATCGGATCGGTAAAAAGCTCGAACGAGCCGAGCCTAAACTAGCTCGAGCCCGAGCTCGAGCCTAAGTTGCAGCTCGTTTATTAATCGAGCTCGAGCTCGAGCTTTACATGAAAAGCTCGTTTGGGCTCGCGAGCCTAAACAAGAATATGATGTTTTAACTTATATACGAGCCGAGCTCGAGCTTATTAACGAGCTCAATAAAGATATATTACGAGCCGAGCTCGAGCTCAAGCCAAGCTTTAACTTTTCATGTCCAAATCGAATTAACGAGCCGAGCTCGAGCCGAGCCCGAGCCTATATAATATTCCACGAGCCGAGCTCGAGCTTAAAGTTTAAGGCTCGAAACGAGCCGAGCTCGAGCTCGAGCCTTTTAAAACTTAAACGAGCCGAACTCGAGCTCTGGCAAGCTCGGGCTCGGCTCGGCTCGTTTCCACCCCGCCTAATTGCTACTCAATTTTGATTCTTGATATTTACTACATATGAATGAATTAGTTAATTAAGTTTTACTTGGCTCATATTAAATATCCAATTTGGAAGCACAAGTGGAGATTACAAGTCGAGTTCTTGTTCTTGTGAAAGTGAGTGTCATGGGTCACGACATTTACCACTTGCATTGCAACTAAAAACTACTAGTAAATACTAAATAATGCAACCCAATGTCTATAATTTTGAATCGTAACATGCGAAATGGCATGCCATTTGAGTTGCCACATAGGATATGGCGTACGGTTTCGCCACCATGCCATTCACTCTAAGCAAATAAGAACGTGTCTAGTGTTGAGGTAGAGGCATCTTGGACGCGTGCTCGTTATTATGTTGATCTCATCTCAACGCGTCTTGGAGGCTAAAAATGAAGGACTTGGTCATCCTCAAGACTGAGTCGTGGAAGAGTTGTGTGGGCCCGAAAGTGAGCTTTGTGAGTGATGTAATTTGTTTATGTGGGATATATTTGAGTGGTTATAAGTTAGTTGTAGGTGGCGGTGGTGAATGTGATCTTTGTATACAACACAATATACTACTATATAGTGTTTATTTTATCTTTGAACTAATATAACAATTATATTTACGTTTTTAAAATGACAAGACGCCTAATGTAACAATTATATTTACGTTAACGATTAATGTTTGTGTAATTTAATAGGAGACATCTAATCTAAGAGTGACAGATATCATGTGTTACATTTAGACAAATATTGTTACTAAATATATGGTTGGCGAAATGAGTTGGAGCTAACCATTAATGCGGTCTAACGATTAAATTACTCGCACAACTTAACACAAACATTAATCGTTAACGGCTGGATGTAATAATGAGACCCTAAGACCGCATTCATCATTGTCACCTTATTGCCACATCAACTTTCTCTTTCTAGAACCAACTTCACCATCAAAACATATCCCACTAAAACGCATACACACACACACAAAAACACGACTCGATCTTTGCATCAACCGATTCTGAAAACTTGTCATGCTTGACGCGTTGATCCCACACCTCCGTAGCAATGAAGACACGTC
Source organism: Artemisia argyi (assembly GCA_030686995.1). Lineage (NCBI taxonomy): Eukaryota > Viridiplantae > Streptophyta > Magnoliopsida > Asterales > Asteraceae > Artemisia > Artemisia argyi. The sequence continues at coordinate 4,449,754 of CM060679.1, forward strand.
TTGAGTGCCCCAACACTCACTTTTGAAGACCTTATTAATAGTAGTTTTGAGTGAAATAGTGAGACGAGATGATGAAATATGATAGTGGAGGGAGGATTAGACGTTTTGGGTATGTGATTTTACAATTTTAGCCATCTTATTTGGCTTACACACGCGTCTGGTTTGGTTGTTTCTTTCTTGGCCATTAGATCAGTGTTGGATGGATCGGACGGTTGCAAATACGTTTTACACTTTTTATTATTTAGCCCATTTCAGGGGCGGAGCCATGATTTCAAGTTAAGGGGGCTAATATAAATTTTAAAATAATAACGACATATTTCGAACAAATATAATGATATATTTTATAGCTTGAAACATTTTATGCTTTGAATAGTTAACTAGTAACACCAGCTAACATGTTTCTCAATACACAATACTAAACATAAATCATTTATCGATATGATTTTGGCGTTGAAATGAATACATGACCGCATTAGTAACTTGTGGTTTTCTTACTTAACATTGAATATATCTTTTTATTTTTACTAGAGAACTTCTGGGTTTTTGTTAGACATATATATAATTGCACCATTTATTTACCAAACAAATTAAAATAAGTGTGATATTCAAAAATGCTCTAAATTAATTTCATATATATGTCTAACATTGTTGCACAACTTATTTTAATTTGTTTGGTAAATAAATGGTGCAACCATATATGAAGTTAATTTAGAGCATTTTACTAGAAGATAGTAGTGTCGTTCAAAAAAAAAAAAAAAAAAAAAAAAAAACTAGAAGATAGTAGTATTATTCTTTTATAAAATGTTACATTTATAGTGTAGGTGCGCCCCTTGGGGGAGGCCTAACACCCGCTAGCCAACCCATTGCCTCCGCCCCTGGCCCCTTTATAGAGGATCACGACCCAAAGATAAATATAAACCCTATACATATTTTATTCTCGAATAAGTTTATCTAGGATTCACAAGTGAAATCGTGAGTTCATTGTTCGTGTGTTGGGTTTCTATGCTAGCAGAGTTTTGAGATCTAAATCGATCATCTTCTGTATAAAAACCAGGTTGTTTTGGTTCTTGCAACGGACCATCGCTATTCAACATCATGACCACAGTAGACATTGTCGGTCTGTCTGTTGGATTCCGTTGGACGCATAATAAAGCGACATGGATGGCAAGCAACACTTGAGGTATATCTTCTGTCTCAACCAATGATACATCAACCAGTTCCAAAGTATTCCCTTCTCTATGGAGTCTCCATGCCTAAAAATTTGACATAATAATATAGGGCAAATAACATTTAAATACATTCAAGTTGACACTTTTTGTTATTGTGTGTAGCCAACTTTTTTTTTTGCTATTGTAACACAAACCTTTTAAATTTCGTCTATTGTGTGTATTTTGTGATCGTTTTTCATGTAAAATGACCATTTTACCCCTAAAATTTTGAAAAAAGCAAGGGTAAAATGGTCACAAAATACACACAATAGACGAAATTCAAAAGGTTTGTGTTACAATAGCAAAAAAAAAAGTTGGCTACACACAACAACAAAAAGTGTCAACTTGAATGTATTTAAATGTCATTTGCCCAATAATATACATAAAAATTCTAAAAAAACTGTTGACAACGAAAGTGAAATATTCGATTATCTTACGTACATGTCCAAGAAGGTTGTGGTTATGATCTTCATGGAAAAATCCTCTATTTTTCTTTCCGCTCACTACCTCCAACACTAAAACACCAAAGCTGAATATGTCTGATTTAACCGAGAATATCCCGTCCCTTGCATACTCCGGGGACATATATCCACTGAATCAAATTTTAGGTATGTCAACAAACTACACGTCATTCATGCATATAAAAACTTCTATGGATTGTTATTTTACTTAAATTAATAAGGAAAAAAAAAAAAAAAAAAGGAATAATGAATTCTTCTTACTGTGTCCCAACCACTCTTTTAGTATTTGTATCAGTTTCATTTCCTCCGAAGCTTCTTGCAAGACCAAAATCAGATATCTTGGGGTTCAGATCCTGATCAAGCAAAATGTTGGCAGCTTTAATGTCTCTATGGATTATTCGTAGTCGGGAATCTTGATGAAGATAAAGTAGACCTCGAGCGATCCCTTTGATAATATGGAAGCATTGTGACCAGTTGAGCTTCTGGCTTTTGGTTTTATCTGCAAAAAGCCATTAGTTTTCGTCTTGAGTGATTGAAAAAAACCTAACAATATATAGTCAATACAAGAAAATAAGTCTTTTACTAACATACATAATGTGTGATGGAATTCATAAATCAGCCACTAAAGGTTACAAGTAGTGTGTGTAATGTAGCTGTCCGTAAAGATCTAAACTAACACAAACATGACGTATCGGAAGAAGTTTAGGCCTATATATTTCAGCAACAATTTCCTCTTAAAAAATTATAATTGTACAAATATTTATTACTTTAGGCGACGTTCTTTCTTAACAAAAATTGTATCTAAATCTATAGTTTTTTAGTACTATTCTAAAAACGAGTAAAAAAGCAGATAGAATGAAATTGTTCTGTGTGTCAATAGAAGACATTAAATCTTGTAGATGTAGTGTTTATGATGTCGAGCTTACCAAAAATAAGTAAGTCAAGGCCTTTGTTAGGCATGTACTCATAAATTAACATTCTTTCTTGCTCTTCAACACAATAACCTAGAATTCTGACAAGATTACGATGTTGAAGCTTAGAAATAAATAAAACTTCATTCTTGAACTCTTCAACTCCTTGTGAGGAATCGGTGGAGAGGCGCTTCACTGCAATTTCAAGCCCATCCTCTAGAATTCCCTTAATTTTAGAAAGGAAAAAAAAAAATGATGTTTAAGACACAAATAATCAAACTAATATGACTAAATGACACAAAACCAAGATTTAAGGTAGAATCGTACTTTGTACACTGGTCCAAAACCTCCCTGGCCGAGCTTGTTCTTGGATGAGAAGTTGTCGGTTGCAACAAGTAATGTTGACAGGCTGAACAACGGCAGGTGCATAATTTCGTTTCCTTGAATTGGATCTGTTGTTACTACATATACAGGGGCTATGATTGGATCAAAACCACAACATAAATGCCAAACAAAACAAATAAATTTTAGGAGCAAATTACATAACCAATATTGTTAATTACCTTGTCTGATCATCGTATTTTCCCTTCTCTTCTTGACGATTAACAAACATAGTCCAAATAGAATTGCTAATCCAACACTTACAAGGATGGCTATGACCGTCACCGCTATCTTTTTGTTTGAAACCTTTTTGTCTTTCTCTATAAACAAAGACAATGTTAGATTTTTTTCATTTTTATACAACTAGATGCAATTTGGCTTGGAAAAATTTTAGTTAAACGAATCAACATCTTATTTTGATTCGTTACATTAACAAGCTAGATATTAATTTACCTAATTCAGCAGTAGCCATCCTTATGTATATATCTTGCCCCTCTGGAAAAGCCCTCATATCATTTAATTCGTCATACCATAACAAACAACCGATATCATCTTTGATGTTCAAAGTCGTATAAGCTGTACAATTACACTCCTTTCTACACTTTGCCTCACATTGATCCAATGTCATCTTCCTGTCAAACCATGATTGTCGAGTGTCTGGTAATTTCATAGATGAATACTTGAGAAACCCATCCCCGGCAACACAATCCAAGGGTATTTTTCTGTGACATCCACCTGTCCAGTCTGAAATAGCCCATTGTTGGGGATTTTTGGGAATAAACCCTTTCAAACAATCACACATGGGTGACTGCTCGATGTTACAGCTTCCATAGACACCACACAACCCATATCGAACACAGTTATCAACTGTTGGTGTCGTATAAAGAAACCATCCTTGGGTTCTATTAATCCAATTAAACCAGGCCATCTCGCCTAACGGAGTTAACCTCATCTTAGTAAGAACCAGTGAGTTAATCAAATAATAATAGGAGTAAGTCTCAAGTTCACTTGAATTATATCCATATGTGAAAATCGGATTAGGCTTTAAACTTGGCATGCCGGTAAATCCAAGACCGTTCCATAATCCAAGTCTAAACTGGATGATATCTCCATTTTTTTGGAAAATTTGTGGGAAGCCATTAAAATCCCAATACGCCATATACGGACCGGGAGAAGGATCATCAACGCTCTTCCACGATGTAATGTTTCTCACAACACCCCTTTCAACATTTCTTCCAAACTTCAATCCAGGTAGAAATGTATCCCCGGGATGATCAAAACTCTGCCAAATGTAATTTTCTTCAGGTGCGTCGTCGTCAGCATTCAGGACCATAAGATTCCCACTATCCAATAGCCTAGCAATGGGGCTTCGAATAGCTCCAAACAAATCTGATGACCATATGATTCTGTTGGTGGCTGAATTACAAAGCACCAAAATTTCATCCGGGTGAAGAGTTAGCTCACCAGTTTTGTTTCTGATCGGGCTCTCTCTATTGGCTACCCATGCAATGGTACCTGTGGCTTGCTGTTTGTACCATATGCCTAAGTATCGATTTTGGTTTGTGTTGCTCGGACTAAAGAACCCGAGCTCGAAGGTTTCTTGGGCGGAAACTATGGTTTGACCATCTCTAATAGTTTGATTTACAGCTAATGTGTCTATTGCTGTGATGTAAACTAGTAATAATGATTCGAAGAACACCACGAATATGGGGATAGGCTTCATTATTTAAGTTCTTACTCGATATTTGGGTGATGATCCTAATCATGTATTCATCGTGTATTAATATCAGGAGATAATCATAGTGGCTGTTTTAAAAATAGTCTCGTCCAGTTCATTATTGTAAATGTTAATAATTCAGAAAAGAAGGAATATTTTTAACACATGATTGTGGCTGCTGATCAGAATTTGGACAGGTTGTTCTCAATATAGTCAAAACAATGAAATATTCTCAACACAAAATTGTGAAAAGCTGCTCAAATTTGATGCAATAAAAATAAGAGAACCAATGAAATATTCTCAACATAAAATTGTGCTTGCTGCTTAGTCAGAATATTTTCGATATTTGATACTTTCTATCGAGTAAATGTTAGCAGTTCTGTCATTAGAGAGCACAGTGTTGTTCACGCTGTTGGCTTTGGCGCCGCCGTATTGCACCAGTCCCATGCCATTCGTCCCTTTGTTGGTGAAATGGCGAGAGTAGTTGGCTTTTTTTCTTTTCTTTTTTTTAGTTAATGAGGTAGTTTTTGGGATGTGTTATGTGACCTACATGCACCAATAACAGTTATAGCTGATGAGAGTGTGTTAGTTACTGTGGTGTTATTGCACCACTCGACCTAACACTCTTAGGAAGTTTTTATTAAATATGTTTGGAAATCCCTAGAACAAAAAGTGAAAACTAATATTAATATATGTATAATAACGGTAGGGATTCAGTGTGAAGAAAAATTAAAATGAGAAAAATGAAAAATAACTGTAACTATATATTTGAGATACATCGACTTGAATGAGATGAATCTCTATTAACTTGGATGCATGTCGAAAGTGATTTTACTAGCAACAAAATTGAATTAGTCGATTGGGCTTTATGGCCTTTTTCTACTTAGCCCATTCCTCCTCAAACTTATTAGTCCTTGTTTTATTTCATACTTTGGGCGTGAAATTGTTAAACGAATGAGGCCATGAGGGACAGTGAAGCTGCACGTTTGCAATGAAACAATGTACTAGTTATAATGCCCTTTAAGGGTGCGTTTGGTATGTTGTCATGAATGACAATGAGTATGAGTTTGATAGTAGTGGTGAGTCCCTCACGTATGAAAGATCCATACATAGCTCTATTGATGTATATGGAGTATGGATTATATCAATCATTTATTACGATAGTGGTGGGCCCTCTCATCTTAAACAAACACCTTTAATCACTTTCATATTTATAGTTTTATTCCCATAGTGTGATACCAAACGCACCCTAAATCTTTAATAATGTATTTTTATCTATTAAAAATAAATAGCTTATTCTTTTTATTATGTTTCTTAATTTTGTTTTATAATTATTCTAGTTATAATACCCGTGCATGCACGGAGATTTGACATGAAGTTTTTATCGTGTATTAATTTCGAATATATTGTTGAACTTTACACTTTTTCATTTAATTTTTTACATAAGTATTTAATTAACGAGACATCATGGCCCGTGCGATGCACGGGCTTTGTTCATCACAAAAGAATCATACATGTATTTCGGTAAAAAGGTGTTCGGGTTAAGTTGACACATTGATTTCTTTTAAATACAACATTTAAATTCATCGGTTTAATCATTATAACCCATTACCATGCGATATATTGACCATTGGCAAACATATTGTCACAAAAATTTAGACTGCTACAACTGGTAAATATTCCAGAACAGTTGTGCATTGATGTTTCTAACTCACTGATTATGACATACTGACTTGGTCAATATGTTTTAGATGAGAATAATTCTGTAAATGTTAAGCACTACTCTTCAAAACACTTGGACATAAACTTTATTGCAGTATGACAATCACCACAAATACACAAATTCTTCATAATTCTAATTGGTCTATTATATTACTATATTATCTAAAAATGTAATTAAAGCAATCGCAATCGCTAATCTCTCACTATGATATCTAATCACCATATTGCGATGCACGGTCATTTGGTTGACAAATTAAGGGGTTTTTCATAATGTTGATGCAACCTATTGTATAAGCATATGACGGTTTTAATTAACATAAACGGAAATTTTTTATATATCAATATAAAGATAAATTATAATCATTATTTTTAAGTTTAGGTTGTTAGTTGTAATTCATGTTGGTGCAGATGCTTGTATAAGGATATGACGTTATTTAGATGCCTTTTGATAAGTTTATAGTTTTTTTTTTTTTTTTATTGTTATTGTCTTTTAATTTATTTTATTTGTAGAGACTAATCATGTTTTTAGAGTCAATTAGAAAGCTATAATTGTTCATGTTTATTACGCCGTGAAACTTATAGACGTGAACTTTGATGCAAACATTTTATAAGCTATGATTTCATTTCTACAATTGTTTCAATCGTGATTTGAAGTAATCAACTTGTAAAGATGATATTAAACTGGGTATAAGTATTAAATAAAAAATAATTAAATATGAAAAATACAATAGATGCAAATATTGAGTTTTCCTATTGTACACTTAAGATACATGTACACGTGAGATATAGATTGGCACTACCATAAGATGCATTGTAAAAAGTTTGTGTCATGTATTTTATTAAAGGTACATACGTATTTTGTCGACATGAGTATTAGCACGACTCAACAATAGAAGATATTAATAAATAAAAATTGGACTAAACCATCAGTTTTTGATAAATATTCGGATATAAGCACTTTGAAGCCCAAATATTCGTTTAGCTAAATAGTCGAATGACATCCCAAGCACGTAACCATCCCCTTTACAGTTTGAAATAGCCAGCCCAATATAACACAACCATCTCTTATTCAAAAGTTTACAAAATTACGTATTAAGCTATAATTTGTGCATCACACCGTTAAAATCACGTAATATTAAACCCAATATAAAACAACCATGTCTAAAAATGAGGTCTCATCTCTACCGTTAAATTTCATCTAATAATAACCAAGAAATTTATTGGTCAACCTTTACTACATAGTAAATTGTACTGCTAGCTAGTAAATAAAGGGAAATTGGGTATATATCAAAATCCTTTTAGGGTTATATTTTTTAAAAGCAAATCCCAGACTCCCATTTCTATCCCCTTTCTTCTCTCCTCTTTTCTAGGGTTTCCAGCCGCCACCACTCTCACCATCGCTATACCACCACTTCCACCATCAAAATCCTCATGAAACCTTCCTTATATCACCTCCTTTGTCATAGATCCGTGGTATACGCGCCACCATCGCCGCTGTGAACACCACACCGCCACCATAAACACTTTTATCTCACATTTTGTTATCCATATTTGAAGAACACGCGCCGGAATACATCACCACGCTACACCACAGCCGTCCTTTTTGGTTTGTTATCGTTAATAGATCAAGGTAACGAATAGATCGAGAGTTTTGTTCGAGTTAAGGTCACGGTCGTTTTGTTTTGGTTTTGTCCGAGAGTCGTTAATGGTTGTTTTGTTTGTGTTTTTGCAGAGATGATAATCGGATTAGGCTAGTGGTTTTGATTGTTTGTTGTGATTTTTGTGGGATTAGGCTATGGACCGATGAAGATATTCATTTTATATCTTTGGTCCACCTAGACCAAATTTCGTCTTCTTTTCAGTTTGTATATTTCTTTGGCTCGGCTGTGGAGCATGACATCCAACGGAGCTGGATTTTTACCCATTTCCGGATGCAATGAGAATATGTTATTTATAGCCTTGTTTGGTTATATGAAAAGACTAATTTTAATGGCCATTCTTTTATGATGCTAATTCAAGTCTAAATTGAATGTGTAAATCAGTAAATTTGAGTATGAACTCAATCTTGCATAATTGAGTTTATGGACTCAAGACCATTAATGCTCACATTCAATATGAGGAACTCAATTTTTATATATATATATATATATATATATATATATATATATATATATATATATATAGATTAGTAGTTTTGCTTTTATATATTATTATTTTCAATGTTTAATTTTATTGTTTGTTATTAATATTATTATTTGCTGGCTTTTTTTATGTTATGATAGGTTGTATGACGTGCGTTGAAGATTATGTCTACAATATTGTGTTTGGAAAACAAGGATTTTATTTTTCTCATCTATTATTTTCAACATTTTAGCTGAGGAACCCAAAATGTAAAATATTTAAAGATGCTAGGATTAACTTTACTAAAAAATTTGTGTTGTTATATTTTTTTAATGTTTATTTAACTGTGTTTTTAACGACATTTTCATGTTTTGATTTTGATTTTGATTTTGATTATTATTATTATTATTATTATTATTATTATTATGGTAGAATAGATATACATATATAAAAAAATTATCTAAAGTAATCTAAGATTAAGTTGAAACAAGAATACCACTGAGAATAGTTTCCTCTCTACAACATAGGAGGCTTGTTATTGTAACCAGAAGCCAATGCATCATATGAGGGATTGAGTTTGACAAGTTTTTAAACTTAATATAATTAAGGTCAATTAAATAGAATAATCATCCTTATAAGAACCTTATTTGGAAGCCTATAAATACAAAGGCCTTCTTAAAGGATTTATAATTAATCTTCTAAACCTTAAAATCCCTCCCCTTTCATTTATATAGTCGATCGGTCAACCAAACCAACCCAAAGGGTTTCAAAACCCTTTCAGGTCGTTCTAATCGACCCAAAGTCGATTTCTAATCGACTTGGTTACCCTATTTCGTACTCTTCTAACTTGCATAGGTTCGTAACCTTAGTTTAACCTGTGTAGTACCGGTGGATACTTGACGCAGTCCAAGCGGTGATTCTCCCCCAAGAAACCCTAAGCTGATCGACTAAAGCATCAAGAACAAGAAGAAGGCGATTCTGTGTTGATCAATAAGGTTGTGGAGCTTAACGCAATTGTGGGAACACAAGTAATCTTAACCCCTCTTTATACGTGTTAGTAGGTTATATCACTGATTAGGAGATATGTTATTATGTGTTTTGGTTTGCGTGATCTTTATGTGTTTATTTTCCACTGTTCATGATCTATAGATGATGCGGGTGACCACCAATACCCTACATTAATAACTTGTGACACGTTGATCTATGCGGGTGACCGACCACCAATATCTTACATTACAACTAAAAATACATAATAAAAAGTTCTACACTTAATGTCTATAGTTTTAAATGGAAATGGCAAATATTTGAGTGTGGTCCGTTTACATTAACTGGTTAGTCGTGTTGACATGTTTAATAAGCACTACTCGTAATTTTTTTTTTTTTTTTTTTTTTTCATTTATTTCGTGTTAGCAAGGATAATGATTAAAAAATATATAACAAACTTGTCAAAATTTATGATTGTATGTACCTACTAAAATTTCGTGTGCAACCTACTTTTTAACTTCTTAAGGCTTGGTCCCATGTCGCTAAATCTCATCCGAGTCTAAAAAGGTGTTTGTTTCGATTTATATAGTCGGCATTAGGCTACTCACAGAAGGAGTATACGATCGAGTGTGGCGATCGATTTCATTCGATCGTCAATTCTGTGGTTACTCGGTCGTGGGACGACAAAAAAGGAATTTGGTTGCAGGCACGATTGATTAAGAATTCCATTTCGCTTGCTTTTTGATCCATGTTAACTTTTGAAATCTAGCCGTTTGGTGTTAAAGACAAAATAAAATAATAATAATAATAATAATAATAATAATAATAATAATAATAATAATAATAATAAAAAGAAAATCTTTTAAATTACCTTATAAATACACAACATAAACACACTTCAATTCACAAATCTCATTTCAAACATTCTTTATATTTTTTCACTCCATGAATTCTTTCGAGATATTTTTTGCCGATTTGTCTTCGGATGATAAAAATGAAGTTAGTACAGAGTTTTTGATGTTTGCGAAAGATTGTTGGGAGGTTTATCAAGCGTCACAACCTAAACAAACACGAAACCAATGTTAAAATTATTATACCATGACATTCATATTAATAAACCAAGTACATCAAAGTGAGCATAAGCGGAAGCAATTATAATAGATCGAATAACATATAATTAATTAATCATTAATTTAAATCGTAAACGTACATTTGTGATTCTAGCCCGAACAAGAATCAATGCAATCTTCCGGAACCAAGAACCCTAATTAGGGTTTATAAGGATTATAAGAATTACCCCTTACCTTTTTGTAATTCAATCCAAGAATCAAACAATAGTGTGTTTGATTCACGTTCTTGTACACACGTACTAATTCAAGAAAAGTATTTGCAAGTAATAAACACAAAACCCTTTTTTTGACACAAGAAAATCGAAACCCTTAGGGGTGTTCGTTTGATGGATCGACCAAGGAGAGAAAGAAAGAAGAAACACCAAGATGTGTGTGTACAAGTTATGAGAAAAACCTACATCTTGGGTTTGCTTATATAATACACAAAACTTGGAGCTCAAGGCACAATGGAGGTGGGTTACCCCCTTGGGCCGATCGGTTTTGGCACCCCCTAGGGGTTTCCGGAACCTTCTCTTATTTCCATGTTTTGTCTAGTATTTACTTTCCTAATCTACGTTTAATAAATAATTAGTCATTAATCAATAATACTAATTATTATTATTTGTTTTGTGTTTAATAATTAATTATAACATTTTATAAATAATTATTACATTTTCTCTTCATACGTATTGTGTGCAATCCCGTGATCTCAAGTTCGATCCTAACACACAACTATTATTATTTTGTCTATAAAACCAACAGCTCCCACTTAGACATATCATAATAGTGTGATCACATCGGTTAGCGTCTTGCAATACGCCGATGCCTCTAGTACAACTTGAGCAAGGCTCCTGGAAAACCTTTTAATGATTTCTCATTATTATTATCCCTTTGTTTCTAATACCATGTTAAATAAGGATATGGATCTAGGTCATTCCTTAATTAACCATTATGTTTCTCGTTTTTAGAAATTGACAAGATTACCAAATCTTTTGCACCTTTCAAGAAAGACCTTGGGCGTGACCACACAAACACCTTGACAACGCTACGAGGGGCCCAGCAGTATTAAACTCCAAAAATTAATTTGAAGGAACAAATTCTTTATTGATTACAAACAAAACACACAAACTTTGTAACACTTCCGAAAACAACCCTTATGACTACCAGTTACGTATAGCGTTAAGTTGTTCCACAAAAATGTACTACATTCATGACCGTTATCTTGTATCTCAAGTCTAAGGATAATTTCTTATGATTTACTTAATGACAAGATCCATAAAGTAACATCATATAGTCGGGATAAGTCCTATATTCAGTATCATCGAATATCGTCTGAAATGGCATGACTACGCATCAATATACTTTAAGTATATTATACCAACTTCAGATTTGTCTTAATTTAATAATATTCCCATATCATTAACTGACAACGGACAATTTAGAATAACCTTTATTCATGGATTTAAACATGCAAAAATAGGATAACAATAATTAACAATAGAAATAAACATACCAACATACTTTATTTCATTAAAATAATAATTGTTTACAATATCCTTTATCCAAATACTAATCACAGTTATGCATGAAACTACTAGCTAATTTAAGTCCAATTCCATTGGCTAATTCATTAAGCTTCTCTTTCGCCAAAGCCTTAGTGAACGGATCAGCTAAGTTTTCATCTGTGTGAACCTTCAACAGATTTATTTCACCTTCGTCAACCTTTTCACGAACAAAGTGATACTTCCGTAGAAAATGTCTGGTGCCTCTCATGACTCCAGGTTCATTGGCAAATATGATTGCAGCAGAATTGTCACAATACATATTAATAGGTAATTCAATTGAAGGCATAACACCAAGCCCAGAAATGAATTTCCTAATCCAAACAGCCTCCATAGCAGCTTCTGAAGCAGCAATGTATTCAGCTTCTGTTGCAGACATCGCAATCGTACTCTGCTTCTTGCTCCTCCAGTCTACAGCTCCTCCATTGATAACAAAGACATAACCCGTCTGAGACTTCGAATCATCTTTATTACTTTGAAAGGATGCATCGCAGAAACCTGTAGCACAAAGTTCCGCAGCTGGATTTCCACCATATACCAAAAAACATATCTTTTGTATTCCTCAAATACTTAAGAATATGCTTAACAGCAATCCAATGTTTATCACCTGGATTCTGTTGAAATTGACTGGTAATATTTTGAGCAAACGCCACATCTGGCCTTGTGCACTTAACCGCATACATAATAGATCCTACAGCCGAAGCATAAGGAACTTTACTCATGCGAGCCACCTCAGCAGGTGTTGAAGCACAAAACTCATTACATAAGCCATGTTTTACTTCCATCGGCAAATATCCTTTCTTGGAATTTTGCATATTGAATCTTTTCAATATTTTATCAATGTAAGCACTTTGACTTAATCCAATTAACCACCTTGATCTATCTCTATAGATTTTGATTCCCAGAATGTATGCAGCTTCTCCTAAATCTTTCATAGAAAAGCACTTTCCAAGATATGCCTTAACCTTTTGCAAACTTGGAATGTCTTTTCCCATGATCAATATGTCATCAACATATAGAATTAGGAAAGTTACATCATCACTCCCACTAGCTTTGTGATGAGGCGAAAAATGGTCCCTTTTTAGGGGGTCATTTAAGCCCGAATCCGAATTTATTTGATCAAATATTGCCCTAAATTGTTCCTTTTGTGATTTTAGGTACTTGGAGAGTGAATTCTGGAAAAGAAGCCATTTTGGACGTTTTTGGAGCATAAAAGTGAAGAAAACGGCAAAGTCTCAATTTTCCATGCTGGGAACAGTAGGTGACGGCGTCAAGAGTAATTCCCTGACGGCGTCAAACCTCAAGAATTAAAATCCGTAGTTCATGAAGGCGTCAAGAGTTTTCCTGACGGCGTCAAAACCCCAAGAATTAAAATCCGTAGTTGATGACGGTGTCACACACAGGGCGTCAAGAGTAATTTGTGTGACGGCCTAGGCCTTGACGGCGTCAGAAGTAGATCAAGGCCGTCCGAGGAAGTATTTGGCGGCGAGATGACGGCGTCACACCTTTGTTCTTGACGCCGTCATCCCTATTTTCCTATATATAGTTTTCTAGTTTTTCACATAAAAAAAAGAGAAGTTTTGGGAGAAACCCTAAAGACGATTTTGGTGTAACTTTACAAGTTTTTCAAGGGTTCCAACCCCTTGATACCTTGCATGATTAATCAAGATAAGTGTTCTTCTAATTCAATCAATATGTCTATGTGTTGGTTGTCTATATCTTGTTCTTGTCTTAATTCTATCATGCTAGGCTAGATCTCCTTTGTGTTTGCTTAGATCTAATGAAACCTAGATATTGATTATGTGTTGATTACTTGTTTATTCTTGTTGTGGATGAATGATTTATATGTTAGGCTTAAGAAAACTGGCAGATCTCCAAATGGTAACATGCTTGAACGTCTTAAGAAACATGAACCGAGGCGTACTAGGTCTTTATTGGTTGTATTTAATGCATGAGCCACTGTTTACAATCCTTATAGTTGTGCTGAGCATGGTGTAGGAGGAGATAAGAGCTCATAGAATTGGGGAGTTATGTATGCCACCCCATGAATGGTATTAAGGAATACGATCCGTCATCCATGCAATTATAACAAGTAATTAACGTGTAAAAGATATCTAGGGAGTAGTGAAATCTAAGTAAACACATTTTCTCCAATTACTGCTCACAACCTTAGTATAATTAGTTTATTTTCATTTTTTGTATTTTATTTTGATTGCATCTTAGTTTTGGGTTAGTTGAATAGCAACTAATTCCGCCCACTCTTTCAAAACTCGAGATTTTACTTGCTTTCATAAAAATATAAAAACACAAAAAATAATCATCCCTCACCTTTAGAACTAGTAATTTAGGCTTTCTAATCCTAGCGACACTATTCCTAAGCTGGACGATCAATCCCCCGGTACTTGTCACTATACTATACTACAACGATCAGGTACACTGCCTGGTGGGGGTTGTAAGCTTCTCGAGATCCCTCGAGAGGTAAAGCCTGTTGCGATTCCCACGCATCACTTTGTGATATACACATGGCTCATCAAGATTTTGAGTGAATCCAAACTTTTTAATTTCAACATCAAACCTCTTGTTCCATTGTCGTGATGCTTGCTTTAATCCATAAATGGATCTTTTAAGCTTGCATACACGATTTGGAAATTCTGGATTTTCAAACCCTTCTGGTTGTGCCATATAGATGTCTTCATCTAGAAGACCATTTAAGAAAGCGGTTTTCACATCCATTTGCCAAATCTCATAGTCATAGTACGCCGCTATAGCTATGAGAATTCTTATAGCTCTTATGTCTGCTACAGGAGAAAACATCTCCTCGTAATCAATTCCAAAAGTTTGAGTAAAACCTTTAACAACTAGACGAGCCTTATAAATGTGTGCATATCCATCCATGTCAGTCTTGATTTTGTAAAGCCACTTACTCCCAACTACCTTGGCACCAGGAGGTAAGTCAACTTCTTCCCATACTTCATTATCATGCATGGATTGTATTTCCCCATCCATAGCAGCTTTCCATTTAGCTTTTTGAGGGCTATTAATGGCAGCTCTATAACTAGTAGGTTCATTAAGATCCCCTAGTGTATGCTCATCAACCTCTACATTCAGACATAGACGGTCAGGAGCTTTCACAGATCTTGAAGATCTGCGAATGGGAATTACTTCAACTTCCAGTGGAGGACCCAGACTTTCCGGTTCTATAGGAAGTGTGCTAGTGTTTTCTGAAGGTAATGCATTATTTAGATCATCTTCTAGATCATATACTCTCCCACTGATTTCTTGAGTCACAAAATCACTTTCAAGAAAATCACCATATCTTGCAACAAACACTTTGTTCTCAAGTGGGTAGTAAAAGTAGTAACCCATAGTTTCCTTAGGGTATCCTACAAAAATGCACTTTACAGATCTTTGTTGGAGTTTATCTTGTGAGTCACGTTTAACATACGCCTCACAACCCCAGACCTTTAAATAAGACAAGTTCGGAGCTTTTCCAGTCCATATCTCATATGGTGTCTTATCAACCTTCTTGGTGGGAACCATATTCAAAATACGAACAGCTGATTCAAGAGCATAATCCCAAAAAGACAAAGGAAGATTAGTAAGATTATACATTGATCGAACCATGTCCAACAATGTACGATTCCTTCTCTCAGATACACCATTTTGTTGTGGAGTATATGGAGATGTGAGATTCGGGACAATTCCATTCTCAGTTAAGAAGTCTTTAAAATCTTGACTAAGATATTCACCACCTCGATCAGAATGAAGAGCTTTAATCTTCTTTCCCAATTGCAATTCTACTTCTGCTTTGAAAACTTTAAATGTTTCAAACACCTCATGTTTATGTTTAAGTAAATAAACATAACCATAACGGCTGAAATCATCCGTAAAAGTTAAGAAGTAGACAGCACCTCTCCTTGACACATGTCTAAGTGGTCCACATACATCCGTGTGTATTAAACCAAGTAGATCTGAAGCTTTTTCCATATTATTATGAAAAGGTTTCTTCGTCATCTTCCCAGAAATACAAGATTCGCATTTATCAAATGACTCATCATTGATATTATTCAAAAGCCCTTCACGTTGCAGCTTTTGCATGCGAGTCTTGCCTATATGGGCAAGTCTACAGTGCCAAAGGTAAGACGAATTCAAGTCATACTTCATTCTCTTACTTATGTTGTACATCGAATTATTATTATTGTTGGAAGTCACACAATTATTCATATCAATTTCAAACACACCATTCACAGCAACAACATTAAAATAAAATACACCATTTAAAGAAACAGAAATTTTATTGCCATCAATAGTATGAGAAAAACCAAGATCCAACAAACATGAAAAGGAAACAACACCTCTAATAATAGAAGATGCATAATGACAATTGTTTAAACAAAGTACTAAACCCGAAGGTAAAACTAAATCAAACATTCCTATGGCTTCAACTGCTGCTTGTGCTCCATTTCCCACATGCAGAATTGCTCCCCATAAGCTAGTCTCCTTTCCTCTCTAAACCCTTGCAGTGTATTACAAATATTAATACCACAATATACCCAGGAATTTAATTTATGAGATAAAGTAAATAATTCAATGACAAATAAGTTACCTGAAGTGCTGGCGCCCATGTGCCCAGTCTTCTTAACCTTATTGTTTCGCAAGTCATCGAGATAAAGAGGACAATTCCTCTTCCAGTGGCCCATCACCTTGCAGTAATGGCATCCTTGATCCTTCTTTGGATTATTCTTGACAGGAGGGTTCTTCTTAGGTTGAGGTGGTTGATAAGCCATAACCTGCTTATTCTTATCAGCCTTCTTCTTTCCTTTACCCTTCTTCTTATTCGCATTTGGCTTGTTAATTCTACCCCTTGTATAGCAAGAACTTGGGGCGTAGGAGCCTTTGGTGTCAACCCTTTCTCATAATCAATGAGCAGTGCGTGCAATTCACTTACTGTCTTCCCCACGCAATGCATATTGAAGTTCCTCACAAAACCATTAAAATCCTTGTTAAGGAACCTATTGATTAAGTTCACAGCCATATCATTGTCATAGGGTTTCTTAAGTGTTTGTAGTTGATCCATGAAACTTTTCATCTTCAACACATGAGCACTCACAGGTTCACCATCACCCTGCTTACAACCATGTAGAGCCTCCATCAAATCGTAAATCTCTACATTTGATGGTTTCTCATAGAGTTTCTTGAGTTCATCAATCATGTTCATGGGGAAATACTCCTCAAACTGCCTTTGAAGAGGTGTGTACATCGCCCCTAACATCATTGCGGCTACATCAATATGTTCCTTGCAACCAAGATTCCATTTGGCCTTAGCAGCATCAGTAGCTGCATCGCCTTCAGGTTCAGCAGGACAAGGCGTTTTCAAGATTTCAAGTTGACCAGTCACTCGCAGGACAATCCTTAGTGAACGATACCAATCATTGAAATTTTCCGAGCCAGTCAATTTTTCTCGTTCAAAATAAGTTTTGAACACAGAACGAAAGTTGGTGTTATCAGTTTGAGCCATTTCTACAGATAAAGAAAGTTCAAAACATTAGTATTTTTGATAATACACTTTTTCAAGAAAATTAAAATACCCAAGGAAAATAAATATCCATAGAATAATCTTGAAAACTAGGATCCTCCACAAACATAGTTTCATCACATCAGTTGATCTGCTAGTAATGAAAGTATAATATGAGGTAACTTGTCGTACAAGTAATTGGCATAACATTTGTCCAATTCCTAGATATATGGGATTTACAATCACAAAACATTTGTATTGTAAGCATGTTTAGTCCCCATCTTAATGCCTTGAGTCTAAGATCTCACTTACTACTCAATTTAAGTCGTCTAACTTAAAAACTGCAAACTCATAAATCCATCACATCAGTTGATATGCTAGCAATGAATTTATGAAATTTACCTCTCCATTGCAATCTCGCCAAGTTCTCACATGACGTAAATTACAACTTCAAGTGTTCTTAATTAGATGGCGTTCGACTTAATTTTATAAGGGTATTTATATTTTGATGTGATCAAAAAAATGTATGAAGAAGCATGCATACAACTTCATAACATTGGTTTTACAAAACATTTTTATTACCAATTTGCTAAGAGTAAAATAACAAAGTTTTGATTGAGGTATCGGGTTCACCAATTAAAGAATAACCATCAATTATCGTCCACTATATCGTACTTTTGCATAAGCCCGAAAGCTTAGTGTTTCGGATAATCATTGTGGAATTGTGGATTATTCACCCTTAAGATGACAATGTACATGTAATGGTTGTTCGGTAAGTCTAATTTACACACAAACGAGCGTTAAGACAGAATGTTGTCTCTCTAAGGCCACAATTTAATGCGTTGCCATCCTTATACCCATCTTATAGTGTGTAAACTTCGGTCGAGCCTATTTAACCATTACGTACAAAAACATCAATCAATCAATCTTTTGAAATTTTAAACTCTTAAAAACCAAAACAATTTTGCTATTATTTAGTCCGTATTATTTTTCTATTCAAAAAATTATCCTTTTCGTTTATAAACATGTCTAACACAATAAATAAACAAAAACAAGTAATATATAATAAAAAATAAAACAACTAAATAAACACATATACATAATCATAACAATTAAATATGTATAAAACATGTAGCCACATGCAAATCTTATTCAAAAGTCCTATTAATAATCAAATCTAGGTGTATAACGTATTAATTCAATTAGGGCTTTCTTTTTCTTGGAAAAAGAGCCACATACATCGATAAATCGATTGCGTAAGCCAAAATTAAATAAATACCACATAGCACATAATTGATTACTTAATATTGGAGTCTTTCCCAATTCGACATCTATTTAAAATTTACATGTTTTAATATAACTTAACCATTAATACATATAAACAATTTAAACCATTTAAATTATAACACAATAAAAATCCATGCAAATATGCACTTTTTCATGGATTTAGCTTAACAATTAACATATTGCACCAAGATCGTTTACTAAAACGCATAACAATTACATGACATCCTAGGGTTTCTAATCAAATTAAAAAATTAAAAACCATAAACCCTAAAAACCCTTTAAGGTCATTCGACCAAAAAAAAAAATAGGGTTAGGGATTCTAACAAATAAACCCTAAAAAAAACATGTAACTAAACGTATCAAGATCCAATTTTTATGCGTTTCGATAATTAATTACACATTATAACGGCTCTAGATGCCACTGTTTGAATTATTATATCATGACATTCATATTAATAAACCAAGTACATCAAAGTGAGCATAAGCAGAAGCAATTATAATAGATCGAATAACATGTAATTAATTAATCATTAATTTAAATCGTAAACGTACCTTTGTGATTCTAGCCCGAACAAGAATCAATGCAATCTTCCGGAACCAAGAACCCTAATTAGGGTTTATAAGGATTATAAGAATTACCCCTTACTTTTTTGTAATTCAATCCAAGAATCAAACAATAGTGTGTTTGATTCACGTTCTTGTACACACGTACTAATTCAAGAAAAGTATTTGCAAGTAATAAACACAAAACCCTTTTTTTGACACAAGAAAATCGAAACCCTTAGGGGTGTTCGTTTGATGGATCGACCAAGGAGAGAAAGAAAGAAGAAACACCAAGATGTGTGTGTACAAGTTATGAGAAAAACCTACATCTTGGGTTTGCTTATATACTACACAAAACTTGGAGCTCAAGGCACAATGGAGGTGGGTTACCCCCTTAGGCCGATCGGTTTTGGCACCCCCTAGGGGTTTCCGGAACCTTCTCTTGTTTCCATGTTTTGTCTAGTATTTACTTTCCTAATCTACGTTTAATAAATAATTAGTCATTAATCAATAATACTAATTATTATTATTTGTTTTGTGTTTAATAATTAATTATAACATTTTATAAATAATTATTACATTTTCTCTTCATACGTATTGTGTGTAATCCCGTGATCTCAAGTTCGATCCTAACACACAACTATTATTATTTTGTCTATAAAACCAACAATCGAAACATACGACGATCAAGCATTCCATGATCGTAAACTCCTAGTTGTGCGGGCATACTTGCTATTACTAATCCGCTAAACAAACACCCCCAAAAATGGTCGATAGAAGGTCTCGAATTTAGGAACATAACCAGGTTGTCCAAATCGACTACAATTACTGGCTACTCCGCGTCACTCAGAAACCCAAACACAAACAAACCCCTTCTCTCTCTTATAATTAACCAATACTCTCATCTGATCATCCATCATTCCATTAAATTAATTACATGTAAAGCTGATCTTCTACCTAAAACCCTTACTAATTCCAAATTTAATGTTTCTCTTTTAGTTTCTCACCTCTATAACTTATTCTGATGGTTGTCTGTAAGTGCCGTAAGGTATAACTAATTTATTATTATTTTTAAATCTAATTTGTGCAATTCAATTCTAATTATCCCTTGTTTAGATCAGATCTACTCACCTAATTTATATCACCTTAGATCTTATATACAATAATAATGTGTTATTAGTTTAGATCCTAATACCTGATCCACTAGCTTTATCTACTATTACTTGTTTGATTTCCGAATATCGAATATAGTTTTATGTAACTAATCTGTTATTTTTCGAGTCACATTTTCAATTAACAACTTTTTATCCCGTTACTAGTGTACGTAAGTGACCTTCTATATAGCTGATTGGCTCCAAACGGTCAACCTAAATTGACCAAGGGATGGTCAACTAAGTCAGACTGCTTAGAGTCAATGCTCCGCAGAATATAGGTTTTCCCCGGGTCGTTATGTCCCGACGAGGTGTGATGGTTATAAAACGGGTTTGTGATCGGGTGAATTTGGACGGGAAAGGGTTTGTGATTGATCTGAACTAAGGAATCTACAAGGAATAGCATAAATAAGCTATATGAACAAGATTGTAAAGTTTGAGAAACCAGAAACGTTCAAAACCTAAAAACGCGTACGTTTACGTTTAAATAACGTAAACGTACAAAATAAAACGTGAAAAGTGAAATCTGAAAACCCCTAGGGGTGAAAATGACTTTTTTACAAACTAAAAGACAAAAGAAAATTTTTAGAAAAAGAAAATAAATTTTTACACTAATTAATTATTTATTATTAATTAATTACTAATTAATACTAATTATTAATATTTAAAACACTTAAATACAATATAATATTAATTAAATACTAGAAAAATGAAAATTAAATTTCTAAAATTATAAAATAACTAAAAATTAATTTTAAGATTAAAAATATGTATTTTTGTCTTTTTGTGGTTTTTCTATTAATTAATTACTAATTAATTATTAATTACATAATTAAACTATTTTAAATTAAGAAAAATAGAAAATGAACTGTAAAAATTATAAGAAAATTCCTAAAATTATTTTACAACATATAAAAGCTAGAAAAAATATAAAAACTAGGTTTTGCTTTATAAAAACTAATTATGCCATTTAATATTAATTAATTATTAGTAAAACTAAGATTAATTCTAATAAATACTAAATGACAAAATAAAAATCTAAGAAAATTAGTAAAATTACTTTAATATAAAAGGTAATTAATAAAAATATAAAAAATGCCAAGTACTTAATAAAAATCTAAAAATTAAATTTAAATTTAAATTACATTAAATAGAAACTATCACTTATAATTAATAATTGATTTTTTGGAATTTTCTTTTACAAACCTATTTTACAACTAAAAACTAACAACTTTTGAAAAAACAACTTTTTTGTAACTTAGAAATAAGCACTGTGGAAGCTTAATTGCTCTACAGTTGACTTTTGTTGACTAAATAAGAAAATAAGCTAAAATGGGCTTAAGTGGGACCCACTATGAGTGATTCTGGTTCACTTGAGTTTATGGGACATGTTTAAGGGAAAAACAACAAGAGTTGTTCCCTGGATAAGCTGATAAGCCAAAATAAGCAATTTCCAAAACCAAATTGAACACAGAATTGGGACAAACAAAAGGGTCTAATTCAGGTGGGGTCCACAAGGCCAAAGGTCAAACTAAAGGTCAATCCTAGAAGTCTACCAGGGGGGAGTTGAAAGAAGCCAAGTGGTGGCATTGGGGACCACTGTAGAGGCCAGAAACCACCACCAAAGTGGTGGTGGTGGCTGTGGTGACCTGCTGATGCAGGGGGTAGGACTGCCGTGCAGCCCACTTTAGGGGGTTGTGGGGCCCAGAGAAAAAATCTCAAAAATATAAAAATTGTGGGAATCAAGAGTTGAGCTGGGGGGCTTTAACTAGAAACAAATTTCAAGCTATGAATCATTCCACAAAAATCTAGAAAATTCTTTGACTTTTTGTAAAAACTGAAGAACATGCACTTTGACTTTTTGATGAAACTTGCTAGATTGACTAATGTGGATTTCTAATGGCTATAATTGACTAAACAAGTTGTATTAAGCTACAATAAAGCTGATTTGAGCTAAAGAGTTTGATTTTGAGGTGAAGTGATGAGATTTCCACTCAAAATCCCAAACAGTTAACAGCCACAATGGATTTGAGAATGAAATTTGACTTTTGGCAAATAAGACTTGTGTTTTAAAGCCTAACTATCATATACTGATCTAATGTGGGTTGCACAAACCAAAACATACACAAAACAACAACCAAATACCACTAAGTAGTGCAATGCCAAACACCCCTTATGGGGGCTGTTATGAAGATTTACAAAGGGAAGGCTATATTCAAACCATTAGACTTATTCACAGACACTTATTATGATGGAATGAACTGAGTTAAACACTAAAATAAAAACAATAACAACAGAAACCTAATAATTACTAGTATGCTAGTTTTGGCAGTTAAGAGTGAATTAAGCATTTTAAGAAAACTAATGAACAAGATATCATTACAACAACATAAAATCCTTCCATTTTACCAAATGAACACTGAAAACAACAAATAAGCATCATAAAGTAGTTTCTACAATAAAAAGCAAAGTTGAGAATTTTGAGCTTACAAAAGCTTCCAGCTGAGAACAGGCATCAGGCCATTACCACTGTCCTAATACCTCCCTGAGGTTCTAAAACCATGGCTATCCCATATCTATCATGCTCCAAGCTTGATTTCTTCTTCTTCTTGGATTTTTATTTTTCAACTATTTTTGAGTGATTTTTGAATATTTTAGTGAAACTATTTTTAGTACTGAAATAAGCTTTTAGAAACTTATTAATTGGTGAAAATGAACTACATTGAGCTTGTGAAACATAAATAATAACTAGAAAGCTTGAACCATGATTTTAGCTAAAACTTGGAATTTATAATGAAACTGAACTTGTGCCAACACTTGAAATTAAGGTTAAACAAACTTAAGATTACAATGAAAATATTGTTTACATCCTTTCTTAACTGCAAATTACAATAGAAAAGTAAAAATAAGCTAAGTCGACATGAAAACTAAAACTACTTCTAAGCCAAAACTAACTGCCCCTGCTTTCATCTTTTTTCTTCATTTATATAGGTCCTAGAGACTTTCTCTCTCTTTCCCACCAATATTTTGAGCCACTGGATGATTAAATTTGATCCCAGCCATTGAAATGCAATTTTGCGGGAAAAGTTAAAATTGGCAGTTGGGGTAGCTTGGAGTGGATTAGGGAGCATTTATTGTATCTTGGAGGGTTGTGAGGCTGGGGGGAACAAGAGATGGGAGAGATGAGGTGGAGGAGGGGGGATGGGTTGAGTGTGCAAGGGAGTAGCAGGCAAGTGGGAGGGAGATTGAGATGGTCGAAGTTTGACCTGGGGGTGGTATTAAAAAAACGGGGGAGAGTTTTTATTTGTTGGTGGGCTGGGGTAAAGTAATGGGCCAAGGGTTTGTTTTGGATCCGGTTGTGGTTTTGGGGTGTTGTTTTGGTTTTAAATAATTAAAATCAATGGTCCATTTGGTTTAAAGTAACAAAAGCACAAGGACCAATATTGCAATAATCTAAAATTGAGGGACCTGCTGTGATCTTTTGCAAAAGTTCTTACAATGATTATTTTTACCAAACTGAATAACCCAGGGACCACTTTTATATTTTCCATAACTCCAGGGACCAAAACTGCCAAATTATGAAACTCAGGGACCAAACATGTAAATTTTCCAAATCTTTTACCCAAGGGCCATAATTGTCAACTTTTGATTTTTCAAAGACTTTTGTTGACTTTTCAATCCAAAAATATTTCCCAGGGACCAAATCTGACAATTTCTGAAACTCCAGGGACTAATTTTGTAATTTTCCAAAACTTTTCCAATTTTTCACCAAAGGACTAAATATGACAATTTATGATTTCAAAAGGACCTTTGGTGATTTTTCTTTTCAAAAAAATGCTCAGGGACTATTTTTGCCAATTTTTAAAAGTTGAGGGACTGAAACTGCCAATTTTGCAAACTTTGTACGTTTTTCATTTGTTTTTGCTCATTTTACATCTATAACATATAAAACACAATTTTGGAATATTTTTAGTATTTTGATGCATTACTGAGTGTTTTTGTATGTTTTGCAGTTCAGATTTGACCAAAAATGATGAGTGTTTGAGCAATCATCAATCCCCCACACTAAACTATTGCTAGTCCCTAGCAATAACTGTTTTGAAAACTTGATGGATTTTAAACTCTTTACCAAAAGCCATCACTTCTGGAGTAGCCAGATGTATCGATTCAAGTAAGAACTATGGTCCACCTGATAACCATGTGATTTTGAGCAAACCACCAGCTGTCAACGGATTTGATTCGTCTTTACCAAAAGCTGTTTGCTTCTGGACTAGCCAACTCTTGATGGACAAAGTCAACATCTTGGTGAGCTGATTACCAATTATAGATTTTCCACTGCCTTCACCACAAGCCATAATCTTGCGGGCTAGCCAACTCATTCGCTTTTTTGGATATGGCGAGTTGAGGTACCATAAAATTTTGGGCAAATTGCAAGCCATAAACGGATTTGATATATCTTTACCAAGAGCCGCTTGCTCCTGGATTAGCCAATCCTTTTGTCGGTTAGACAAGGCGGACTGAAAACCATAAAAATTTTGAAACTTTAGTGAAAAATTTTTAAAATTTTTGAAATTTTGGCTAAAAACGGGGGTACTAGATAGTAAATGATGAGGAGAAAAATGAACCACTTTTAGGGGGTCATTTAATCCCGGAATTGAATTTATTTGATCAAATATTGCCCTAAATCGTTCCTTTTGTGATTTTAGGTACTTTGGGAGTGAAATCTGGAAAAGGAAGCAATTCGGACGTTTTTGGAGCATAAAAGTGAAGAAAACGCCAAAGTCTTAATTTTCCTTGCTGGGAACAGTAGGTGACGGCGTCAAGAGTAACACCCTGACAGCGTCAAGAGCAAATTCCATGACGACCCAGTACATATTGGACGGCGTCACGAAGTAAGGCGTCAAGAGTAAAGATCATGACGGCCTGGAAATGCTAATACATGACGGCGTCAGAAGTAGATCAAGGCAGTCCGAGAAGATTTTTGGCGGCGAGGTGACGGCGTCACAAGATTGGTCTTGGCGCCGTCAGACCCCTTTTCCTATATATAGTTTTCTAATTTTCACATTAAAGAGAGAGAAGTTTTGGAGAAACCCTAAGTACGAACTTGGTGCATATTTTACAGGTTTTTCAAGGGTTCTAAGCCCTTGATACCTTTCATGTGTAATTGAGAAAAGTGTTCTTTTAATTCAATCAATATGTCCATGTGTTGGTTGTCTATATCTTGTTCTTGTCTTAATTTCATCATGCTAGGCTAGATTTATCTTGTGTTTGCTTAGATCTAATGAAACCTAGATGTTAATTATGTGTTGATTACTTGTTTATACTTGTTTTGGATGAATGAATTTATATGTTAGGCTTAAGAAAACTGGCAGATCTCCAAATGGTAACATGCTTGAACGTCTTAGGAAACATGAACCGATTGCACTAAGGTCTTTATTGGTTATATTTAATGCATGAGCCACTGTTTATAATCCCTATAGTTGTGCTGGGCATGGTATAGGAGGAGATAAGAGCTCATAGAATTAGGGAGTTATGTGCGATACCCCATGAATGGTATTAAGGAATACAATCCGTCATCCATGCAACTATAACAAGTAATTAACATGTAAAAGATGTCTAGGGAGTAGTGAAATCTAAGTAAACACATTTTCTCCACTTATTGCTCAGAACCTTAGTATAATTTAGTTTATTTTCATTTCTAGTATTTTATTTTGATTGCATCTTTAGTATTGGGTTAGTTGACTAGCAACTAATTCCGCCCAAATCATTCAAACCCGAGATTTTTACTTGCTTTCTAAAAAATATAAAAATACAAAAAGAATCATCTCTCACCTTTAGAACTAGTATTTAGGTTTTCTAATCCTAGCGACACTATTCCTAGCTGAACGATCAATCCCCCGGTACTTGTCACTATACTATACTACAACGATCAGGTACACTGCCTGGTGGGGGTTGCAAGCTTCTCAAGATCCCTTGAGAGGTAAAGCCTGGTGCGATTCCCACGTATCAAGTAAGATTTTATTTTTATGAGGTAAAGCCTGGGGATTAGTTATTGTCTAGGTTAGAATCTCTTTTTATGAGGTCTACTTGCTAGATTCCGTTCTACTAAGATTTTATTTTTATTTTTAGGTTTTCTTTAGTCTATCATTTTCTTTGTGTCCTTTGTTCGTAAACTATTTCGATGGATAACAATAACATTGATCGTTTGATTCCTGTTATTCGTGTTTTTTGTCGTAGGATTTTTCAAATGCCAGCCCCACTTCCTCTAGTGGAGAATGAGAACGCACCTAACCTCTCACCCAACCACCACTTTGACAATAATTCTGAGTTAGAAGAGTCTGATCATGATGATGACCGTAGGGCTAGTCCTTTTTACTATTCAGACTCCGATGAGGATCTTGATGATGGTGATGTGATTAATGAGGATAGAATGGAAGAGGAAATAAATCCTCTTAGGTATGTCGACCCTAGAACTAGGATTGAGCGTGATAGTTCATTTAACATGCAATTTCCTTATAAGATCAGATTCAAGAGCTTTAACACCTATCTTAACCATCTCTTCCAATGAACGTAATCTCGCGTAATGAATACAATAAAATCATGGTAGATGAGTTAGAATACAAAGGAGAAAACATTATTGCTAGGGCAATACCATTGTATGTGTTTGTAGGAAGCTTGGTCTACCTTGTTGATTTCATGGTTATGGAGAATCTGGGAGAGTTTATTGATGATAAGTTGACCCAAGTTGTGTTTGGAAAACCTTTCAAACGGTTGACCAACCTCGATGAAAAACTCATAGAAGGGTTAATTACATTCTCGGATGGGGATGAAGATTTTGTCTATCAAATGCCCCGCACACACCCTAGGTTCAAAGATTTTTCCGTGGAAAAGTGTAGTAGGTATCCGCCCATAGAGATGCTAAGTGAGAATGATAAGAGAAAAGGACTTAAGTATACTCATGAAAAGAATAAAAGATACTATCGCGGATGTTTAGAATTAGGAGATGATTATAAGAAAGATGAGACGACTATTAGATGGCTCACACTTGGTTATGTGAGCATAAGCGATACACGTTAACCCATGACCTTGAGTCTAGCTACAAGACTCGTAAATAAAGAAAAGCGCTTCTTGGGAGGCAACCCATGCTTTGTATGATTTTATTTTTGTTTGTTTGTTATTTGCTTCCGTATGCATGCTTTATTTTTATTGTTGGTTGATCATGTTTCTCAATTAAATAGTGGAAATACTTTACTTTGTTGTTTTGGCCTAGTCTTAACTCCACCTAAAAGTATTTTTGCAAAAGATAAGTGTAAGGGGAAACCCCAAATATGTTTTTAAGAAACAAACCGATCATGATTCTCCACAATATTAAATGAACATGTATATTAGTATTTGTTAGAGTCAAATACTTGTATTGAGTCATAATGAAGTTTTGCAGGATTTTCCTGGAAGTAGGACCAAGTTTTTCCAGAAACTTAACATAAGAATTTCTGCAGGTCACTTCTGACGGCGTCAAGGGTTAACTCTTGACGGCGTCACGTGTAAAAATCTGAAAATTTTGCCGGTTTTGCTTTTCTAACGGAGTCTTATGGTTTTTGTGAATTATTAAGTTTTATAATCTCCAGGAGATCTGCAAACTTCATTCCACAAGCATTATATCTTATCTTGTTTTCTAGGATTTAGTAACTTATATAGGATGCCGCCGATTTTACGCAAGGTTGTTTTGTCTATTTTTTTCAGGATTTACAGGTTATGTATGACAAGAAGATGATTTATATTCTGGAAGGGAAGCTTTGATTGTTCATTTTCTTGGAGGAAGATTTAATCTGGCCAACCTATAATCTATACCGAGCGAATCAGGGGAGTATTTGATTTCATTCTCTTTACTTTTTCACTTTTACATTCTTTACTTGAACATTGGGGACAATGTTCATCTTAAGTGTAAGGGGAGGGTAAAAAGATGATACCTTACATATGCACTTTCGCTTGAGTTTGTTTTGTTTGATAGTAGATGTGTAATAAAACTATGAGAAATACTTGTTAGTGCAATTTTAGCGCCAAATTTAAAATTTTTTACAACATTTAGGAGTGAAACTTTAGCCATAGCAAGCGTCTCATGGATAGGAGATTGTATGACTAGCACATAACCGTATATTCAGAAAAATTTTCCACCCAAAAATGTGAGGTTCGCCTTTAGATTTGATAGGAAAAGCATTTATTATTAGTGCTTATGAGTGTACCGGTAGCATTTAGATTCTAGAACTTGCGTTAGTGATGCATCCCGAGACCGCTAGTGAGACTACATTCGTGTGGTAGGATTTACTACATGATAAGAGGCATTAGGATCACCCTTGTGTTAAACCCGTATTATAATTACTTGACCATTTAAGTCATATTACTTGGTTAGTTAAGTCAACTAATTTTTCCCACACCCTTAGCGTTGGACTCATTTTTAGTACACGAAACCCCTAGTACACCCCTCCGAGCCTATCTTTTCGTTTCTAACTTTAAGTATCTTACTTAAAG
The DNA here is from genome assembly GCA_030686995.1 of Artemisia argyi. Taxonomy (NCBI): domain Eukaryota; kingdom Viridiplantae; phylum Streptophyta; class Magnoliopsida; order Asterales; family Asteraceae; genus Artemisia; species Artemisia argyi. The sequence continues at coordinate 4,478,952 of CM060679.1, forward strand.
GAAGAATTTGTTACACCCCACTTAAATGTACACCCAAATCGCCTTAGCCTTTCATGTATGCGCTCATTTTTAGTGCATTATTGTTATTTGTTAAACCCTAAGTTAACTTTCTAATTGATTACATGGTTGCTAAGTCGAGTCATATCCTTGTACATATTATTTTGGGACGATTGGGACTCATGGGTAAGTACTTATTTTATGGAATAATGGGGAAGAACATCATTTATTACCCCCATATGTACGTTAATCTTAAAAGTGCTCCAAGTGTTTTGATTTTCTTAATTCGAGTCATTAGAATAGTTAAAATGTAAAGTATGTAAAGATTCAAGTGTAAGGGGAATGCTCAAACCCCTATGATGTATTATTTTGGATGGTAGGGTAAGAGTGTATGAAAAAAAAAAAAAAAAAAAAAAAAAAAAAAAAAAAATCGGAAAAATCAAGAAAAAAAATAGAAAAAGAAAAAGAGAAAAAAAACGTACGGACTACCATCCCTTTTCATTCTATGTTCATTTTATGTTTTTATCATTTTTCATTTATTAGCTTAAGTCGAGTCTAGTCTTGGCTTAGCAACGCCACATTGTACATGTAATTAACCAAGATTGTTAACTCGCCACCAGTAAAACTTCCTTTATCCAACAAAACCGTGTATTTCATATCCCTACACCTAACGTTACGACCCTTTAAAAGACCTCTTTGATAGTTTATCCTAGGTGCCTACGCCATGTGGTGGAGGTTTGATCCTTTCCCAAGCCTATGGTAATCTATTTTGCTATGACAGGTAGTGAGAGATATCTTCCGTTTCCATAATGTAATTTATACTTTATTACACCCGAGAGATGTGAGTATCTAAACACTATTTGTGAGGTGCTAGTGTATGACCTCCGTGCTTGTCTATTGGTCTTTAGTGGAACGATTATTTGTTGTAATTACTTTTATATTAGTGTTAAATGACCCCTAACTTGTTTTTTGAGTAGAATAAAAGCGCATTTGCTTAAGGACAAGCAAATCTCAAGTGTAAGGGTATATGATGAGGCGAAAAATGAACCACTTTTAGGGGGTCATTTAAGCCCGGAATTGAATTTATTTGATCAAATATTGCCCTAAATCGTTCCTTTTGTGATTTTAGGTACTTTGGGAGTGAAATCTGGAAAAGGAAGCAATTCGGACGTTTTTGGAGCATAAAAGTGAAGAAAACTCCAAAGTCTTAATTTTCCTTGCTGGGAACAGTAGGTGACGGCGTCAAGAGTAACACCCTGACGGCGTCAAGAGCAAATTCCATGACGACCCAGTACATATTGGACGGCGTCACGAAGTAAGGCGTCAAGAGTAAAGATCATGACGGCCTGGAAATGCTAATACATGACGGCGTCAGAAGTAGATCAAGGCAGTCCGAGAAGATTTTTGGCGGCGAGGTGACGGCGTCACAAGATTGGTCTTGGCGCCGTCAGACCCCTTTTCCTATATATAGTTTTCTAATTTTCACATTAAAGAGAGAGAAGTTTTGGAGAAACCCTAAGTACGAACTTGGTGCATATTTTACAGGTTTTTCAAGGGTTCTAAGCCCTTGATACCTTTCATGTGTAATTGAGATAAGTGTTCTTTTAATTCAATCAATATGTCCATGTGTTGGTTGTCTATATCTTGTTCTTGTCTTAATTCCATCATGCTAGGCTAGATTTATCTTGTGTTTGCTTAGATCTAATGAAACCTAGATGTTAATTATGTGTTGATTACTTGTTTATACTTGTTTTGGATGAATGAATTTATATGTTAGGCTTAAGAAAACTGGCAGATCTCCAAATGGTAACATGCTTGAACGTCTTAGGAAACATGAACCGATTGCACTAAGGTCTTTATTGGTTGTATTTAATGCATGAGCCACTGTTTATAATCCCTATGGTTGTGCTGGGCATGGTATAGGAGGAGATAAGAGCTCATAGAATTGGGGAGTTATGTGCGATACCCCATGAATGGTATTAAGGAATACAATCCGTCATCCATGCAACTATAACAAGTAATTAACATGTAAAAGATGTATAGGGAGTAGTGAAATCTAAGTAAACACATTTTCTCCACTTATTGCTCACAACCTTAGTATAATTTATTTTATTTTCATTTCTAGTATTTTATTTTGATTGCGTCTTTAGTATTGGGTTAGTTGACTAGCAACTAATTCCGCCCAAATCATTCAAACCCGAGATTTTTACTTGCTTTCTAAAAAATATAAAAATACAAAAAGAATCATCTCTCACCTTTAGAACTAGTATTTAGGTTTTCTAATCCTAGCGACACTATTCCTAGCTGAACGATCAATCCCCCGGTACTTGTCACTATACTATACTACAACGATCAAGTACACTGCCTGGTGGGGGTTGCAAGCTTCTCAAGATCCCTTGAGAGGTAAAGCCTGGTGCGATTCCCACGTATCAGTAAAATGTGATAAAATTCGCTAGAATAGCGAAACACCCCCCCCCCCCCCCACACACACTTAGAATGAATATTGTCCTCAATATTCAAAGTCCCGTCTATTATGCCGACTCTTTGAACGTAAAAGGGCAACATTACAAGCTAAGCGTGGAAAACACCATTTTTTTTTCACTTTATTTGTAACCACAGCAGGGGTAACTCCCCCACACTTAGGGTGAAAACCCTATAAGAATGCTACTGTTTTTGTTTACCGAGTCGCTAGCTTGGGAAGCATGATGTGGAAGAAACAATCTCAATCGGACTTTCATTCAAGCTGTTTGGACAAACATTTGAAGCGCGTGAAAGTTCCACACCGATGAGATATAATCCCGGCTCAAGATAATGATACATGAGAATGCTGGGGTCAAATATAGTATCTTCATTCCCGAAGGAGTGAAGAAGAGAGGAAGGCACCTCGAGAGCAGGCTCATTAGCCTGAGTTTGGATTTCAAGGGTTAAGCTCAAAAACATCCCGGGAGGGTGGGTGGGAATTTGCAAATACTCATGATTAGGTGCATCTCCCCCCGGGCTATCATACTCCGGAGGAGTCATGATAAGGTGATCAATGATGGGCTCAGAAGATATTTCATTAATATCACTGATGTCTCCATAAGATAAAGAATTTTCATCAGTGTTTGAATCACTAAGCCAGGTATTGAGTGATGGATCATCATTCAATAAGCTTTCAAGGAAAAGAATATCCCCCTCAGAATCAAGATAGTTATCATCAACTTCATACAAAGTTGAACTATCTAGGGCAAGGAATGCTTCGACTTCTTCCAGATCATCTTTGAAATCAAAGAGATCATCATCACATCCCGATGGAAGTGGATTGGAGTGAGTGAGTTCATCGGCGAACTCCTCGAGAAGAAAGTCAACATTAGAGTGGGGAAAGGATGCATCAACATACTCAATGTCTCCATAAAATAAACAATCATCACTGGAATCAGAGACAATCTCAATTTGATCATTTAGATTATCACTGGGGGAAGGAATATCACACACTTGATCGAAAGTCCCCTGTGACTCTCTCGGGATTGGGACAAGGATCTCAACACTAGACTTTATTAATTCGTCCGATTCCTTATTAGGAACAGTGCTAAGATGCTCATCCCCCATGTTTAGAGAGTGAGTGTGAACTTCGGGTGTGATAACAACAGACTGAGGGAGATGAGGGGAGCTAGCATTCATGGATTGTACAAATTCTATTTGATCTTCTGCTAGTAATTTCTCCGTCTCATTATTTTCTCCCTGATTTCCAACGGGAGGAATCACAAATGATGAATCTGACGAACCCTTATAAAATTGAAGGATATCAAGGGTGTCGTCATTATCACTATCATCATCACAGTCTAGAAGAGCAGCTTTACGAAATTTGGCATGTGTTATAGCTGCTTGTTCTAAGACTAACAATTCTTCCATGCTCAATTCGTTTTTAGCCTCTCGTTCTTCAACAAGTAATTATGCCATAGATTTCTCACGAGAGTCTTGAAACGATGTAGTAACCAACTCCTCCTTAAGTTCTTTTAATAAATCAAGAGCCTTTAGTAAAAGGTCTTGCTCAGTATCATGAAGAGTTGTGTGAATCATTTGATATTGTGGATGTGGGTCTGAAAACGAATAGTCGTAATTGTTACAAGGAAATGAATTCCTAGTTTGACAATCCGAGCTAGAGTGTGGACCTCCACAGTAATCACAACAGTAAAACTGATATGGCCGTGGGTTGTATGTGTTTGAGTTATAATTGTTATCGGGAAACTGCTCATAGACAAGCGTGTTTCCCGATTGACAATCAGAACTGTAATGTGAAACACCACAGTACTCACAACAGTAAAACTGCTGAGTCTCATGGTGTGGTAACTGATGGAATGAATCAGTCGTGTCATGGTAGGAATAGGGATCATGGTTATAGACGGACCCGTTTCCTGACTTTACCATGCCACAACTGGGGCAATTGCCACCATTATAAGGATTATCACACCAATGGCAAATAAGAAGGTGTGGATGAGACATAGAAAGAATCAAAAGGTTGGGGAGGGGTAGGGATGAAGAATCAAAGATGTGAGAGGGTAAAGGAGAATGTTTTTGTATTTTTGGATAAATATTTTGTACAAATGATAAAGAAAATGTTTTTGTGTTTTTTGTGTTCGTTGAAAACTGAGTTTAAAATGTTTTCATGAACGGTTTTGTTTTTATATGAAAATAAGAAGATAATATGAACAAGGGTGGGTAAATATACAATGAATTGAATTCCAAAAGCACTAATCAGCAAACCGTTTTTTAGAAAAACGCGCACAACCTCCCCGGCAGCGGCGCCAAAATTTGATTGGCTCCAAACGATCAACCAAAATTGACCAAGGGATGGTCAACTAAGTCAGACTGCTTAGAGTCAATGCTCCGCGGAATATAGGGTTTCCCCGGGTCGTTATGTCCCGACGAGGTGTGATGGTTATAAAACGGGTTTGTGATCGGGTGAATTTGGACGGGAAAGGGTTTGTGATTGATCTGAACTAAGGAATCTACAAGGACATAGCTTAAATAAGCTATATGAACAAGATTGTAAAGTTTGAAAAACTAGAAACGTTCAAAACCTAAAAACGCGTACGTTTACGTTTAAATAACGTAAACGTACAAAATAAAACGTGAAAAGTGAAATCTGAAAACCCCCAGGGGGTGAAAATGACTTTTTTACAAACTAAAAGATAAAAGAAAATTTTTAGAAAATGAAAATAAATTTTTACACTAATAAATTATTTATTATTAATTAATTACTAATTAATACTAATTATTAATATTTAAAACACTTAAATACAATATAATATTAATTAAATACTAGAAAAATGAAAATTAAATTTCTAAAATTATAAAATAACTAAAAACTAATTTTAAAATTAAAAATATGTATTTTTGTCTTTTTGTCGTTTTTCTATTAATTAATTACTAATTAATTATTAATTACCTAATTAAACTATTTTAAATTAAGAAAAATAGAAAATGAACTGTAAAAATTATAAGAAAATTCCTAAAATTATTTTACAACATATAAAAGCTAGGAAAAAAATAAAAACTAGGTGTTGCTTTATAAAAAACTAATTATGCTATTTAATTATTTAATATTAATTAATTATTAATAAAACTAAGATTAATTCTAGTAAATACTAAATGGCAAAATAAAAATCTAAGAAAATTAGTAAAATTACTTTAATATAAAAGGTAATTAATAAAAATATAAAAAATGCCAAGTACTTAATAAAAAACTAAAAATGAAAATTAAATTTAAATTACATTAAATAGAAACTATCACTTATAATTAATAATTGATTTTTTGGAATTTTCTTTTACAAACCTATTTTACAACTAAAAACTAACAACTTTTGAAAAAACAACTTTTTTGTAACTTAGAAATAAGCACTGTGGAAGCTTAATTGCTCCACAGATGACTTTTGTTGACTAAATAACAAAATAAGCTAAAATGGGCTTAAGTGGGACCCACTATGAGTGATTCTGGTTCACTTGAGTTTATGGGACATGTTTGAGTGAAAAATAACAAGAGTTGTTCCCTGGATAAGCTGATAAGCCAAAATAAGCAATTTCCAAAACCAAATTGAACACAGAATTGGGACAAACAAAAGGGTCTAATTCAGGTGGGGTCCACAAGGCCAAAGGTCAAACTAAAGGTAAATCCTAGAAGCCTACCAGGGTTGGAGTTGAAAGAAGCCAAGTGGTGGCATTGGGGACCACTGTAAAGGCCAGAAACCACCACCAAAGTGGTGGTGGTGGTGGTGGTGGCTGTGGTGACCTGCTGATGCAGGGGGTAGGACTGCCGTGCAGCCCACTTTGGGGGGTTGTGGGGCCCAGAGAAAAAATCTCAAAAATATAAAAATTGTGGGAATCAAGAGTTGAGCTGGGGGGCTTTAACTAGAAACAAATTTCAAGCTATGAATCATCCCACAAAAATCTAGAAAATTCTTTGACTTTTTGTAAAAACTGAAGAATATGCACTTTGACTTTTTGATGAGACTTGCTAGATTGACTAATGTGGATTTCTAATGGCTATAATTGACTAAACAAGTTGTATTAAGCTACAATAAAGCTTATTTGAGCTAAAGAGTTTGATTTTGAGGTGAAGTGATGAGATCTCCACTCAAAATCCCAAACAGTTAACAACCACAATGGATTTGAGAATGAAATTTGACTTTTGGCAAATAAGACTTGTGTTTTAAAGCCTAACTATCATATACTGATCTAATGTGGGTTGCACAAACCAAAACATACACAAAACAACAACCAAACACCACTAAGTAGTGCAATGCTAAACACCCCTTATGGGGGCTGTTATGAAGATTTACAAAGGGAAGGCTAGATTCAAACCATAAGACTTATTCATAGACACTTATTATGATGGAATGAACTGAGTTAAACACTAAAATAAAAACAATAACAACAGAAACCTAATAATTACTAGTATGCTAGTTTTGGCAGTTAAGAGTGAATTAAGCATTTTAAGAAAACTAATGAACAAGATATCATTACAACAACATAAAATCCTTCCATTTTACCAAATGAACACTGAAAACAACAAATAAGCATCATAAAGTAGTTTCTACAATAAAAAGCAAAGTTGAGAATTTTGAGCTTACAAAAGCTTCCAGCTGAGAACAGGCATCAGGCCATTACCACTGTCCTAATACCTCCCTGAGGTTCTAAAACCATGGCTATCCCATATCTATCATGCTCCAAGCTTGATTTCTTCTTCTTCTTGGAGGGTTGTGAGGCTGAGGGGAACAAGAGATGGGAGAGATGAGGTGGAGAGGGGATGGGTTGAGTGTGCAGGGGAGTAGCAGGCAAGTGGGAGGGAGATGGAGATGGTCAAAGTTTGACCTGGGGGTGGTATTAAAAAAAACGGGGGAAAGTTTTTATTTGTTGGTGGGCTGGGGTAAAGTAATGGGCCAAGGGTTTGTTTTGGATCCGGTTGTGGTTTTGGGGTGTTGTTTTGGTTTTAAGTAATTAAAATCAAGGGTCCATTTGGTTTAAAGTAACAAAAGCACAAGGACCAATATTGCAATAATATGAAACTGAGGGACTTGCTGTGATCTTTTGCAAAAGTTCTTACAATGATTATTTTTACCAAACTGAATAACCCAGGGACCACTTTTGTAATTTCCATAACTCCAGGGACCAAAACTGCCAAATTGTTAAACTCTGGGACCAAACATGTAAATTTTCCAAATCTTTTACCCAAGGGCCATAATTATCAACTTTTGATTTTTCAAAGACTTTTGTTGACTTCTCAATCCAAAAATATTTCCCAGGGACCAAATCTGACAATTTCTGAAACTCCAGGGACTAATTTTGTAATTTTCCAAAACTTTTCCAATTTTTCACCAAAAGACTAAATATGACAATTTATGATTTCAAAAGGACCTTTGGTGATTTTTCTTTCCAAAAAAATGCTCAGGGACTATTTTTGCCAATTTTTGAAAGTTGGGGGACTGAAACTGCCAATTTTGCAAACTTTTTACGTTTTTCATTTGTTTTTGCTCATTTTACATCTAAAACATATAAAACACAATTTTGGAATATTTCTAGTATTTTGATGCATTACTGAGTGTTTTTGTATGTTTTGCAGTTCAGATTTGACCAAAAATGATGAGTGTTTGAGCACTCATCAATAGCGTGTAAAATTGTGACGTGTGATTAGTTTCTAAATGACGTGGCTCGCCACGTCATTGTTTAACACGTCGTTATTTTACACGCTATACAAGGTCACTTACGTACACTAATAACGGAATAAAAGGTTGTTGAATCAAAATGTAACTTAAAAAAATAATAGATTGTTACATAGGACGACAATAAAGGAGAAAGTTTGTTACAAAAAATGTAACAAACTATTTTTTTTGAGTTACATTTGAACGTAACAACCTTTTATTCTGTTACCAGTGTAATTAAGTGACTATCTATAGCGTGTAAAATAGTGACGTGTGACAAGTTTCTAAAAGCCACGTCATTATTTAACACGTCGTTATTTTACACGCTATAGAAGGTCACTTACATACACTAGTAATGGAATAAAAGGTTGTTACGTCAAAATGTAACTTAAAAAAATAATAGATTGTTACATAGTACTAATGTACGTTAATGTAATGTGTACAGGCGACAAAATTGTATTGCTTCGTACACAAGGTTCCTGTTTGCAGAGAATGTATTTGTTTTACCGAGCATCGAAATTGCGTGGTACGCGTTACTGTTTAGTGCTTTAGTGATTTGTTCTATGATGTGTCGGTTGGTTGAATTGAGTTGAGTTGATCTTGTAGGTTCGTACGTACTCGGAGTGGGTGATTGATGGAGAATATGATTGGCCGAATAAGTGTTGTCACTGTCAACCTGTGCTTGAGGAAAGCAGCAGTGGTGGTGGGTGTTGGTGGGTGGTGGTGGCGGTGGTGGGTGGTGGCGATGGTAACGATGCAAATATTTTAACTCAATGAGGACTAACGATGCAAATATTTTAACTCTATAGTCAATGAGGACTAACGATGCAACTATTTTAACTCGATGAGGACTAACAATGCAAATATTTTAACTCAATAAGGACTAATGATGCAAATATTTTAACTCTATAGTCAATGAGGACTAACGATGCAATATTTTAACTCAATGAGGACTAACGATGCAAATATTTTAACTCTTGTTAGGAGATAACAGAAAATAATTTGCATTGTTAGTCCTCATTAACTGATATTTCTAACGGAGGGATGGTTTTGTGCCAACTTTAATACCTTTGGGATGATTTTTGAGTTGAAAAAAGAAAAAGGATGTAAACGTATCATTTGGCATACCTCAGGGATGTATTTTGGACTTTACTCGAAAATAAATATATACTATAATTGATCAATCACGTTTCTTTTCATAACTTGAATTTTCATCTATGTGTTTTTTTCTCTCTTTCTCAACTTTTGGGTTATAGTTTGTAATATGTTGGTTTTGATATTGTTTTTCTTTATATATCTAACTTAATACCAACAGTCAATTTTTGTGGCTAGGTGGTTGTGATATCTCCCACCTATATAAAACAAGGTTGGGTTTTGGCAAGTCAACCTCTCAAAAATCTTTAAAATTTGACACTTGGCATTTTTTCCAATCCTGCGGTCCTTAATCATTTTCCTCCCTAACTATTTGCTCACAGTTAATTTACACAAACAAAATATCTCCCCCAAATCAGTAACCTAAAGATCGAAACAACCCAAAAATGTTTTCCCCAAATCGATCCCTCCCTCATTCACCCCAAAACTGTTTTCCCCAAATCAATTATACCAAAAGCAATTCATAAACAAAACAATTAACCCTAAATCAGTTTACAACAAATAAATTATTCAAGTCAATTCATAACCGAAAATCAGTTTACCCTAAACAATTCATACCCAAATAAAAATGATTGAAGATGATGATGAATTAATTAAAAAAAAAGTAACGAAGACATGAGCCGAAAAAAATCAGGAATCAACCAAACGATCAAGGATTGTTGCATTATACATTAAAAGAAATCAAGATCTCTCGCCCAAATCCTTCGAACCATTTGCCAGTTATGATAAAATTAATTATCTCCAAGTCGTTTCAGAGTTAGAATTGTTGCCCATAATTGTAGTTTCAGAGGTATAAAAAATCGAGAACCCATATTGTATGTTTTGATATCAAGCATGATACTAAATTATATATTTACATTAATTAAGGTTAGTGTTATGATCAAAGTTTATAATCCTAACACGTAAATGGAACGACATTTACGGGATAACATTAGCTATCTTGTTAAGCCAAAACACATGGACTAGTTATGTAATATTGCAATAGTTTAACTTGTGTTAGGCTTTATATACCCCTCCATACTTCCATGGAGGGGTGAGACTCTTTGTGTAATTTACTCTTTCATTATCAATAAACACATAGTTTTTCCCTTTACTCTTTACTCTCTCTCCCTAACCATGGAGTTCATATTCTTCCATCATACACGACCTCCCGAATCACAATAATCAATCAAAACTACGATCCTACAAGTGGCATCATAGCTATGGTGTTGCTTTTTGATGATTTTTTTTTGTGGTTCGTAGGCTGTTTTTAACCAATATTTTTGAATCTGATTTTTTTTTTTACTTTTCATTATTGGTAACAGCTTTATTGGTCCTTTGTATCCCTTTTGGTCAAATGTTTCATTCACTTTAATATTTGACCAAAACAGTTTCATTCACAAGTCATTTTGAGACTTATTTTTGTACCATCGTGAATCTGTGGTCAAACATTACAAACGTGGTCTAAAATATGGTCAAACTTGGTCGAATTTGTGGTCTGTAAACATGGTCAAAAGGTGCCTGTCATCTTGCTCAGAATTTTTGGCCGGAAATCTGATCGGAAAAGGACGCCGGATAAAGTCTACGCGTTATATTATGCCAAAAACCCTAGGTCTACGCGAAACTTCAGATTTTCTACGCATAACTTGGACAAGTTATGCGTAAGGTTCATCTTAAGCGTAAAACCCCAGTCTTACGTGTAATACTTACGCAAAAGATAGGTTCTACGCAAAAGTTCATGTTTAGCGTAAGTCATGTCTACGCATAAGATAGTTTACGCAAAAGATTTCCAAACAAGTCTATGCGTAAAGTTATGCGTAAACTTGCCAAATGAAAAAAGAATAAGAATATTAGATGAAGCAGATGACCATGACCCAAACAAAATACCAAGACTCATTCGTGACTTCAGTGTATACATCATCAGCCAAACATCATAGAGACATAATATCAACAAAGAAAGATGACCACAACCAACTTCATTTAATCCTAAACTCATGTCAATCAACACCTTCTCTACCCTATCCCAACTCTCGTCTACATCTACACCATGGCTCAAACAAAATCATATTAGAATCTCAGTTGGTACAACTTTTTCAGAATCTTTCAAAGAAGATTTTTTTAGTTGAACCATATCATCACTCATCCGTGTTAAGAAGACAAGCTTCTTGAATTAATATCCGAACACTTTTGAGAAAGAACAACACGTTTCCGTGTCATTATCTCTTGTTCGTTTACAAAAATCTCAAGGACGACAACAATTCTAAAAACACATCAAATCAAAACCTACCGTAGACCTCATTAAGATCTTGAAGCGCAAACTTCTTGTTTCGTCAAGGAGTATTCGAGCTACACCAAAAGAAGGTCGGGTTTGTGGGATTCAAACCGGAGTAGAAACATTAATGGGTGATTTGATTGTTATTCGGATTGATGAAGTTATGATAATAGAGATGAGACGAGTCTTAGTTTTGGATTGATTGATGATGAAGATGAGATGATGATGAGATTTAATTTGGTGATAATTATTGAGATGTGATTTGAGTTGGGAAGTCATTTACTATGTTTGGAGAGAGATAGTTAAGAGAGGGAGGCGGAGTTATCAGTTTATGGTTTTTATGGTTATGACAAATGAGTGGGATTAGGGAAATTTTATCATTACTGAGTATCGAGTGTTGTTTGGATTGGGTTGTGATTTAATTGGGCACGGGTTTTAAATCTTTTGCGATGGACAGGATCAGACATAGTTTGTGATTATGGGCTTTGCAGGTTTTATTTTTGGACTGAGCTAAGGCTCCAAAATTTGGTTTTAATTGTTGGGCTGATGTGAACTGATTTATATCAAAATTATGGGTGTAAAATTTATATCAAATGTATGTTTTTTTTTTCATACATTGAGTGCATTTTGGTATAATTATTTGACTAAGAAGAGTGGTATTTTGGTTACTATAAATTTTTCACAGGGATACGTTTTTTGACAAGATCGGGAACCATTATTTAATTCATTAAACCGTCAAAAGGCTAGAATTGTGCATGTAACCGCAAGATGTGACTACGACGATAGTTCTTTATTATATATTTGAGGTTGAAGTGGAATTTCATGGGTGCGTGTACTTAGTATCTTGAAGATATCGGGGTTGGTTGGATGCATGATTCTTCAAGATCCTTGTTCGAGCTTTTATCCGTACGAATGACAAAGACTTGAGTTGTCTAGTTATACCTGATGTAAGGAGTTACGTTGTTGTGCTCACAATGTATAGCTATCACTTTAAAGGAGTTACGTTGTAGTGCTCAAGTGTCACCAAAAGATGTGGATAATTCAAGAGACGTTCACATACATTTAAGGATAGTTAGATGGGTATATGATTCTACCTTTATTGAAATTCTCAGTATTGGTTCTTAGTCAGACAATAGTGCAAGTTTAAGTCACAAGTTCGGGTTATTTTACTTCAGTCTCAAGTTCGTCATATTGGGTTTTTCTCCATCAGTAGTCACTACAAAAATCCGTCAGAATGATAATGGGGTCGGTAAAGAGTTAGCTGAGAGGACTATTAAAGAGTAGAGATGTTTATCAGGAGTTTATTCTCACAGGCTATTTATGATACTCCACACATAATCGGTTGATTGGACATATGGGGTTATGCTGCCTCCATTTTCCATCGTAAACATAGTGTGTATGCTTCCGATTCTGCGAAGACATCGTGGGGGAAGAGAGAGTGGGTGTTCTTTGCTTTCTTTGACTTTTCTTGACTTCTTTGCGAAAACACTCATTTTCCACGAGGATCTGCATTTAGGGGGGAAGAAATGTGCACATCAAGGACGCATAACAGACTCACGTGATCGAGCTTACAATTTTATTACTACCGGAGAGACGTCCGCAGAGATGATCAGTGGTTAAGTTTTGTGATTTTGGTGTAATCGTTTCAACTCTCGCGGGTTGTGAAGTGTGAAGTAGCCTGAATATGTGAGAAGATCTTGCTGATTTCTTGCATGTTACCCCCGAACGGAGCTTCCGTGTTGAGCATAATTGTGATTAAGTGACTAGTCAGATTTGCTTGGTGTGGTTTATGATGTCATCTACAAATTCCGCTGCGTACTCAAAACTTCAAGCAAGAAGACATGTTGACTACATCAAAGTTTCGAATCTGGTGAAGACGGTTGTCAGTTTGGGGGGAAGCTAATTCAGAAACTTCGCCAAAAAGAAGTGTACGAAGAAGCCGCTAAAAAAATGCAGCATGAATTGGGGGGAAGTTAATCCATTTCATGCATATTACATCATTTGCCTACAAGTGAAGATAAAGTTTTTCAAGCCGAGGTACAAGATGAAGACAAAGAGCGTCAACTGTAGTCATCCTCAGCATTTGAAGAGCTGATGAAGACCTTTCTTTATTTGTATTTGTACTTGTAGGAAATATTGTAAGTAATCTCTTATGTCGCCCCATTGGGGGAAGATTGTTAGGATCAAAGTTTATAATCCTAACACGTAAATGGAACGACATTTACGGGATTACATTAGCTATTTTGTTAAGCCAAAACACATGGACTAGTTATGTAATATTGCAATAGTTTAACTTGTGTTAGGCTTTATATACCCCTCCATACTTCCATGGAGGGGTGAGACTCTTTGTGTAATTTACTCTTTCATTATCAATAAACACATAGTTTTTCCATTTACTCTTTACTCTTTCTCTCTAACCATGGAGTTCATATTCTTCCATCATACACGACCTCCCGAATCACAATAATCAATCAAAACTACGATCCTACAGTTAGTATCAGTAATCGTGTTTTTAATCATAGGTGTTTGATGAATTGTCTACGAGAAAAGGATGTTCAAGTTTAAGGGTTCATGTTTCTTGGATGGATAATGGCGATCTTAAGCTTCATAATTATGATTAAGAGTCATGAAAAGGTAATATCTTTTATTCATTCATAAAAGGTGATTGAATTTGGCATTTGACTGTTATTATATGATTATTTAAAAAAAAAGGTGTTTCAATTGGTTTATTCAAATGTTTATGTGTCTAATCTTTTATTAGATAAGCAGTTTTAAATCTTTAGATACAATTCTTATCTGCTATTATTTAGGAGACCGCCAGATCAAGATGAATGCATTATATGGACATGGTTTGGAAAGCATAGTGTGGAGGTACATATTTTTCAATCAAATAATTAGACCAGGCTTTATATAAATGTCAATGAATGCATAGAGCATCACCTATATTGGTTAAAGATTGATGCAACATGAGACATATAGTAAAGTATGCACGGATGAATTGAAATATTTTGGTGCTTATATTTATATAACTAAATATGTGTTTGTAGGAAGAATGAAATTCAACTTTGCAAGTGTTGATACTTTGCCATGTCAAAACGTGAGGCTTTTTGTACTTGACATGTAGATTTACTTTTCATTCTTATGTGCTTTACATAACACACTTTGACACTAATTGGATGCACGAAATAGGACTGACAATAGTCATCAAGCAAGAGACTATCAAGGAGGTGTGCAGCGTGACTAATTCAGAAAACCTGCACCGGAAGAAGATGTTAAAGATGACTAAAGAAACTGAATCCACTAACAAGATTGCCCTTATTTCATGTGGTTGCCGCCCTAAACATCATTCAGGTAATAACTTCATAGTCATTTAAGTGGCCTATGTACGGGAATAAGGCAAGTTTTCGATCTTATTCAGTAACAACTAATGTGAATGAGGTTATACAAATAAATGACATCGCAAAACGATTGTGGTTCTAACCTCATATATGATTGTGACTTCATCATCCATGGATTGAATCATCATGAGGTTAGACAAAGAAATCCATGGATGATGAAGTTACAATCGTATATGATGTTAGACAAAGATGGTGGGTCTAACCTCATATACGATATAATGTAGTAATGTTTTAATAAATATTGCTTTAATGTAGGAATGTTTGAATAAAAAAAAGGGTGTAACACTAGAAAGTTTGCAACTCGCAACTGCTTTACAGGATGAATTCAAAGAGTATCTGGGCCATTCATGTGAAGAATTGTAAGGTTTTGTTTTTTGTTTATTTTTTTTTTCAAAAACTAATATTCCAGCTTTAATACTCATGTACTTCAATATAAGTTACTAACTAAAAAAATCTTTTAGGCTTAAACAAAGATCTTAAGATGATGTTGAGTAAATTTGCTAAACTAAAGGTATTACATGTGAAATATACCATTACGGATACTGATCATAGTAGGACGATAAGCTACATATTTTAGACTATCTATGTACTTGCTCAATGTATAGGACTGTTTGGATGTTGTTTTAAAAATTGAGAATCTTCAAACCAATCCGAAAAAAGAAGTATTTATTCTTTTAGTAAAATGCTTAATTATCTTATAATTGATGATGTTGGTAGTACTACCAATATCATCTTTAAATTACGACTATTAGGATGTTTAGAAACTACCTGTTCCGCTTACTCCATATTTTAATGAATTTATGTTTATAAATGGATGTTATTTTTTTTACATACTACCAAATACCAATGTAATCAATTATAAAATAAGTAAGCATTTTTTTTTGAAAAATAGATATTTATTTGTTAGGATGGGTTTGAAGAGAAATCTAATAGCGGTTGAAATAGTAGAACAAGTAATCTTTGCACGACTTCTTTTTTCGGGTGAAGTTGGTTGTATCAGAAATGTTGTTTCATGGCATGTATGCTATATTGTA
This sequence comes from Artemisia argyi, assembly GCA_030686995.1. Taxonomy (NCBI): domain Eukaryota; kingdom Viridiplantae; phylum Streptophyta; class Magnoliopsida; order Asterales; family Asteraceae; genus Artemisia; species Artemisia argyi. The sequence continues at coordinate 4,494,961 of CM060679.1, forward strand.
TTGGGTAATTTTGGTATTAGTATAAGAAATGATACGTACAAAACTCAGTCTAATAGCATGGTTACCCGATGAAATAATAAAATAATAAATTAGCTTATGCTTAATGTGTTTGATTGAGCTTTGATTGAGCTGCTATATTTTCCATACTCTAATAGGAATTCAACGATATCATAAAATGGGATTAAGTGAAATGAATTGTTAAAGAAATATTAAGTTAATAGTATTTATTTTATCGCTATTTTTTGTTGCATTTAAGTTGTTTGCAAGATGGTTTGAGGAACATCACTGGAACAACAATTGGAATGTTGCAAAATGAGTGACGAACGTTTGATTAGCTCAGCTCGGTGTCGCGTACAACCTTCGCACCAGGACTGCCGCTGTTAAAAGGTACCCCTGCTAATTATATGTTGCATTTAAAGTTTTTAAACTAAAGGTTAATGTACTATTTGTTTACTTTTTATAGTGTGCTTAAAACCTTGCAAATAAGAGGTTGTTTGGGATTTGGGCTTATGCTAACATAATAGCAATTGTTTGGTATTTATATTGATACTATTTCACTTTTCTTTAAGACCTGTAAAAATATGGGTTCTTAGTGAATTTTTAGTATAATCCATTTATAATGCATTTTAGGCGAGATATGATGATAAACACTGTAGTATTCTTTCTTTCCTTTCAAATGTTGGATTCCAGGATGAAACTCAGCTGGCATTATACCAAAAAAGACCAGATACAGGAGCATTACCACTCCCCTTAACAAAGGTATATATCCCTGTTAAATATATATTAGATGTGTATATATTTTTATATCACATTTTATTTATCCCCGTCAAATATTTTATGCAGACATATTCGATGAACTACCAATTTTTGGAGTTTAAACGATAAAATAACCACATCGATAATCAGCTTCAGTTTCGTGCTTCTCTTCGTAAAAGGAATTTCGACCTTTTAATATTCATTGTTAAACTATGAGTTTTAGCATACTAAAAAATTAATGCCAAAGTTTGAACCTAATGGTTTGGCAGCCAAACACCCCTTAAACATGTACATAAAAATGTTGAATTATGATCAAAAGTGAATGCTGTAAATGTTGAACCTAATGGTTTGACAGACGGCTCATAGAGTATTGGTTCAATGGTATAACCGTTTGACCCGCCAAATAATATATAACACGTATCTACCTAATTCAGGCAATGTTTGTGAATCATGTTAACAATAACACATTTTAGGCACTTGGGTCATGTTTTGGTTGGGGGAAGAAAAGTGTGGGAAATAAAATTAGCCTAATTTTCTATGTTTCAAATTCTTGCAGTAAATTTTATTACAAATGGGTCGACTCGGGTATGTTTGATCCTGGTGGCTATATTGGGAAAAATATAATAAGATAGCCGTTAAAGTGCGATATTTAGTAGCTTAGTATTTGTTGTGATTTGTGAAGACACTTGAACTTAGAAGAGTATCAAAATTTGGTTTTTTTTAGCTAAATAAGTTGTTAAAATTGTGGCACTGAGTGGATATATGGTTTTTTTAGGTACCGATACCTGCATAGGACTATCCCTCCTGCAATGGATGCTTTATCAGGTTGTTTGTTCTTTTATGTGACAAGCATGTATGTTCTCGTGGTTGGTGAAACTTTTTATTTACAACAAAAGAGGGACCAACCTAACCTGCAAAGATTTTGGACCAGTGATATTGCGATTAAGATAACTTCAAGGGGAGCTTGGACTTTTAGGTCAGTTTTGAACATTTCGTTGTCTATATTTTGTGAGATTAACAGTTTTATATGGCAGACGTTGACCAATGGTTATGCAACTACTAAATAACAGGAAGCTGAAAGACTCTGGATTAAGTGCAGCCACTGATGTGACATTCCTTTTGCAAGCAAGGCAATGTAGAGGTTTGCATGTCACAATTGCACAATAAAATTGGAGATGCATTATATTAGTGTACAATAATAAATCAATTGCTGTAGGCAGAGCTTTGGGACATTCTGTCTTTGACACTTTCACAACATCGCATAACAATTTTCTGGAACTGGGATTCAACTACGAAAGTTGCTTAAAATAAACGGGCAAAAAGGTTTGCATAAACTGTAAGTTTTGCACATTTATGTAGTTAGTAAGTAACAGTCAAATTGTATAGAAATCCTTGACTAAGGATCCAATGCAGTAAAGTGTAAACCTCAATATTTATTAAATATTTATGTATTAACAAATGCTTATGTGCGTACCTACTGCAATATTGTAAAATACAAACGTTTTTACCCGGATAGTCAAGGCTCAAGACTAATAGGCATTTGTTTTAGTTTATTTATAGTGCTTATTAGCTTGATTAGCAAAAACAAGCTCACCATGGTGTTTGGATAAGCTTATAAGCTTGGGCATATGAACTATATAGGGGGTTTTATAAAGTTATTTGGTCATTTACCGGCATTAAAATTGTGGCAAGCCTGCCTCTTAAGATCGGCGCTCCGGGAACGTGTTTGTACAATATTGATAAACACGTCTAAAAAGTATTTGTTGCAGGCAGTTTTTGTTTTAAATTTGGTTTATCATCGTGTTCTTTTATTCTTTTTCACAAGGGCGTACATTATCTAAGGTGAGTGACCAGTTTTTTCACACGGACAATTATATGTAGCCGTATCAAGGGTATAGAGCAAGAAGGGATTTAAAATCTTATGTTGTGACAAAAATGACAACCATTGCAATCACACAACTAACGTCGTGTACAAAGAAGTTTTTCATCGCCTTTAATTTTTCCTTTTTTTAATTTTGTCTTTTTATCTTTTAAACAATACATTATAGGTTATTTATGTTACATTATTTATCTTTGAGCATTTATACAGTTTAGCGTATTAAATTTTTACATCATGTTTATACTATATTTTTATGTTTAATAATAAAACTTTAAACTAGCCAGCCAACGGCCGGGCCTTAGGCTAGTAAATAATATATGGGGAGGTTGGTTGTATTCAAATATGGTGTTTTGTGTCTTTGGTTAGTTCTGAGTACATATTTTCACAATAAAAATTTCAATACTTAATGTCTATAAGTTTGAATGGAAGTGACAAACGTTTATATTTTATCAATTCTGTTGACTTGTTTAATTAACACAACTCGTAAAAAATTTCAATTATATTTTATCAACCCATATATGACTAAATTCCGCTCAACATAAGCCAAACGTAGATAACCGGTAAAGATAGTAGTACGTTGTAATCAAAGGGTGAATGGAAAGGATGATTACGTTGGAATGATAAAATGCTGTTTGTTTACATATATGAAATGTAATGGTTCATTACAAGGAATGACCCATTACACCAAAATCATTCCCTAACCCCCCCCCCCCCCCCCCCCCCCCTTTTTTTTTTTTTTTTTTTTTTCATTACGTCCGTAATGAAAATTACATAAACCCAATCAATAACTAACCATATTATATAAATTACTTTCTATCATTAATGGGGGCATTTAAGTCTTTCTATTATGATTCTATTACGTCTTATCAAACATACCAAACATGATTAATAATTGTAATGGATAATTACATTACACTATTTATTCCATTACATCGTTTATTTCATTAATTTGACATTTCGTTACATCCTACCAAACGTACCCTAGGGATAATGATAAAAAATAGGGGTAAATTGAAAAAATTGTCCTTGTGGTTTAACGAAATCGCAGATATAGTCAAATATTTTGAAAAATGCAGGTGTAAGTACGCGTGGAAAACTTTGGTGTGCAATTATCGTTCCTAACAGAGACCGTGCTTGCACTTTTAAAGTTTTGAATTTCTCACTTCAGGGACGAAAGTTTCTCATGCGTGATGACTCGATCTCATATACATTGAGCTAATTATGACGATAAAATAAAGGTTTAATTTTAATTTCATCATGCATGATGACTCTCATACGTACATTAGAGAATAAAGGATAAGGTAAGATGAAAAGTCGCGTAACTATGTAAGACGTAGATCGAAGTCGTGATTTCTACAACTACTTTCTTTCGCAACCGTAAACATATCAGGGAGTTGAGATTCGATTAAGAATAAAGGATAAGCTTTGAATTATCATATTTTACGATACCCATAAATCATTATGGGGAGTATGCCTGCACGTTCGAAAATATTGGACTATACATGCGATCTCGTCAAACCATAAGGATGATTTTTGCAATTTATAAAATATAACTAACTTTTCAAAATTTATGATTGTATGTAACATACTAAAACCTTTGTGTGTACTTACTTTTTAACTTCTTAAGGATCATTCTTGTGTTGTAAAATCTCATCCGAGTCTAAAAGGGTGTTTGTTTCGACTTATCTCTTATTTGGTTTCGGGCTTACGTTTCATAAGCTCATTTTTTGTTACTTTATTTTAAAACTTTTTAGCTTATATAAGTTTATTGTATGACATTATAAGATCATATAAGCTCATAAGATTGAAAATAAGCCACAAAAAAATAGGCTTAAGCTAAAAACCAAATAAACCATGACCCCACTAAACAAACACCCCCAAAAATGGTCGATAGAAGGTCGAAAGTTTAGGAACATAGCCAGGTTGTCCAATTCGACTACAATTACTGGCTACTCCGCGTCACTCACAAACCCAAACACAAACAAACCCCCTTCTCTCTCTGATAATTAACCAAAACTCTCATCTGATCATCCATTCCATTAAATTAATTACATGTAAAGCTGATCTTCTACCTAAAACCCTTACTAATTTCAATTCAATGTTTCTCTTTTAGTTTCTCACCTCTATTACTCAATCCGATGGTTGTCTGTAAGTGCCGTAAGGTATAATTATTATTATTTTTTTTAAATCTAATTTTACTAATTCTGCTATTGAATTATAATTATCCCTTGTTTAGATCAGATCTACTCACCTAATTTATATCATCTTTTATACAATAATAATTTGTTAGTATTAGTTTAGATCTTAATACCTCCTGATCCACTAGCTTTCTCTACTATTACTTGTTCGATTTGCGAAATACCGAATACCGAATATAGGTTTATGTAACTAATCTGTTATTTTTCGAGTCACATTTTCATTTAACAACCTTTTATCCCGTTATTAGTGTAAGCAAGTGACCTTCTATAGCGTGTAAAATAATGGCGTGACTTGAAATGGGTTAAACAATGACGTGGCTTGCGCCATGTCATTTAGAAACTAATCACGCGTCAGTATTTTACACGCTATAGAAGGTCACTTGCTTACACTAATAACGGGATAAAAGGTTGTTAAATCAAAATGTGGCTCGAAAAATAACAGATTAGTTACATAGGACGACAATAAAGGAGAAGTTTGTTACAAAAAATGTAACAAACTATTTTTTTTGAGTTACATTTGAACGTAACAACCTTTTATTCCGTTACCAGTGTACGCAAGTGACCTTCTATAGCGTGTAAAATAGTGACGTGTGATTAATTTCTAAATGGCGTGGCCCAAGCCACGTCATTATTTTACACGATATAGGAGGTCACTTACGTACGCTAATAACGGAATAAAAGGTTGTTAAATCAAAATGTAACTTAAAAAAATAATAGATTGTTACATGGTTCTAATATACGTTAATGTAATGTGTGCAGGCGACAAAATTGTATTGCTTCGTACACAAGGTTCCTGTTTGCGGAGAATGTATTTGTTTTACCGAGCATCGGAATTGTGTGGTACGCGTTACTGTCTAGTGCTTAGTGATTTGTTCTTATAGTTATGTTGTGTCGGTTGGTTAAGTTGAGTTGAGTTGATCTTGTAGGTTCGTACGTATTCGGAGTGGGTGATTGATGGAGAGTATGATTGGCCGAATAAGTGTTGTCACTGTCAAGCTGTGCTTGAAGAAAGTGGCGGTGATGTTCAGACGACACGGCTCGGCTGCTTGCGTATGTTGTGATTTAATCATTTTGTGTCGTATGTTTCTGATTTGAAAGGCGGGGCGGACTGATTGTGATTAATCATTTTGTGTTATCTGTTTGTTTGCAGATATTATACACACAAGTTGCTTAGTTACGCATATTAAAAGTTATCCTCCGCACACTGCTCCGGCTGGATATGTTTGTCCGACGTGTTCAACTTCGGTATGGTTATGCCCTGTTTATAGAGAATGGTGTTTGTAGTACATGGTCGAGTTTATTTGATTCTTATTTAATGCTTTACTTTTGAAATATTAAGTCATGAGAAATGTTTGGGTTACTCCATTTATCGTATTGAATTTGGATTTGTAGGATACTAATTATATCGACGCATTGGTAGTTCAAGCGGACCAATGTTACTAATGTTTATCAGGATCATAGGGGGTGTTGGGGGTTGCTTATATAATGTGCTTTTTTGCTTGTTTGCTTATCTACTTATTTTGAGGTAAAATAAGCAGTTTCTGATAAGCAACTTCTTTCTAGATACTTATTTGAGATGAAATTGAAGTATTATTGCATTTTGTACAAAATAAGGAAATCTAAACACTATTTCTAGAAGTACTTAAACATAAGCTGAAAAAAATAAGCGATACTGATCACCCCCTTACCGCTCTTAGGAAGTCAACTTTAGTAAGATCACAAAAACAATATACAGATTATCTACATGGTGGCTAGATGTGGCCTTCTGGTTCATCACCTAATATCGCACTTTTGTTGCAGATATGGCCTCCCAAAAGTGTTAAAGACTCTGGGTCTCGTTTACATTCACTGTTGAAGGAAGCAATTATTCAGGTAACCAGTCTCAAAGAACGATATCTTTTATAACTTTTTCTGCATTTGAGAAATATGCTGCTTTACGGAACTATTGGACTTTGTATACATAATAAGGATTATTCTCATAATCTGATATGGCTTCTTACCTTACACTTTATATCTTTTGCTGTAATCATAGATAGAAAAACCATCTGGAAACTAGATATTAGGACATCCGACATAGGTATATCTACTGCTTTCAAAGTGATTAGACTTTTGTGTCTTGCTGTATTGGCGATTATGTATTGTATAATTAGATGTAGAATCTCTGAACCTGTAGGATTTTTCATCTATTTAAGCTCTCGATTTGGTGCCATGACTTATTGCTGTCTTTGAAATGTGAGGATAATTCAAAAGTGAGCTTTGTTGTTTCTTAAACTTGTCTGAAATTAAATTGGTAGTATCATACTTTCACTATTCTGAGTAAAAGTCTTCACCACATAAAATGGTAAGATGAGAAGCATTACAAGTGAAATTTCTCAATCTGAATAGCTTATGGACCAATAGCAGATGCCGTTCACGTTTTGTTCTATGGTTACACATGTTGATCGTTTTTCCTAAGAAACATGGAGTTAAGGCAATTACTATACATTTTAAACAGCTATATAGGCGTTTCTTACATGATGCGTGAAACTGAAGGATGAGGTGGACATATCCGATTTCTATAAATTTCACAAGTGATTATCGGTTATGGAGTGAGTGATATATTTCATATGTAATAAGTAATATTTTTGAAAAGAAAATGATAATCCTATTGGAATCAGTGTATGATATAGCAGTGAGATTTAAACATTCCGTGCTGGCCTTAATTCTCTGCACTGACATGGTTAAAATAACATAAGTTAGACTGCTCATAGATCCCACACTGATAGCTTGTAAAAGAGTGGCCACAAGGAGCTCCTTAGTAGTATCTTAACCTCTTGGATTCAGGGAATTGTATGCATGTATAGATTGTACATACGCTATGGATAAGTCAGGCAAAGTGTTTTTTTTCTTTCTAATGCATAAAACCCCCTAAATCAATTTATTTCATAAATTAAATTATTACCAAAAGAGTATTATTTGTCATCATATTTGACATACTAGAAGAGTTTATAGTTAAACATAATTATCTTGGACATCAAGTGTTTCGGGTCAACTCAAGCATCCAACATGGCAACATGTACAAAATTTCCCGTTTTGACTTGAGCTTGTTGTGACCCATTACCGAACCTGCACATGCTATCTCAACCCTTCTTTGTCAGTTTGTCGTTGCAACATAGTCTGTCATCCTGTGTAGCAGTGATGTGCAGGGGCAATATATGTTGGTATCTAGCGACTTCAGTTAATAATTGTTCATTCCCATAATACCGGTAGTATTTTAACTAAAATAGATTTTGTTGCCAGGGGATGCAGGTGGTGGTAAACTTTTGATATGTGGGTTGTAAAACATTTGCATGTTGATGACACATCCAACTGTTGTCTTTTGTTTTTTTTTGGTTGCATTTACTATTTATGTCTGAAATAATGGACCTGCATTTACACACTTTTCAAGTTAATTTAAACCGCTTGCTCCCCCAGATGGTGGTGGAGGTTTATCCAAATTCATGTCTTATATATGGTTATTAAGATATCTTCATACGAGTTCACGTACTCCACATGATTTTGAATGTTCTATTTTAAACTTTCAATAGGCTCTACATTAGTAATATTTATCATACATCATTGCAGTTTTTGTATTACATTTTGGGATGGCAATAAGCTTCCCCCACCCCCATAGGTTTAAGTTTCTGTGGAAGTCAGTTGCGTGTTGCGGAGTAATAGGCTGACTAGATGAGTTTTACAGTAATGCACTGAATATTGTTCTGAAACAGAAATCCACAATGTTATTGGATTGCATCAGTTCTTGGAATGTTGATTAACTATTTAGTTCATGAAATCCACAATAGTAGATGACATTCATGTTCTGTTCTATGTTCAGTTTTGTTTCATCTCAAGCAGGTCAAATTAAAAAATAGCTAAAACGGAAACAAGTCAAATGGACCAACTTGTTGAAAGTCGCGCTAAGCAGGGGCGGATCTACGTTGAACCCAGGGTATGCACGTGCATACCCTGTCTAAAGTTTGAGTAGTGTAATTTTTTTTGATTTTGTTCAGAAGTAAGAAAAATATACACTGAAAATTTGTGAGTGCACACCCAATCTAACTTACCTTTAATGGAAAAAAGGAAGAATTTAAGAAATGCTTTTCTGGTAATTTTAAGCAAAACTGCAGTTTCGAGGAAGAAGAAGGAGGCAGGCGTGTACTCCTATAGGAGTTTAGGTTACATGTTTTATTATTTTATATGGCCCAGTCGTGATCTTTTGTTACTAACTTTGAGCCCGCTTATTTTGTATTCCAAGAGCCCAACTGAAAAGTACAACTTACAAATGTTACAATGTTTTTTTTACTCATTGGGCTATCTTTACATTGAGCCCCTTTATTAGAAACAACCTATTAAAAGTTTCTATTTACATTTAAGAATTAGGATTATTTATAAAATATTCTTATGTTTACATTGTTTTTGTTACTCCATACTTATTTTGTAATATGTGTGGTACATTGGCATGTTAATCTACTTTCGGCTATATTATGGGTCGTTACATTATAAGTCCGTATGATAAATGTTGATTCTATATACTTGCTATGAGCAAAAACCCGAAAAAAACCCCACTTGGACCAACCAAACCCGAGAAAAACCCGACCCGAATAAACCAAACCCCGAAAAACTGAATTTATTTTTTCACTACTAAAAATTGTGCATACCCTACTCTGAATTCCTAGATCCGCCACTGGCGCTAAGTATAATTTTTTAATGCATAAAACCCCCTAAATCATATTATTCCATAAATTAGACTAATGTCGAAATAGTAATAGTTATTTGACATACTAATTATAACAACAACAATGCCCAATCCCGCCGGAGAAGGGTATAGGGGAAGCAAAATGTAGACAGTCATACCTCTACCTGGGGGCCGGGGGTAGGGAGATTGCTTCCACCAAAACCTCCGGAGGGAGAGAGGGAGGGAGGCTCTTAGTATTTCAGTGGTAAAACAGTCACATGTGGGTGACTCCAACTGACGTCTATAAAAAAACAAATTTTTTTGTTCCAACTACTTAGTACATGGTTATTAAGTTATATTTGCATAAGTTCACTTAATCCACTTAATTTTGAATGTTCTGTGCTAAACTTTTAATAGGCTCTACATTCATATTTATCATATATCATTGCAGTTTTTGTAGTACATTTTAGGATGGCAGTAAGTTTTCCCTCCCTTTAGGCTTGAGTTTCTGCGGAAGTCAGTTGCATGATGCAGAATACAGAATACGGAATAATAGCCTGACTAGATGAGTACATAATATTGTTCTGAAACGGAAATCTACAATGTTACATGATTGCTTTTATCCTTGTATGTAGATCTACAGCTATTTAGTGCCCATTAAGAACTCAATCCTATATACAGGACATAAATTGGTTAATAAAGTCCTTAATATTTTTTTTATTATGCAGACTGGAATGGAGAAGAATGTGTTTGGAAATAATCCAGTTTCAATGTCTAGTCCTCCGGAGCATCTGGTAACAAAAGATGCTGTAGGAGGAAATGGTTCTGCTAGACCTTCAAGCATAGATATTGTGGAGATAGATGCTCCTAATTCCGCAAATCATATCAGAAGCCCACCTTCTGGCGTTGTAAGTACTCTTAATTTTAAGTTTTCTGTTACTGCAATATTTCCCTGTTCAACATGTATCATGTACCTGCTAATTAGAGGTAGCAATTTTGGCCCATCACACAGAATAAGTTGACTGGTTTTGTTTTATATTAAATGGTTCACTAATTTTTTATTTTATTCTTTGCTAAAACGGGAATGGGTCAATGGGGTCTAACCAGTTGAGAGTTGCCGAACGGCTATTTTAATGCTTATATACTATTGTAATAATGTTGTATCTGTAAGTTTGTAACCATAATTAACAGATTAGTTATTCTTCATAACATTAAGAAACGAACAAATAAGTGTTTGCTAGTCAACGCAGTCCATCCCTACTAAATTACTCATTTCAACCGGAACCTGTTTTGATTGGTTACCCAACCAGCCAATCTTGATTTTGTGGTCTTACTGAGCTTTGAGAATGCAATGCAGCCTGGTGCAACCACAAGAAAGAGTGCACTACAAGTTGAAAGGCAAAACTCTGAAGTTTCGTATTATGGAGACGATGAAGATGCTAATCACAAGAAGTACTCAAGGAGAGGTGAGGCTATCGTCTTTTTATCTTGTTTTTTTGATCTAGTTACACGCATACTGGAAATTTGATTTAGTAGCCTGATTATATATTTGTAGGGAGTATGCGCCATCAGTTTTTCAGGAAACTGCTACCTTTCTGGTCACCTGCATTACCAACTTTACCGGTTACTGCACCGCCTAGAAAAGATGGAAATGCAGATGACACCGTCCCGGGTGGTCATACGCGCCACCATAGACCTTCAAGGATGGATCCAAGAAAAATACTTCTTGTCATAGCAATCATGTAAGATTTTTTACTTTTTACATCAATGTTAATATTGAAGCTTATGCAAAAAGGCATATACTGATAGATCACTTACAAATCATATGTTTATCTTTGGATGCAGGGCGTGTTTAGCGACAATGGGTATTCTGTATTACAGAATCGCACAAAGTGGTTTTGGGGAGGAACAACTGCCTCAAGGGGAGGAGCAGTGATGGCTGCACAGATCTGTAGTTGATTTAATGCTTTGCTTATCTGCATATCTAATATAACTTGCATAATACAGCTCGTGAAAATGGAAGAATTGCATATCATTTCTGCACCGCCCCGACTTTTACTTTTGGACAGTTTCGAAAACACCCTCTTTTGTTTCAATTGGTTTGTTGTTATACCTGTTTTCATTAGTTTATAAAACCAGTTTTAAGTGACCCAGAGTCCCAGACTTCCCCAAAGTACAACCGAATCAGTTTGTTTGCTTTATTTACTATTATATTTATCTGCTAGATTCGGGAGTCATTTGTCTTGTGGTTCTTGAAAAACCCCATTGAGTACATATTGAACCAATTTGGATGAATGAGTTATCTGATTCTCACCAGCAGCATCTGAAATGCGTTATTACGCGTTTATATGAGAACTAATTTGGAATCTAGTTTTTAACTTTCTATAACGAAATAAAACATTTGCTGAACTTTTTCAAATCGATCATAGTTGTGATGAAGTATTTGAAAGACAGAACACAAATACAAAATGATTCTGCATAGTCATTTAACAAAAGAAGTAAACATTTCTTTTACTCTTCTCACATCCCTTTATTGGATTTTGCTACACAGAAATAAGTAAATGTTTCTCAAATCGATGCGGAATCATGACTAACACATCTACAGTTATGCATTCCCCTGACTAAGCGTGTACGAAGACAGGATTAAGGTTGCCATGGTGAAACACTTTTAGAACTTCAACAAGTGCAATGACTAAAATAAGTGTGAGTGATTTCTTTTGTTATACAGGTTTCGAGAGTATATTCTTGTTCCAATGGCAATGATATATCGTAAGAAAAGAAGCTCTAAAAACTGATACTAGTATTGTAAGAAAAGAGGCTCTAAAAACTTGAAGTAGCTTTTGGAAAAAGAAAAAAAAAAAAAAAAAAAAAAAAAGCTCATATATTTTGGAAACTCGTAAATTATAATTTCTTGGAACACCCACCTTAGCCGTATAGTTGTTTCATGAGTCTTGGGGGTGGTTTGTAGAGTTCGGCTTTTATATGTCAGGTCACAACAATGACTCTAACGGGGTTTTCTTGTTTAGAAAAAGAGAAAACCAAAAGTATTATTGCCGAACACTTATCTACAGTCAGGGCGGAGCCAAAATTTTAAGTTAAAAGGGGCCGAACTTGACGTAAAAACTATAATAAAAAATATAGCTCAATGATTTTTTATTTATTTATTATTATTTTTTTTAACCTAACACTATACTGAATAAAAATAAATTAAATTTAGAAAAGTATAGTTTGACAAGTAAATTCATTTTATTGTTGTATTTGATTGTTCAAGTTGTTCGTTTTTTAACCTTAATCATCTTATCTATATGATTAAAGGCGGTTCATTGCAAAAACTATTAAGAAACTAGCTATTGTATCGAATAACTAACGAATAAAATGAGTTAATTAATGGTGACTCAGCACCCACTAGTCACCCTACTAATTCCGCCCTTGTCTACGGTTGATATTGGTCGACCTATTCTACATTTTGTGTTTTCTTGCGGCGTTTGCTTCTATTTGTTCATGTCCTTTGTTCTCTTAGGTTATTCTGTCGGTATTTCTGCCTATTTGCTTTGTATGCTTGCTTTTCATCTTTTGTCTTATAGATTCCTTATCCTTGTTATTGCTCACTTTCACACATGCACATACATATGCGCTCTTTCACCCGCACACTTACACTTGTCAGAGGTCTTCTTGAAAGCAATCTCCTTACTTTTGTGCTTATCTTAAGTAAGGATAAGATCTATTTACATTCTACCTCCTATATACTCCGCCCCAACAAGATTGATAAGAATGTTGTTGTTGCATTATCTAAAGTTGACAACCCAAACTGGCTAACCAAAAGCCATACTCATAACTAATTTTGTCAAGCATTGCATAAACAAAGTATATTACATCAATCAATCAAAGCTTTATTTTACTTGAAAACTAGTTTGAATAGGTATATCTATGATTGGTACCAAATAGTAAGCAAGTGGTTTCTACCAACAAAAACGTGCCAACACAACCATGCTATCAATCAAGTTATTCATCTTCGTATCTAGACATACATATATACTACAAGTGAATATACCTTTTAATATGATTTATGCTCATTTTATAGTTGAAGTATGATTATATAAATATGAGAACGTGCAATGGACGCCCTTAACTCATTTAAATATTGATTAGCTTAATAATGATTTCGTCATCTTTAATGTTCCTACCGTGTTTTGCACGAGCTTTATTAATTGTTTTATAAAAATATATTAATTTATAACGTCTAATACAAAATGTACGTAGAATTAAATATTTATAAAGTCTACTAAAGTCAACCATCCCCAATGCGCCAACATCGCCGAGAATATTTGTCTACGCGGTTTCGTAGCTCCTTCTCATTTGACTCGTGTGTGAGATTTTTTCTATTCACTCGTCTTAAATAATTGTAGGGCCGAGCAAAATAGACTGCTTATCGAACTGGATCGAACCGGACCAAACATATGTCGGTATAGGGATGAGGATTTCGACCCGAATCCCGGAATCGAACCGGAACTGTACCGATCCTGATATACGGTACGGTACCGGGACTACGAAATAAGGTGAAAAAAAATCGGGACCACGAATTTGGTACGGGACCGGTACCAAATCGGGAAATTCCCGAAAAAAAGGGAAAAACCCGATTTTCTGGTACCGGTATCCGAATCTCGTTTGGTACGGTACCGGTACCACTAATTTATGCTCGGAGAAAATCGGTACCACTAATTCGGTATGGGACCGGTACCGTGCTCATCCCTATGTCGGTCCATTTTTCAGTCCACTCTTTTCTTCATACTCGGTCTTCGATTCGGTTCAATTTTATACTCGGTCTTCCATTATGAAAAAGAAAAAGTGATCGGAATCTGGGTTTGGTCACAGGAATCTGGGTTTGGTCACTGGAGAAGATGAAGATGTGGTGGTAGAGAGTGGTGATGGTGGTGGCTGTGAAATGTAAGATAAAACTACTTTGAAAATTTAGTCCCTAAAGCAATAGTACTGATGCACTTAACGAAATGATAATACTACCCTCGATGACTTGACACTTAACGAGGAAAGTAACGGAAAAACACTCTCGGTGGCTATTTTGCATTTTTACGAAACGTTAGTGGTAAATTTGCATGCCTTTATAACTCGGTCCCATTTTTGCAATTTCGTGATAAGTTAGTGACCATTTTTGCAATTTACCCTTTCCTTTTATAACAAAAAAAATGCATCAATCAACATTAATTATAGACATAAATTACCATGTTTAGATACATTTTGTCCTTAGGGTAAATTGCAAAAATGGTCACTAAAGTATCACGAAATCGCAAAAATGGGACCGAGTCATAAAGGCGTGCAAAAAAGCCACTAACATTACGTAAAAGTGCAAAATAGCCACCGAGAGCCAAATTCCGTTAGTTTTCTCTTTAAGTGCCTAGTCATCGAGGGTAGTATTGTCTTTTTACTGTTCATATTTAATCAATACCACCACCACTCTACCACCACACAACCAACACCACCACCCTCTACCGCCACCACCACCACCACCCTCTACCATCACACAACCAACACCACCACCCTCTACCGCCACCCTTGCCCTCCCTAAACACTATTCATCATCTTCTCCGTTGCAAATGAAAACTTAACTTCCTAAAATACTATTCATCATCCTCCTCATTGAATTTTCTATTAAATTTATACATTTTAAAACAATTATAAACAACAGATGATTGTATGATTAATCATAGACATTGGAAGTGTCAATTTCGACGCATACATTTTCTTACGGGTCATTTCACATATTGATCATAACATAAATTTAATAGAAAATTCAATGGGGAAGATGATGAATAGTGTTTTAGGGAGTTAAGTTTTCATTTGTAATGGGGAAGATGATGAATAGTATTTAGGGAGGGCAAAGGTGGTGGTGGTGGCGGTAGAAGGTGGTGGTGTTGGTTGTGTGGTGGTAGAGGGTGGTGGCGGTAGAGGGTGGTGGTGTTGGTTGTGTGGTAGTAGAGAGTGGTGGTGGTATTGATTAAATATAAACAGTAAAAAGACAATACTACCCTCGATGACTAGGCACTTAACGAAGAAACTAACGGAATTTGGCTATCGGTGACTATTTTGCACTTTTACGTAAAGGTAGTGGCTTTTTTGCACGTTTTTATGACTCGGTCCCATTTTTGCAATTTCGTGATACTTTAATGACCATTTTTGCTATTTACTATTGTCCTTAAATACACATAAACTTAATATTTGAACATAGAGTTTTTTAGGTTACCATGGTGTTTTCAAAAAGTAATTAACAAAGTGTGTATTTTTAAAAATATTTAACTTACTATGTAGTTTTCTTCTTTTCACGCAATTATAGAAACTCATGAAATTATACCAGTCTTCAGCCATCCTTTCCATGATCCTCATTATGTTATAAACTATATATGCAAATGCCCCTAAACTTCTTATCAAATTTATACAATAACAGTAATCAAACATCGTCCTCATCGCATCCTCATCTCTAGTCGGCATTGTCGACTCCATGATCGGTGACGGTGATGATATACAAGCATGATTTCGACGTCATCACTTGGAGGAACCTGTTAAGAGCAAAGAAAACATTATATTTCTATGATTGATGTCATTCGATTAGCTTCCTTCAGGGTGTTTCCGATACATTTGAGAAAATACGAACTTAGGATAATTTGGTATGAATTTAAATTGTGGCAATTATGGCTTAATATTGTTTTATGGTATTGGTTTTGTAGGCAGTATCTCTTATGATGATAGCAACAACCTTGTTTATTTACAGGTTCCTCTAGGCGATCATGCGGATGGTACGTAGTGACGTCGTAATCATCACAAAAACACATAAAATTCCCACGAGTGATGACGTCAAAATCTTGTCTTACATAAGCAAGTTTGCCGATGGAGTCTGGAAATAACAAGTACGAAGGAGATGAGGATAATTAATGTATGTAGTAATGAAGAAGATGGTTGATAAAAGGACTCATCTTCATGAGTTTTTGTTTTTATAATTTTATTAAAAGAAAAAATCTAATCACATATTATGTTAATTAATTTTAAAACCGCATACTTTATCCGTGATTTATGCCTAGCATAATATGTGATTAGATTTTAAAATTAATTAACATAATATGTGATTAGATTGTTTCTTTTAATAAAATCATAAAAACAAAAACTCATGAAGATGAGTCCTTTTATCAACCATCTTCTTCGTTACTACATACATTAATTATCCTCATCTCCTTCGTACTTGTTATTTCCAGACTCCATCGGCAAACTTGCTTATGTAAGACAAGATTTTGACGTCATCACTCGTGGGAATTTTATGTGTTTTTGTGATGATTACGACATCACTACGTACCATCCGCATGATCGCCTAGAGGAACCTGTAAATAAACAAGGTTGCTGCTATCATCATAAGAGATACTGCCTACAAAACCAATACCATAAAACAATATTAAGCCATAATTGCCACAATTTAAATTCATACCAAATTATCCTAAGTCCGTATTTTCTCAAATGTATCGGAAACACCCTGAAGGAAGCTAATTGAATGACATCAATCATAGAAATATAATGTTTTCTTTGCTCTTAACAGGTTCCTCCAAGTGATGACGTCGAAATCATGCTTGTATATCATCACCGTCACCGATCATGTATTCGACAATGACGACTAGAGATGAGGATGCGATGAGGGCGATGTTTGATTACTGTTATTGTATAAATTTGATAAGAAGTTTAGGGGCATTTGCATATATTAGTTTATAACATAATGTGGATCATGGAAAGGATGGCTGAAGACTGGTATAATTTCATGAGTTTCTATAATTGCGTGAGAAGAAGAAAACTACATAGTAAGTTAAATATTTTTAAAAATACACACTTTGTTAATTACTTTTTGAAAACACCATGGTAACCTAAAAAACTCTTTGAACATACACTATCATGTGCCCAGTGGGTACAAGTTAGAAAACCTCTTTAAATAACCTAAAAATAACATAAATGTTATTTAAAACTTGAATTAATTAATGTTTGCTCTCTTTAAAATATTAATCGATATTAATGCATAACAAAAAATGAATGTAAAAATTCGTGCATGAACATGTATTATAACTATATAAGTATAAAAGATTTTACATAATTTTATAGATAAATCTTATTTAACAACCCGTGTATGCATGAGCTTAAAAACTACTCCCTCCGTCTCAAAATTATTTCCATATTTTTTTTTGGGATGTCTCAAAAAATTGTCCGTTTTTTATTTTATAAGTAATAAAAAGAAAATTTAGTGAGATAATATTTTATTTGAGTTGTTAAAAATTGTAGTGGTTACACTTTTATTAAACTGTGTGAGTTTTGTCAACTTAAGAAAATTAACCATAATTGTTACTTATTTTTCACAAATGACAGCTTTAACTTGAATTAATTAATGTTTAGTTCTTAAAAGATTTGTAATAATAACTTAAAATGAGGTAAATATGATAATTAGGCTTATCAAAACTTTTTATCTATTTTTAATGAACAATTAATTTAAGAAGAACCGAGAAGAAAAAATGAACAAATAATTTAGAAAGAGGGAGTATATGCTTAATCATTCCTTTATTTAATATGAGGTTGTTCTCTTCTTAACATTTTAAGAAATATACCTGCGATATCCACAGCTCATGCAATCTTTATATTGTCTTTTAGTACTAGGCTTTCCTTATTTGTCATTGTGTTTTGTTACAACTTGTATAAATCTTTGTATTGTGTAGATCATGAAGATGGTACCTTGATATGTTTTTAGAACAAGCTTGCTAATGATTAAACACTATATATTTAGTTGTTCTACAATCAAAAGCAAATCATTGATACTGTAGTAGATCATGAAGAATAGTACCTTTCAGTTTTAGATTGACAAACAAATATTTTTATTGTGCAATATAATTGTCTGCTAGAGCATTGAGTAAAAATATCATGTGATCAGCAATGAGAAGTACTAAGTTGAGATTGACATTATATCTAGAAATTAGACAAATATCTCCTAATCCGCGTTGAAAGTCATTACTAGATTATAGTTTTCAATCTAATGATTATCAAACATGGATATGTTTAGCCTATCTGGCATGTGATTTGAAGGAGACAAAGTTCCTGGTTAGAAGATATTATCTGGTAAATAAGATCTTATTGGCATGATGATGACATGCCCAAATCATTAAATCAAGAATCAAAAAACGGTTATTGTTTTCTCAAAGATGACCCTGTTGACACTTAGCTCTGGTAAGCATTTATACGTGTGTGATGCGTGTTCAATGATCTTTTTTAGAGCCTGTGAAGAGCCATGTTAGCTGTATTATGCCCTAAACAAACATTCTAATGATTGTTATATGACATAAGTATTAAAATTCTTCTTTGATAGTATAATTCTACTATTTTATTATGCATTATCTAATTAGCAAAACCAATCAACTGTCACCTACTCACTGCATAAATATGTCTCTATACCTGTTTTTGCTAAGTACTGTAGATACATAGCATCTATCACAGTCCAACTCCAATAACCGAAAAACACTTCTATCATCCTTTCCGTTTTTAGAAACAAAAAATGGAACCTATCTCTACCCTTTTTGGAGAAGAACGGAACTTCTTTAGTGGTATAAACTCGAGTGACGAGTCTGATTTTATGTCCAATTTATTTAGCAACTTTTCAACCAAAGGATCAAATGTTTCCACATATCAGGACGCTTCAGCATTTTGGCCACACCATGAACCAGCAATGAACACTGATGAGGCCAATGAAGTTTCAGTATCGATTTCAGATAACACGCATGCTACCATGCCTCTTCTATTTCAAGAAGATAGTTATCCGGAGAGTAATAGTATTTTTTTTCCAACTTCAAGTGGTGAAAGCAGCTACCTCTCAGTCTCGTGCTCCAGGAGCATCCCAAAGGGCAATTCTAATACTCCTTCAGAATATAATAATTTGTCGCCAAATACTAGGAAACATTCTTGTGATGAAGCTGATGTATGTTGACAACTTGACATAGCTTTAATATTAATTTTCAAAATTACGTATCTTGATAATCAATGTGTGGAGTTTGATAGAAGTTTTATGATGTAGGTCCATCACACGAATTGGAAAAGGCCAAAGATTAGTAGGAGTCAGAGTACAAATGCGCTTGACTTGGATAATGACTCGAAAAATGTTGCAATGCTGAACACACATGGCAAGAAAAGAGCGAGTAGCGGGTCAGCAGTCGATAGTCAAAGTGTGTACGCAAAGGTAAGTTATTTAAATTAAGTTAAAATTTTGCTCTAAAGCTAATCTTCCCGATTCTAATGATGTAAATCTTTGTCTTTTGCAGAAAAGAAGAGAAAAAATTAATGAAAGGTTAAGGATACTACAAAATCTTGTTCCTAATGGTACAAAGGTGAGTAGTAATTAGTAATAAATTTTTTAGAGTATCTACAAAGAATAATCAAGTTCTAATATATTTCGTGTTAATGAAGGTTGATATAAGCACAATGCTTGAAGAAGCTGTTCAATATGTGAAATTTTTGCAGCTCCAAATAAAGGTGAGTAAATAAAAGCTAACGTTATTGAAAATAATCATGAATTGAAGTTCAAGCAATTTATATGTGAACTGTTGTTTATGGTGTATGCAGCTGTTGAGCTCTGATGAAATGTGGATGTATGCTCCTATTGCATACAACGGGATGGACCTTGGGCTCGACAACGTGAAGCTCCCTTCCCCAAGATGATCGACATTGCATTTCTGATTCAATAAGAACAGTTCATATATTGATTTTTTGCGTCCTATAAATACGAGATGCTTCTATGTTCAAGAGTATTTTTCTGCCTTTTCGGTTTTTTTCCTTGAATGGTTATGAACTTGATCTAAGGTATCAGACCTACAATTCTTTGTCTTGAGTTTGCTGTAGGCTTTGGGGAGTCTTGATTTGACGCCGGGTCAAAAATCGTCTTTAAAGAATAGTTTGCTAATCTGGTGCTAACGAGTGTGTGAGGCTCGTGATTGTGCCAAAGATGATGTTGTGAACATTCTTCATACATGAAAATGATGAATTGCTTTTTCAATTATCATGTTGATGTTAATTGTATTTGCATGATGGTTGATGATACATTTTAGGCTGTATGCTTTAAAACTTCATTTTAGGCGACTCTCAATTCATCTGACTCCTTTCCTCTTTTAGACTAAAGAATTTCACTATACCTATCCAACCCGTGTAAGACAAAACAAAACCAAAAAATCAGTTTATAAGTAAACGGGTCAATATTGCCACTTCTACTCGACTAAAGTTGACGATAAGAGGCTTTTCATAACATGTTAAGATCATATTTCTGTCGTCCCCCAAATCCAGTAAATTTGAGCAGGGCCAAGTTTACTTTTAGTTCTAGACTAGCTCTTTTGTAACGCGCTATATATTCAGTATGAGTAATTCTTTTATATGGGTCAAAACAGGTCTCCTTGAGTTGACCCGAAACACTATTTCGTCCATTTTTTAAAACTTTTTGTAGATAAATTATGCATCCAATATGATTACACAAGCTTTATTACAACAAAAACTCAAACTTTCTTAATAAAGGGATTTAGACTTGTTTACTGCATTAACTTCATTTTGTGATTTATCCATTTGACCCGTTAAAGATACCAGATAACCCAAGTCAACCCATCCATAAGTAAACGGATTAAAAAGTTACTTACATTCCATCTATACTTGTAAATATACATGACAAATGATAAATCAATATAATTTATTATAGAAATTTCGGGCTTTTTTAACTCTAAAAGTACACATACCGGATGTTTAACACAAACTAGCGCATGTCTTTTAGTTCAATGCCACGTTTGAGTCTCATTGGAGTATGTTTAGAAGAACGAATGGTATAAATGTGTCATTGTATCAGATGTCTACCTAAGTATATCAGCATAGCCCTATGAAGTTATAAAAATGAAAATGAAAATAATCGAAGTAACATATTGATCATTGTACACATTTTCTAGACTAGATTTTTGAGGATGCCGACAATCAAGATTTGTGCTTCAACAATAAGAGTGTCATTGAACAAAAAGCCATTTTTGGAGTCGTGAAGGTCGCTTAACTTCATAAAGCGTGGAAAGCCCCAACCATCAGCTGTTTTACAGAACCAGTGGTCAGCTTCTGCATAGCATAGATGGATGAAATATGAATTAGTGACGATAAAGAAATGATTAGCTATGGACATGGGTATAGCAAAAGAGAGGAGCTTATGCAATACCTTCATTTTTGTGGGTACCTTCGGTTCCATGGGTTTTTAGACGAATATTGAACTTTGCATAAACTCTCCATTCATCAGAATCAGACCCAACGTCATGTGGCCTTAGAAAGATCGAAAGATTTGTGTTTTTTCCTGCTTTGGTTCCTTTAGGATACAATGACAATTTCCTATTTATTTTACACGTATTCGATTTAGTAACATGAACATTGTATCACAAAGCTTATGATCAAATTCAATAGAGAAAAAATAGTACCACTTCACTTGACCAGCTTTGAAATCCTCAGAGTACAACGGTCCGTCTGTCAAGGTTGAAAACATAGGAATTGTCCACGTGTGCGTATTCATTGTTGTTGGAAGCTTTATCATCGATAAACATTGATCTTTTTGTGCATATTTTGGGACAACAAAAACCTCGGCTCCAAATTCACATGAATCTCCATAAAGGTAACCATTTTCAGTCCCCTTAAATGAATCCAATGATATGAGTTTGCGAAAGCCCCATCTTGTTTTCTTCTCATGAAACCTCGTACGTTTCCCGTCATCACCTATGTATATAAGGTGTATCCGTACTTTTAAACAAGGGTATACAGCTTTTTTAAAGGTATTCACATAACTCAAAAGCAGGGCCGTCCCATTGATTTGGGTGGCCCGGTGCGAAATCACAAATGGGCCCCATAAATCACGAAAAGTTAATTATTATAGAAAATAAAAAGTTTTTAGACATTACCAAAGCATTAACAAAAGTCAAATTCTATGCTACAAAAAAAAACTACAAATATTTAGAGTGTTAGTAAAGCACAAATACAGCTTTATTCTACAAAATTAATAGATATATACTAAATTGGGGGCCCTTAAAAAGGGGGCCCGGTGCGGTTGCACGACTTGCACACCCTAATCGCCGCCACTGCTCAAAAGTAAATGCCGTACCTTGTATGGTTAGATAGTTGTGGCGTATATGATCATAGATCAAGATTTTGAAGTAAACGTGAACCTCCCATCCTCTCGCAAGGCTTTGGGTGCCACATATAACAAGATAAACTGATATGTGATCGCTTACATATTCTTTCTCATTCCCCTTTGGATAAAGTTCTAGTTTCCTGAAAATTTTGGTATTTCAGCATCCTGTAAGTAAAAACTAGGTGCAAAATGGATAACTGTAGCAACACCAGTTCACGTCCTAAATGACTGAAATCACCAAGATTAAGATCATCCTACAAAGAGGTAAAAAAAGTACTGACCATTTGTATCCACCCGCTTCAAAAACATCAGATTCGTACTTAATGATCCCAGCTTCAGACAAAAGTGAGAATGACTCGATCTTCAGTTTGTAGTGTGCTGGTTCGTTATTTCCACTTGATATCGACACACCTGCAATTAGCCATTGCCATGATTAGAGAAAAATATATAGGCGGGACAAAACTATTATAACCAAAAACAAATCACACTTCTTGAAAGCGCCATTGTTTCTTGAGCCTCCATATCTCTCGTCTTGGAAATCTGGTTCCGATATAGATTATTAACCAGATCATTAAACGCTTTATCAACATTCGTAGCTCTTAAGGCTGAAGTCTCAATGAAATCCAACGATTCCTTTTCAGCAAACGACTTCCCAACCTCAGTAGCCACCATCACTGATTGTCTTACATCTATTTTATTCCCAACCAACGTCACAACCATATTTGGATCCGCGTGGTTCTTTAGATCAGCTAACCATCTTTGCGTGTTCACTAATGTAATATGTCTAGTAACATCGTACACAAGTAGTGCACCACTTGCACTACGGTAAAATGCATCAGATATGGCTCGAACCTTGGTGTGACCCGAAGTGTCCCATATTTGAACCTTGATGACCTTGCCATCTATATTGATGGTCTTGCTGATGTACTCGACCCCAATGGTTGAGTTGAACTCTAGAGTGAACTTGTTGTGACAATAACGCGAAAGTAAATTCGATTTACCGACACATGAATCACCCATCATGATGATTTTGAAGAAATGATCATAGTTTTCGTCGTCTCGGTTGCTTGTCATGCCTGTTTTTGTTTTTGTGTCTTGAACAAAAAATTTGTGTTTGAGTTGATTGTTTCGTTTGTGATTAATTAACACATGGTGAGTTTCTTGTTTTGCATGGAAACAAACGTATAAAGACATGAAGAAAAACAAAATGCATAGAAATGAACGATATATTGTGAAAAAAATGATCTTATGACTCTCACACCCAGGGTTTGTAAGTTAACTTATCAAAACAAATTGAAAATATTTCATGTTTCATCTCTACGTAATAGCCATGGACGGACCCACATGTATGCCGAGTGTGGCACGGGCTACACCCAATTTTATGTCACGAAGTGCAAAAAGATTTCAAAACTTTTTTTGCTACTTTCGTTTCTTACGGTGTAACTTTAGTTAACACAACATTTTTTTTGTGCAACACCGTCTTAAAAATCCTTAGTCCCCCATTGGTAATAGCGTACACCTCTTGTTTATAATATCAATAAATTAGAAAACTCATATTCTTTTCATAAACTACTCTCTTTTATTGTCCATCCTCATCAGACCATTATCACTATAAAACAACACCACTGACTTTAAATCGCAGGTAGGCAGGTGAAAGTTATCATATATGAATACTTATGGACCAGAAACTATGATGCACAAGAATCCTAAAACACTCATTCTATTAGTATATGAAGATTGGAAACATGCAACTTCAATACATTAACTGTTGTTTCAAATTGAGTGACTCAACTTGGGATGTCTCGGAAAAGAAATGCTGAACTAAAAGGTATGTGAGTGACTCGTCAACGAGGAGGTTGTGTCTTCAAGTCTCAATTGGGACATAGGTGTGGTATTAGGTGTATAACATGTGTAAATCTCTGCCTTCCGAAAAAAGATTTGGTGAAGTTTTTACGTAAATACTACAAAGGGAGCAAATTTAGCACCTAATTAAAACCATTGCAACATTGTACTCACTGAAATTAAAGCCCGTGAAGACAGGGACCGGTGCCTCCTTTCTTATGAGCATCAGGAACACTAGAGTAGCTGTAGAGAAAGTTTGACATTTCCCAACCATAATCAGGCCTCCTACATATGGACATTCGTGGCCAACGGTTGATTCTTACATAATGCTTCCTGATCTTTCCGTCCGCCATGAAACTTGTAACTATGGAGTAACAACATTCATGGCCACCCCACACCTTGTCACCAGGATCAGCCGTTTGGCTCCCATCTGGATGAAAGTAGCGGCGCATTGATGGCTCCGTCCCTATCCAAAATGGGTCCAAATTACGCCAGTATTCTGGAGCTTCCTGTTGGTAATAATGGAAGAATAAACCTTATTAGAGGTTTCAGATCATTAGCCAAACTTGAAATAGCAAGCAACATGATCATGTGGGAGAATGATATGGTGGCTGAAAAGTTACAATGAGAAGAATGGGTAACGGGTCAAAATGGTAGGGTCGGGTGGGCTGGGTAACGTGTCAAAATGGGTAACTTTTGGCACAGTTGGGGTCTGGTTGGGTTGACCCACAAAATACTCTTTACAATTTCTTAGATTTTTCAGTGTACATCTGAGTCAAAAGACTCGCCCTCTCCTATAAATTATGCATTAAAAATGATACTTCAGATGAATTCAACCTGTTTGACCCGTTCAACATGTTTCCTTTTAACTTTTCTTTTATTTGCACATTTGATCCGCTAGATGTAAAACATAACCGAAATCGGCCCATTATGAGTAGATGGAATAAATAGAGAAGTTTAACATGCATTAGCTGTGAAAGTTGAATTCTTGAGGTTACTATATAGCATCAACATGGTACCGAGAGCAGCACAATAAGTTGCAAAGTACGTGCCTTTTTGAAGTGAAACTCCCAAGCATGATCCCAAAGATCTTCTTTCATGATCCTGTTCTGATAAAGAATTTCAGTCAAGAGAGAACAACCGTTGTTTATAAGATCATACAATTCTATTTAAAAATGAAATAATTTACGGTTGTGGGGAAGCAATTCACCCGTTTGCCATCTTTAACGGATAATGAGAAAGCAGACATCTTTGACAACCCCTCAACTCGGGGCAAACGTGGTAGATGAGCTTTTCCACCCCATAGCTCTTCACACTATCAGAAAGAAAGGCACATAAAAGTTAGGCTCTTATGTTTTCTTTCCTACTGATAACATTATAACGTAATTCAAACAATTTTGCTAAGAGTTAGTGAAAATAACTCTAATAGACAAACAAACATTAAATCAGCACCACCCATACCAATCTAACAGAAACTCATGCAATAGCTCCAAATATCATGCAGAAGCATTAATTAAAGTAACCAAAATTTAAATCATATACGTAATAATTGATACAATGAACAAGTTGATCTTGAAACAAAACTAATAAACAACAATAGCAAGTAAAGATGGATGTGTAGGTTGGCTTACATGTCATTTTTTAGCATGGATTTGGTCAAGCTGCCCAAAAAAAAAAAAAAAGAAAAAAAAGAAAAAAAAAAAAAAAAAAAAAAAAAAAACCTTGTTCATTTCTTAAAATAAAATCTTAATATATTAGTTGAATGGAACAAGCATACAAGTTAGAGTCATATTTTTAAGCATGTTAGCTACTACTCATTACTTCAAATTTTTAGGCATGTCATTCACTACTCATTAACAAATATAAAAGATTGTATATTTGTATGCACAAAGTTGAGTGTGCAAATCACCTCCTATCTTGAAAACATGCCGTTGTATCTGTAGTAATATTATGCACTAATTAAAGATTCCATATTGTTCTAATGCTAACTCTTACTTCATCAATTCTCCACTACCAAGAACTTAAGACATTAACAAATCGATTAGAAGTGTGCATGCATGTAATGAGGTAGTTAATCATCAAATAAATATCATAGCCTAATGGTTAGACACCAATATCACAATGATGATATATACACATCCGTAACTCATATATATCCATCATGATCATGCAAAAAAACTAATGATCTTCAATAGATGTTACCATAAGGAAAGCTTTATTCTACATAGTGCTTTGTAGTTCCAAAACATACCAAAGGCAAGTTTGTCAGGATGGGAGTAAGGGTCAACCGACCGTCACCTCCACCTCAGCGCCATATCAGGTTTTCAACGTACCACTTTACCACCACCTTCATAGGAATTAGGATAAAGGTGGTGTGATCACCACAAGACATATAAAAATACCCTACTTTTTCAAATATGTATGCATACCTTTTTAGACCAAATGGTATCACTAGAAGCCACGCTACGCCATCCACGCGAAACGAGAACTGCGGTTGCCACGCTGTGTGCATCGAGAAAGCTAAGTATCATCAACATGATATCATAGCCAAAAACGTCTAATGGGTCATGCAAGTTACACTTTTTTTTCATCAACTTACTCTTTCTTTTCTTACATCTTTCCGATATCTCATCATAATCATCATCATCATCACCGTCATCATTTTCGGGTACGTACCCATCATGCAAAATGTTATGATCACTATCTTTTATCATGAGTTGAAGCAAAAAATGAAGTCAAAATGAAAAATTATGCAACTAGGCCACGTGGGTATGTGAATATATATACATTAATGTTTATGTTAACTTGTTTGCTAAGGAATAAATAACAAGCAGGTGAGTGATTAGTGACACATACGTTCTTTTAATGCATGGTCATCCAAATGAATGTTCACTACTTGACTCTTTGTTTTTTGCTTATTTTGTTGTTTTGTTACAAGGTTTGGTGATGCACCTACTTGGTTCATGTGGTTCATGTTAACAAGGTTCATTTTAATGATATCATATATTGTTTTTGTCAATAAAGTAGTCGAGTATCGACAAAAGGTTCAACAGAATCATTGAATAAAGATATATAAATCCAACTAGAAATAATCTTCTCAGTGAAAAGTAGATATGGTTTTTGGAATTGAAACGAAGGTGCTTTTGTTAAGTAAATTAAGGATAATGTACTTGAAGACCAATAAATCTTAGCTAGTACATTAATTATAGTGCTTGCAATATTTCAGAGACTAACTTTGTATAATGATGAAATGGTAATAAACAGATTCGGACGCTTAAACGGACGAATTTTCTTGTTCATGTTCGTTTATTAAGAAAATGAGTTGTCCATGTTCGTTTATGTTCGTTCATTAAGACACTAAACGAACGCTAAACGAACATAATCGATCAAACATAAGTGAAAATAGACAAACAAACATAAACTTTATTGAATTCTTCACAATATAATGTTTTATAAGTGTTGTTTTGTTTAATCAAACTAATTTTTAAAATTATAAAATTAAAATATATGATATATGAAAATAAATAGATAAATAAACATAAATGAACTTTAACGAATGCATAATCGGACATTCACGAACATAAATGAACGGACGATACTTTTGTTCATGTTCGTTCATTTAACTAAACCAACATAAAATATTGTTCATGTTCGTTCATTTAATAAACGAACGAACATAAACGAATATTTTACAGAACGGTTCATGAAATATTCACTGAACGTTCAGTTCGTTTACAGCACTGCTGAGTGCCCATAAGCCATGTGGCTCATTTTACAGCAAAGAATACCATAACTTTAACTTTTTTATTATAATTCAGAATTTATAACTACGCTTTAAATGAGCTGAACAAAAAAGAACGGAGTTTTATTTATTTTCGTTTATTTAATTTTAACCGGACAAATAAACGAACATGAACACTTAAACGGACGATTTTTTTTTTCGTTTTCATTTATTAAGAAATAAGTTGCTCGTGTTCGTTATGCTCATTAGACACTAATCGAACATAAATGAACGTAAAAATACAAACATAGACTTTATTAAATTATACATAGAATTTTGTTTTATAAGTGTTGTTTTAATGTATACATTTTAAGATATGTTGTAAGGACATAAACAAATAAACGAACATAAAAGAATGTTAATAAACGAATAATCAGACGTTCACGAACATAAATGAACAAACACAAATTTTTTCATGTTCGTTCATTTAACCAAACGAACATAAAATATTGTTCATGCTCGTTCATTTAATAAATAAACGAACATAAATGAACTTTTTACCGAACGATTCATGAATTGTTCTTTGAACATTCAGTTCGTTGACAACCCTATTTATAACTTAACGTAAAAACAAAGTCCCCATCATTCAAGTTGTAAGCACCCCTGCCACACTTTAACCCAATAAAACCCAAATAAAACACAAGAAAAAAATGCCTTATAACTTGGGCTGGTAAATTTGGCGCGAGGAGCTATGGCACGAGATGAGGTGCGAAGTGAAGCCATATAGCTAAGTTATAGAGCTATAATGTGCCTTAGAACTTATGCACGCAGAGTAAAAAAATAAAGAAAGATCTATATACGCTCAAAATCTATAGTCCACAATCATAAATAAACAAATACAAATGTGAAAAATTTAAAAGTTCAACCTTGAATGAGCTAGACTTATTAAGCAAATTGTAGATACATGCAGATGTAAGGTGAAGAAAGAAAAACAATAAAGGATGTGAAATAGTTATACAAGTGAAAATACTCATATCATTTACGAATATTGTTAGGAAGCATACACTTGTCACACTATTAAAGCAATAGATGATGACACTTATTATTTTCGAAATGTATACGTGTAACTTAAAAAGTTTAAGTATGTTAGTAGGAACCTCTTTCCTTCTAATAAAGTAAAGTCAAATGTTCATTTCTTTTTCCCTTTCAAGATTTTAGGTGATACTGATTCACATTATTCTAATTTTTCAAGATTTTAGGTGATACTGATTCACATTATTCTAATTTTGCATATATATTTTAATCGTTTATATATTAAAAGAAAATATATTTAGTCTTAAATGAGAAAGAACTAGTTGTGAAAATTGACCAGATTTTATAACTTTGCTACATGTAACTAAAATCTTTGCTACATATAACTAGTATAATACCCGTGCGTTGCACGGGTCTCGTGTAAAAAATCATTTAATTTTCTTTATGACAACCTAGAACTGAATCTTTAAACAACATATATCATCTATCAACTGACTTATAAAAAAGCATTTTAATTTAACAAAGTAAACATATAACTCAAAGTTCAAAGTAGAACATGCACGATTGAAGTTCAAAGTAGCCAACCTAAGACCATTATCATTCATCAATGTAAATGAAGTTCAAAATTGAAAATAAATGTTTTAGCATGCATATAAAGACTAAACGTGATCAACTCAAGCATCATCAACATCAATATCGTCAAGTTGAGGCTCACTAACCACAGCCTCACCAACTCAACTCTCATCAACTTGATTGTCCTCGACATTAGTATCCTCAACTTCAACATCATCAGAAGTGTCAATCTCAATCTGTATGTCGTCTTCTACACTAAAGGAGGAACTTACAATTGTGTTCACACAAATATTACGTGCAACCACATCTTGAACTTCAACATGTAGCGAATCTTTAGTTTCATAAACTTGGCCCCACATAAGCTCGTCCATCATTTTTCTTCATCCTCGGTTGTAGTTGATCCCATATTGTTATCATCAATAACATAATCATCCATGTCAAAATCATTTAGCGATGACGGTATATTTACATCTGAGTAAACGATAGTTGTTGTTGAACTTGAAGAACTCTCGAAATGTTTATTCAATGCATTAAGATCATCACCATAATACTTGGTAAATGTATACCTACGTACATATGTAGGCGCAAGATTATAACTATCAATCTTGATTCCAAGAACAACCCACTTAGTAATGAGGCTATCAATAAAGTAACCAATTTCCAATCAGGGTTTCCGGCACCCGTGACGTTCATTAATTTCCAATTTGATAAATACATATTAGTTAAATGTGTAAACTAATAAGTAACTAACCTCCTTTATACTTTTGGTAATCAACTCGTCGCCTAGAAGCAAAGTGGCATCTGAGTTAAAAAGTACGCAGTTTATTTCTTCGTTGTCATCTTGTATTGTTATGACTAACTTGTACCTATAAAAAAATGTTACTAATAAAAAATGGTGCCTTTAAACCGGAAATCTATAACTTACGTTTGACGTGGGTTCGCGACATTTGTTTTGCATACATCACAATAATACTGATTTCCTTCTTGTGTTGCTTTCTTAAAGCACCTGGTACATTTTATATATTTCCAGTCATGATTCATGTTGATATCGATCACCATTCCATATACAATGAACCTTGTTCCCTATTAACAACATCTCAAAATTATTAGGAGTATTAAGAGCATAAACCATAGACATGATCCATATGAATAACATTAAGTAAATCACCACATCAACGCCATGAGTTAGGCGCTTATAAATTCCCGGAATAGGTGTTACTTTCAACTCCTCGGTCATAAGATACGGAGATGTAAAGATGACCGAATGAATAGGCCTATAAAACCACAACTTAATGTGATAAGTAGTATGAAAAAATTATCAAAATGACCCAATACATGTGCGTTATTTTTTTTTTTTAATTTTTATTTATTTATTTATTTATTTTTTTAGTAAAGGGGAGTAATCCTGCACCCTTGTAAATATATTAAACCAAAAAGTTTAAGTACAAAGGATATGGGTAAATCCCATATCTCAGCCCGTTACATAGACGATAAAACTTACATAACAAGGTAAACAGCTAAGAAGCTTGGAAATAACTAGTGCTTATGAGAAGCCATAAGCACTTATAACTCAAAAAATAACACAAACAAGCTAACCAACAGCACCCGTGAAAGATGAACTTCCACCAGTATTTGGATTAGCCAAATCTTCATTCACATGTGTGACATGTTCTCCATCTTCTTTATCATCGTTCACCAATGCAGCATAAGAATTAGATGTAGTAACAATACCTTCCTTAGAAGTAGAACCAGTAGACTTCAACTTAGATGACGTTGAAAGCACATTAAGCCGAGTATCAGCTCCCTTCTTTGGTTCATTAGTAGTTTTCTTTGGCTCACACCTGAAGTTCTGTTTGACTGAAGTACTAGCAAAATGACTACCTTTAGCAGACTGGGCTTTACCTTTGTTCTTATTATGACTCACCGTTTGGAAACCATCATTGGCAGGCACAGTAGAAGGATTAGCAACATTTGAAGTAGTAGCAACAGGATGATTGACCACTATATTAGGGCAATGATCATGGATGTGGCCAAAAATCTTGCATAATGTACACCTGGGAGGCCTCCATTCATACTCAACTCGAATAGTATCTTTAGGAAAACCATCCCCTATAAGAGAGGAGACACCAATAGTAACAACTTACGAGTTCAGCCTCTGAACTAACCTCAATTAAGCATCGAGCAAAACTACTCCTACCCCAAGAATCCTTACACATAGAGCTCGTATACGAATCAAGCATAATAGGCTTGACAATAAATGAAGCAATTAAGCTAATACCATCCTCTTCAAACACTTGAATAGGTACATCATGTAATTTAACCCATACTGGAATACGAGTCAGCTCTTCCTTACACAACCTAGTATCAATTGACCATTTCTTAAGAATGATTGGCGATTTTCGTATCATCCAAGGGCCATCTTCCAAAACTGCTTCTAAACCAGACTGAGTATCGAATTTAAAAAAGAAAAAGCCTTGTTCATTCATCATAATCTTTTTCAAACCATATTTAGCCCAATTATTTTTAACATAGTACTCAACCACCGGAAACGCCATTCTATACCAATAAAGTAGCCATATAGGGTATGTTCAAGACGTACACTAACCTTTTCAACCACACTACGTGGAATAGAAACGTTAACTCCTTCACAAACCGAATCAGCAACCAAAGGACGAAAAGTAGAATTTGGAGTAGATGTATCCTTTGTATTCGCATCCACATTTACAACATTGGGTGTTGTATCTTTGATACTCTCATCAGAATTAGAATTTGTTGCATTAGTATTCATCTCATAAACCCCAAGCAAACCACTCATAGCTTCATGCACCTTTGAACGAGTATCACTATCCAAATTAGACCATATTCGATATTTACCAGCTTCAAGCTCCTTAAGGAATAAATCAATATCCAAGGTTGATTTCAGCGAGACACCACACACCAATTTAATAAAATCATGTTTGCTTTTGATAGAATTAAGCTCAATAGAAGGACTAGTACCCACGTTCAAATGGGACGATTCAGCATCAACATGAACATGAGGCTCACTAACCACAGCCTCACCAACTCCACTCTCATCAACTTGGTTGGGGGTATTAAGGAACGAGGAATGATAATGATAATGATTAGTGGTGCTTGGTATGTTATAATGCAATGAACCATTACCCTCTAAAAATGGTAGCAGATAACTTATACGTAAAATTGAACGTCTCAAGATGGTTTACAAAAATTTGAAAAAGCAATTTACAAAAAATGACTTAGTTATTATAAATCATAACCTGTTGAACTAATTACCATCAATACAATGAAAGTAGTTCATTATGTTCTTTAGTATACCTTTTACTTTTTCTATTTTAATTACTTTATTTGATCCAAACGCACCTTAAATTAAAGTCCCATAAAAGTTGAATCAAATTCATACTCGAGCACCTCGAACTTGAATTATACGCGATTAAAGCCCCCAATTTTGATTAGTTTACACAAGTAAGGACCAAAAAGTTAGAAAAAGTAACTTGTGTGGCCCAACTGAAACAAAATAGAATTAAGTGGTACCCCAAATTACACAAACATAAAAAACTTACATGAACCCTAAATTACAACAAACACTTTGATAAATATGACGTCGTTTCGATCTGTTTTCGATGCCGCCTTCATTCGAACTGAATTCGACAAAGCTGGAATTAATACCAACTTCATCCCTTCTATTTGGAAGTAATTACTTAATCTTTTTATTTATTTTTATTAATTAAAAAAGCTTGGTTTAATTAATTACTTGTTTTTTTTTTTAATTTGTTTTGTAGATATGTGATTCATAATCCTGATTGTGAATGGAGAGATATTCCTTCCCTCCCTTCATCAGCTTATTCTCTGCTTATTTCCAAGTTTAAGACTTGCACTTCTAAAGTTGATTCTCTTTTTGACTCTACTGATCAAGTTACCACTAAGCTCCTTATTAAGTTACAGGTTGTGCTTTTATTCGCATTCTAATGTCCTACTTATTAATCGCACCAAAAATGTAACAACCTATTAATTTTTTAAGTCACATTTTGATGTAACAACCTTTTATCCCGTTACCGGTGTATGTAAGTGACCTTCTATAGCAGGTAAAATAATGGCGCGACTTGTAATGGGTTAAACAATGACGTGGCTTGCGCCACGTCATTTAGAAACTAATCACACGTCACTATTTTACCTGCTATAAAAGGTCACTTACTTACACTAGTAACGGGATAAAAGGTTGTTATTTCAAAATGTAACTTAAAAAATAATAGATTGTTACATAGGACAGGCGAACTGTTATTTTCTTGCTTTTATACATTTTCCGTATCACAAAAAAAGTTGTAACGAACTTTCGCCAGTATTGTCGTCCTATGTAACAAACTATATCTTTTTAAGCCACATTTTGATGTAACAGCCTTTTATCCCGTTACCAGTGTATGTAAGTGACCTTCTATAGCGTGTAAAATAGTGACATGTTAAACAATGACCGTGGCTTGCGCCATGTCATTTTGAAACTAATCACATGTCACTATTTTACCTGCTATAGAAGTTCACTTGCATACACTTGTAAGGGAATAAAAGATTGTAACATAAAAATGTGACTAAAAAAATATAGTTTGTCACATAAAACGACAATATGGGCAAAAGAATAAAACCTAACATAAAATTGTATTTGGATTGTTGTTTGTAGAATGGAGCGTCTGTAGAAGCTGTGATTATGAGATATGATTCCAGTTTAGGGAAATATGGAGGCGAGCCTCGTCGTGGTGGACCGAGGTCAACGTTATGCATATCCTCACAGGTATACATAATACATTCAACAACGCGTTTTAGTTTGATCTGGCCGAGAGAATATATGTAATTTTTTTTTACTGTGATGGGTATAGGTTGGTTGCAAAATGGGGTGTACGTTCTGTGCAACGGGAACAATGGGATTCAAGAGTAATCTCTCGTCAGGAGAGATTGTAGAGCAGTTGGTCCATGCTACTCGTTTGTCACCCATACGCAATATTGTCTTCATGGTAACTTGTTATTCTTGGTTCCTTATGATATCTGTGGTGGTTACTACTTATACAAAAAGTGGGAACATGAATTGTCCTGATATTATTACATTGTCGGCAGGGAATGGGAGAGCCGTTTAACAACTACACGTCATTAGTAGAAGCTATACATGTAATGACAGCATACCCGTTTCAGATTTCGCCCAAAAAGATAACTGTATCAACGGTATGCACCACTGTTGACCCTCAAACTAGTCATTTAGAAGATGTTACTTTGGATAAAATATGATAATTTATATCATTCGTGTAGGTTGGCATTATTCATGCAATAAAGAAGTTTCACGGCGACTTACCGAATTTGAACTTAGCAGTGTCACTTCATGCACCAGTTCAAGAGATCCGTTGTAAAATAATGCCTGCAGCACGGGCGTTTCCTTTAGCAAAACTTATGGATGCTCTGGCAGAGTATCAAAATAAAAGGTACTTTTTGCTTGCTCTTTTTCTTTTTTAACGATCCAAGTTAAAGTTAATTGAAACTCGTATGTTGTTATGTTTCAGCCAGCAAAAGATTTTCATCGAGTACATAATGCTTGATGGTGTAAATGACGAGGAGCAGCATGCCCACCTGCTTGGAAAATTGCTTGAGACATTTGAAGTGGTGAGTTCTCGACATATAAATTCTTAGTTCTCGACATCAAACTTGACGTGAAATTTATAAAACTTATCTATTTTTTGCAGGTTGTAAATCTGATACCTTTCAATCCGATTGGTATACTTAGTCAGTTTGATACTAGCGGAGATCAGAAAGTTACTAATTTCCAAAAAATTCTTAGAAATACGTATAATATACGAACTACAGTTAGAAAGCAAATGGGTCAAGATATAAGTGGCGCATGTGGACAGCTTGTGATCAAGAAGTCTGCAGGTGCTGATGCAGTAACTGATATTGAAGATCTTCATCTTTAGTTGGATCTTTGGGTCCATTTTCTTATAATTCTTGTACTATCTAAACAAGCCGTTCATTGTTATTGATTACCAGTTTTGCTCCCGAATGAGTTGTCTTGTGTTTCTGTAGTTCATACAAGTTTCTGGAACTATAAACATAGTAAGCTACTACAGGGATTATTGCATTAAATGTCGCCAGCAAAAGTTTGTTACCATTCTTAACAGTAGATACATTTCTCCATGTAAATATGTCAAAACACAATGCTGTGATATGAAAAACAAATCAAAAATTTGATATTATTATTGAAGGTAGTCACAAGTAATAATTGACTTTAGCCGACTTGGAGATGGATGTTTTTGTCGGGTATGCTAACTTTGTCTACCTTTACACTAACTCGAGCAGAAGCATTTGTAACAGGGTCTACTGCGGTCACTTCATAATTACCATTAAATACCGAAACATCAGCTCTTCCATTACTGTCTGCCACAGTTTCAACGTTCCCAGTTCTCCATTCTTTCATTAGCCTATCGATCAGATCCCCAACTGGGGTATTCTCCAATTTCTCATTAGTCATGCACATCACATCACAGCCATCAATAGACGCACCTGTCCATATGATGATCGCTTTGACTGCAGCATGAGTGAAAGATTCTCGTAGTATCTCCTCCAAGTAGATGACCTGTAGATATTTGCAGACTTTTAGGCTATTCAGCTTATTTTATCAAGATCACTCGACTATTAAACTTATTTAACATCAGATTTGGTATGCAGTAAATTAAGTAGATACTATAGGATCCCTTGTTTCATAGACGGAAAACTGGAAAGGATAGCATGAGAGTTTGATACCTGTAGCTGAGTTTTATTTTTGATTGTTGGATCCATTTTAACATCCAGTTCAGTTAACCATATCGGCAAGCCAACTTGACTTAACGATAAAAGTGAGTTTCTCACATAATGAAGGTCTATTGGCTCTGGACCAAAATGACATTCGAGTCCTATTCCCATTTTCATGCCCCTATTTCCATTATAAGACTGAATTTGCTTAAGCCTTCTCAAGTACTTTACAGGCGCGGCCCGCTCGTCATTCACATGTTCAATTGTATTATACTCGTTCATGTAAAGGGTCGTGTTTGGATCAATGTTATAAACACGGTTATAGAAAAAAGCCGAAGCATTTTCTCCAAGACTTTTCTCAAAAAAGTTAAAGTGCAAATTCTCGTTCATAACATCCCAACCAATTAGTCTTCCTTTGTATCGTTTGACAACTGAGTCAACTCTTTTTTTCGCTGCTTCTAACAGTTTTTCGGGTGATAAGTTTCTGACCCATTTTTGTTGGTGATTAACATCGTCCCATAACACTGTGTGGCCTCTTACGATTATCCCATTTTCATCAGCAAACTTCATCATGGCATCTGGATCGTTATAGTTTTCTTGGCCTTGTATCGGCTCAGTGTAGTACCATTTTAGCTCGTTGTGGAAACCAGCAGCTGTAAATTTGGAGGCAAACCATTTCTTGTAAGCCGGGTTATTTAGGATTCTATGAGTCATGCCACAGCCCCAATGGAAATCCGAAGTGAGTTGCTTTATATAAAGTTTAGCGCCTTTGACTGATGTTTTGTTCGCGTTGGTTACCTTGAAACTCAACTCTGTTTTACGTCCCTAAAATGTAAATTCAAATTAACATAATTGCAGTACTATTTGTGATCTATAAAATAGGAAATGCAGTACTTTCAAGGTTTTCTAATACTTACCTCATTTATCTTGTTCTCTTGGTAAGATCTCCATTCTTGTTTGGTGTATGGAGCGAATAAGGTGTTTTCATCGAAGAATTTAAACGTGTTCTTCGCCTGCATTGGTGTTTAATGGTAAGTTCTAATGATGGATCTTATCATGAACATGACAGAAACATAAATATAATATACATTTCAGCTAAGGCTCGTGGTAAGTAACTCGGTTAGTAACAGATAACAGGCTGCATTTTAACATACTGAAAATAAGTATTGATGAAACGAGACTTACCTTTGATGTAGCGTACTGGTCAAGGGTATCCTCATTAACTTGAGCTCGAGTTCCGTCGCCTGAACCGAAAAATGCAAAGATACATTAAGATTGTATCATAAAACAAAAACTACACACACCAAGACAAACCGAAAACAGACAGTTACCTAGGTTCAGCACAATGCATATAAGAAGTAAGACGAAGAGTGTCTTCATTAGTTCAGTGTGAGTGTACATGGTCCGAAAGTGCTAGTTTTAAAATAGTAAGATCCAAAAATACTGAAACATCAGCTGTTCATAATTACCATTAAATACTGAAACATCAGCTCTTCATACATTTAAAAGTGTATTATGATTTGTAACTTATTTTTTCCTTCTAAAACTCGGCTATCCCTCATAACCTAATTCTATTGATGACATTTAAAGCCCAAAGTTAAAACCCATGAAGCCCATAAAACCCCTAACTGAAAGAAACCCCCCTTAATAACCCATTAAAATCACATTAACTGTATGCATGGAGGATGGGCTTTTTATTTGTTCCTGCAGCTATATACGATACTTCCTTTCTGCTCCCATTCGACAACACAACACCACACCTATAATCGACCTTGCTGCTGTTCGTGTGACCACGTGATCGTGCTAGTTGTTCATGATTGGGGTTTATTCGTGCTTGTTGGGTTCTTTTCTGTATCAAGGTAGTATTACAAATCAACTTGGTATTTCTTTTCTATTCGACACCGGCACATGCTAACCTGAATCTAAAACATAAAAACCTAACTGCTTTACTTTGATGCTCAATTTATCTGTTATAAAACACCTTAAGAAGAACACATGAAATTATGAATTATAACATACTAAAACATGTGTGCATGAAAATATGATTACTTTATTTTGTTAAATGAGAAGCCATGTTATTGAGCTATGCATGTCGAGTCATAGGGTAGGGTCTGAATTTGTGATTTCATGTAAACGGTAAATGGTGGTGTGTGTGTTAACTGGTTATCATGTGTCATTTGTATTATGTGGGTTATAGATGTCTTTAAACAAGCCTTTAATTTATACTAGAGTTGTATTAAATAGGGTTTTGTGTCAAAAGGTGTATGGGTCATGGCTTAATTTTTCATTTTTGTTCCGAACTTCTTTTATTGATTATTGGTGTGTTTACGCCCTAATTCACCTAAACCTATATTGTAATTAAAACATAATTAGTAATTCGTTTAAGCAGCTTCGGAAAGTCCTGTGGAGGCCTACAAAGAAAGGCAACGATCTATTTGGAAGGGAAGTTTTTTTTTATGCATTCCTGTTGAGAATTAATGAAGAAGAAGAGAGATCTTCTTTTTGAATAGGAAAATTGGGTCACATCTTCTTCTATTTTGCCGGAATTCGTTGATGCTCCGTACGAATTTACAATGGAAAAACTCATGTTCGTTGTAAGATCATCGAAGGAGAGTCGTCTCCCTCCTCCTTGCCCTCTTGAGTAATGAAAAGCGGGCTAACCCAAGAGAGAGACCATCCCTAATTGCTCTTAAGGTTAGTTAAGGCTTTCAAGGACTGAGGGACATTAGCCACTCTCCCGCTCGTACCTCGCTAACAACCGTCAACAACTAGTGTTGCAACAACTCCTACTTAAACCTAATTAGAAAACATAATTTGACTTAACCTAAATTGGTTTAACCTAACCTTCTAATTTAATATATGATAACCTAAGGTCCATGTTGTATGTGAAACCTAACTAAGTCTTTAATACATTTAATTCACATTAAACTTATGTTATGGCATTAATTATTTTTAAAACCCTAAGTTGACTAATATGAAAACTTACTAAATAGAATGAAACCCTAAAACGAGTAATCGGATTAACTAATAAGTATTGTATGAAACCGAACTCGTGTAGATTCGTTGGAGATGACGTAACGTTGTTCCTTGTGTTCATTCATTCGTTTGCTTTTCGTTAAATTGTATTAAGGTACAGTTATTCAGTCTTACTTTTAGACATTATTTCATTTGCATTTCG
Source organism: Artemisia argyi (assembly GCA_030686995.1). Classification (NCBI taxonomy): domain Eukaryota; kingdom Viridiplantae; phylum Streptophyta; class Magnoliopsida; order Asterales; family Asteraceae; genus Artemisia; species Artemisia argyi. Next base: position 4,534,820 of record CM060679.1, read on the forward strand.
TATTGGTACGGATATTCTGGATACCCACTTTTCTTTACGTCGTTATCGGTTAGTTTGTTTGATTATTCGTTTTTCATGATTCGTATTTATTGACTTGATTCGTACTATGATATAAACCCTTTGATTTAAACCATTGTTATGACCCATTTGTTATGACCCATTTGTTTTGATCCATTTGATTTTACCCATTGCTCAAGGTACTATTCCTAGCCATGGAGGTAACATGGCCATGTCATTGAGCCACCAATGGCATGACACTTTCTGTGGAGGTGTGATTGATCCACGACGTTTCCCTTATCTGTGTCTGTGGCCATTATCTGAGTATTTATGCTAGCCTTGAGCTAGGGTACGTGCTATTCTGTTTTGCAAGGAAGCGTATGGATGCATCCTAGGTAATGTGTATTAATATCTGGTGATTGGTAGGTGTGTGACCCTGCACCCCATCATAATCTGGTACATTGGAGTCTACACCTCTGTACAATAAAGGAATTGACGGTATAATGAATTGTAAAATGAAATATTTGATTGATTGTTTTGGTACTTGAGCAAATTCTGTTACTATCTCTTTTTACCATTTTTGGACTATTCTTTGATTACCATTTTCATATGACCCTTCATATTTTTATGACATTATATCTCAGCAGATTCTCATTGGATTGTTTATTCGTTTATACTCAGTTATCTTTCATATGTTTGCATCTGTTCAGCCGCATTTTCTTTTCCCTGCAGCAGGTATCAAGCTGGAGGTTGGGATTGAGTGATGAGAGTAGGAGCTTTTTAGTGGACCAACCCTACCTTAGTATTCATGGATTTTATTTTTGATTTTTGTTTTGATTATTTTAGAAGTTGGCTTTGACCGTAATTGTTTTATTAGTCCTTTTAGTCTCAAGACTTGTAATTTATTTCGTTAAGCCTTCCGTTTGCGCTTTATGTTCTGAAATGACACCATAATGTTATACTTTAGACCCTTATCCGGTTTGGGGTGTTACAATCTCCTTCAGGTGGATGACCTGTAGATATTTGCAAACTTTTAGGCTATTCAACTTATTTTATCAAGATGCTCAACTATTAAACTAATGTAACAGCAGATTTAGTATACAGTAAATTAAGTATATGCTATATAGGATCCCTTGTTTCATAGACGGAAAACTGGAAAAGATAGCATGTGAGTTTGATACCTGTAGTTGAGTTTTATTTTCGAGTGTTGGATCCATTTTAACATCCAGTTCGGTTAACCATATCGGTAAACCAACTTGACTTAACGATAAAAGTGAGTTTCTCATATAATGAAGGTCTATTGGCTTTGCACCATAATGACATTCGAGTCCTATTCCCATTTTCATGTCACTATTTCCATTATAAGACTGAATTTGCTTAAGCCTTCTCAACGTCATTCACATGTTCAGTTGTATTAAACTCATTCATGTAAAGGGTGTTTGGATCAATGTTATAAACACGGTTATAGAAAAAGCTGAAGCATTTTTCCCCAGTCCTTTCTCAAAAAAGTTATGGTGCAAATTCTCGTTCATAACATCCCACCCAATTAGTCTTCCTTTTTTGGCTGCTTCTAACAGTTTTTCGGGTGATAGCTTTCTGACCCATTTTTGTTGGTACTTAACATCATCCCATAACACCGTGTGACCTCTTACAATTATCCCATTTTCATCATGGCATCTGGATCGGTATAGTTTTCTTGGCCTTGTATCGGCTCAGTGTAGTACCATTTCAACTCATTGTGGAAATCATCAGCTGTAAATTTGGAGGCGAACCATTTTTTGTAAACCGAGTTTTAAGATTCAATGAGTCATGCCACAACCCCAATGAAAATCCGAAGTGAGTTGCTTTATATAAAGTTTAGCGCCTTTGACTGATTTTTTGTTCGCGTAAGTTACCTTGAAACTTAACTCTTTTTTACGTCCCTAAAATGAAAAATTACATTAAAATAAATGTAACAAAATGCTTTCTCTTGTGCTACTATCATAAATATTTACCACATAGGACCAAAAGAGCTTCAAATACTAGAATACAATGCTCGTAAGTAATTTACGATGTTGTCCCAGTCGTTTTCTGGATCGATTTGTGTTGAGTCAAATATGAATTTGCAAACTATAATAACAAAAGATAACTTATATTTGTCTAACCAATGTAATGTTACATAAACGTAAGTACTTATAGGTTTCTAAACGGTATCAATGAACCGTTGTAACCTTTCATCTAAAGTCATGTCCATTCGGTATTTTATGAACCGATGCATCTATACAATATGACGGTTCGAACAGGTATAAGCCAACCATTGTGACTATTCGACCATCTCCAGGAATTAACTAACTTTATAACTAATTAACTAACTTAACTAACAAACGGTTATTAAGTTTTTGATAAACACGTTTGGTCCTTCATGTTTTCTTCAAAGCAATATCGAGATTATATCTTGGTTCACATACGAATCTAGGACTAGATAAAATTACAATTGCCAAACTATATCGCAAAGTAGGTTGCTATATTCTGACTTTTCGCATATATAAACAGTCTGTTAACATTATAATGATTCAAATTTCAAAGTTCCCAAAAATTTACCTCATTTATCTTTTTCTCTCGGTAAGATCTCCATTCTTGTTTGGTGTATGGAGCGAATAAGGTGTTTTCATCGAAGTCTTTAATCGTGTTCTTCCCCTGCATTGGTGTTTAATGGTAAGTTTTAATGATGGATCTTATCAAGAACATGCTAGAAACATAAATATAATATTCATTGTAGCTAAAGCTCGTGGTAAGTAACAGGCTGCATTTTGATACTGAAAACAAATATTGATGAAACTAGACTTACCTTGATGTAGCATAGTGGTCAAAGGTAGCCTCATTAACTTGAGCTTGAGTTATAGACTTATATCATCTGAACCGAAAACAGACAGTTACCTAGGTTCAGCACAATGCATATAAGAAGTAAGACGATGAGTGTCTTCATTAGTTGAGTGTGAGTGTTTTCTAGTACATGTTCCAAAATGTTATGTATAAGATATTGAATTTACTTGATTACTTTGTTTGTATCGGATTTGAAGAGTGTGAAGAAAGATGAAAATGAGATTACTTTGTTTATATCGGTTTTGGTTGAGTGCTCAGTTTTGCATTGCAATCGGGTTTTAATCATGTAAGATATTGCTGAAATCCATTCACAGATTGTGTTGTATGCATGCTACGTATAAGATATTGAATTTGAATAAGTATGTGTATGGTTAGCGAAGCGTATGTATTTCTTCCTAAAACTGTCTCTGCCACCTTGCTTGCTAATTCTTTTGTTGAGAAAGTGACTGTATTGCATGATATGACTGACCAATAAATTTGATGTATAAGAAAAAACGCATGTTATGTACAACAAATTTGAATGTTTGTTGGTAGGGTTGCGTTCAATGTTTGTTAATAAACACATGTGGGAACTTTCAGAGGGCGAAATTACATGATTGATAAAAGGTACTTTTTGCTTGATCTTTTTTTAATAAAGTTAAAAAGTTGATCGAAACTCGTATGGTGTTATTTTTCAGTCAGCAAAATATTTTCATCGAGTACATAATGCTTGATGGTGTAAATGACGAGGAGCAGCATGCCCACCTGCTTGGAAAATTGCTGAGACATTTGAAGTGGTGAGATCTCGACATATAAATAAATGTTCACATTTTTTAATTTGACGTGAAAGTTATAAAACTTTTCAATTTTTTGCAGGTTGTAAATCTGATACCTGCAATTTTGTCTAGTCTAGTACTACAAACATAAGGTAGTTTCTGATATGGATTTACTTATCCTGATTTCATATGGAGCTGATTTTAGTATTGAAAAGCTCATTGCATCTGTTGAGGTTCAGATACAAGCTGCTCTTATATGGTTTTTAACCAGTTATCTTCTGTCTTCAAAACTACTTTTTGAATGACTTAGATTTCAGCCCATTACATCAGATGGCCTTATAAGTTGAATGTTTGAAGCCTGGATGTTTATGTTTGTCCTTGTTAGTTTGATGTAGGCCTTGGTTAGGTAACAGTGACCGATTTGGTAACCATTTACGTTTAGGTGAATAACCTCTTCATAAAGTAGGTTTCCTGAGTGTGAAAGGTAAATGGGCTGGTAGGACATTGCAAATAGCAAGGAATAGAGAGTCGTGAAGGATGAGACTTCTTGGTCCTTGCTTTGCAATGTCAAAGGAGGATGGAAGGCAAATCATAATGCTCTAGCCTATTTTAGTGATGATGCCTAGTTCTGTGTTATTTCTTATTTCCAGTCTTGTGAGGGGAGCTGCAAGGCTTGGTGATAGGTTGTTCCTGGTTCTGGGATATGTAGTCACTCTTATAGGCTAATCAATAGTGATGTACGGGTCATTTGCTTATGATGATGCCTGCTGTTTCCTTGCTATTGTGGATTCAGTAGGAAATGTAGTCACGAGTAGAATGATATGGTGAATTTAGGTGAATATAGTATGGAGACTAAGTGTTTGTATTTGATGTAATATGCAGGCTGTGTTCCTATAGTATGTAACATGTATTGTTGTTATTTCTGTAGAACCCTGTAAAAATTTCTTGTAATTAAATCATTAATAAATATATAATCTTTCGTTATCATTCTAATTCCCATTTTCTCGGAAAAATTAAATTTTTTTTTTATTATATTATTTTGGCGATTTTCACAAAATAATATAATTCACGAAAAAACGGAATTAATCGTCGACACGTTACACGAAACTTAAACTTTACATCCAATCCTAAACCTAAATCCTAATACTAATTATATTTATTAAATATAATTAAAATTTACTAATTACCCTATTAATCTAACCGGACCCTTAATTATTTCGGCCCAATCCATCTTTACTATTCATAAGCCCACGCCAACAAGCCCAAAATCCAATTTATTTAATTTTCATCCGATCGACATGTTCCAAACCACCTCCAAATCGCACTGTTTATTCGTAAATTTAGCACACGACCTATATATTTTATTTTCTCATCTCGTTAACCTACTAGCCAACAATTAGTGTGTCAAGTCTCGCGTTCCTACGATGAGTTTTGATACGTTTTTAAGAGGCATAGTAATCGACCTTAGCAAACCCAACTCGATTTACAATATATTCAAAACTTAACCGTTTTGAATCTAGTTTGTTTCTAATCGTTCCTAATATCATTCCTAAGATGATTTCATGCTCAAATGTTAAGGATGATCAAGTATGCTCGAGTAGTATACGATTTAGTAAATCGTATATATGGAAAATACCTTGGTCGACATATAGCATGAATCACCCAACACTTTCCTTCTTTTGTGCTCTTACAAGCTATCCTAAAACAATATAAAACTTCACCTAAGGAGTCTAGTACTGACATGCAATAGTGTGGGAAGAGTTTACATTGAACTTCTTACTAAAACGTTATATATTTGTAATATATATACGTACGTTGCATGCATCTTACTCTTATTCATTCTCTCAATCTTTCACTGCAATAATTGGACTTTCAAATCCTTCTCATAAGACTTACAAGTCGAGTGGTAATATATTGGAAGCAAAGAAAAGATATCGGGTTCAAAATAACATATAACGTTTGGGTTATATAGCTTGGACGTGATTTCTTGTGTTCTTTTATACCTATCTCGAATCTATATCACCTCTAAGGTGTTTGTAAGTTTCTTACACTCAATTCTAATCCATTTCATACGTATTTATATGTTCATGCACTTTGTGATTTTTGTTTCAATCGTCTACACTTTGCACGTTTGATTCACGTATATATTTGTTCATAGTACACGAGACGTGATTAGCCTCTATCTTGGAAGGCCTAGGAATCACGTAGCACACACCATTCACTTTAGTTGTAACGATATAATCATTTCATGCATCTATTTTAACTTGCATCCATCGATTTAAAATTTGTAAAACACTTAGTAAAATTCACAAGTTTTCAACACATATATATCGACTCAACCATGTCACAAAACGAGTCTATAACTTAAAATTTCGTTTAACAATAGTACCATATCTTTTCACGACGTCATAGACCACCTAGCAAACTAACAATTTCATATAAACAACTTGTAAAAATAATCACGTTTTGACATCTTAAACGATCCATTTTGAATGTACATAAACCGGATTTCAAAACTAAAAATATTTTTAAAAACTTTATTATTGTCGAGTGGGCTTAACTAAAGCCCACTAAGTTTTTGAAATCCGTAAGCCCACTGGGCCTATAAGAAATGTTTTTAGAATCATAAAAATGGTCCAAAGCCAAGCCCAAAACTTTTTCCATGCCCTCGCCTCCAAAAATCTTAACGGGCTTTAAGTTTATTCGATCCAGGCCCATAAGCTATAAAAATAAGCTTTTAAATGAATAAGCAGTTAAAATAAGCTTTATACTTAATAAATAAGCTACGGAAATTTTTAGAAAAGTTCCATAATCATTTTTGTAAAATTGGACTAAAAATGTAGCGCGACGACACCTAGAAGGACTAAATGTGTAAATATTGAAAATCAAGGACTAAACCTGTAAATACAGAAATCTAAGGTTAAAATGAGACAAAAATTAATATTAGAAGGTTTGTATTGGACAAAGTAGAGGACTATAATTGAAAAATATATAAAAAGGACTAACGGTGTAACGCAAGTATCGTTAGTGTAAAAATGGTAAAATTGGAAAAGGAGACAAAGACTAAACGTAACTTATTTATCATTCTTATTTATTTTATATTTTCGTCAATTTATTTCGTATCATGTTTAAGCTTTATTTTTATTTATATATATATTATTAACTTAACGTTAATAATATATATAACGATAGTTAAAAAGTTAAGGTTTTACTTACGATTAAAAAGGAAAAACTTCGATGGGTAATTTTAAAAATCATATTTTGTCATATCATGCATATCACAATATTTTCACTGCACATCACTTAATCGTCATAGCGAATATCTAATATTCGTCATTTTCTTTATAATTACCGAATAGTTTTTGGTTAAGTTCTTAGATAAATTTATTTATCAGGTTGTGTTTTGAAGCCGTTTTCATAAAATGCATCCGACTTTATTTTCTTCATTTTCAGTATCAATCAAGATGAGTCATAGCCTCACATTTAATTATTTTCAAAACTCCGTGAGGGGGATACATGTTATAAATAGATCACAAGTATTTTTCTGTATGCTTTCCTGACTGATATATGCCTAAGTTAGCTATTGCCAAAAGACCCTTATTCATGAACCATTAATCACTGCGGTGAACGCGAATATAATGAATAGATCTATTTAAGGTTTGACAGCCTGTCCCACTAATGCTTGACGGAATGCCATTATGCATGTGGTTAGCCGCATTAGTCGTGATAATTATATTTGAGTAAAAATAGGAATTGGCAAATCACCTATTACACGAGGGCAAATTTATCATTGGTTTGATAAACACCCGCCGTTTACGGTATTTGTTAACGTTTGCGTGTCATGAGACTTAGTGCAATATATGAACTGCAATATCAATGTTTTCAAACTGATTGTATTTTCCAATACAATCTTGCTTGTGTATCAAATTGATTATTAAATTCAAACTCTATGATTTCACTCAACAATTTTGTTGACTTTTAAGCATGTATCTCAGGTATTTAACAGGGGAAGCAAGCATGGAACGGGCGGCAAAAATCTTCAAATTATGTTTACTTTATTTCAAATATGATGTAAAATAAATGATGTTTGATTTAGTTCAAAACATCAAGTTTTTATAATACTCTGATAAGGACCTAATGTATTTCAAATATTTATAAATGAAATAACATTTTTAAAACGTCTCTTCGAGTCGTTTTCTATCATTATGACTTCGATCCTCACCGTAACACCCTAATTTCTATTCCGCTGCCGCATTTCAAATTAGGGGGTGTTACAGATTGGTATCAGAACCATCGTTTTAGAGAACCAAATGTTTTCAAACATTGAACTATAACCATACTTTCAAATAAATTAAAGTTTTATCATATAAATTTTTGCCCGCCGTACCTGCTTGCTACAGCACTCCGTAAGTTAATCATTAAGCTATAATATTTTGATTGTGATATGTTAAAATTTTGTGATAATAAATTCTTATTCTGCGCTATTTATGAATTGTTACAGTATTGTGTCAATATGAGTATGTTCGAATCCGACTCTGATATTTCCGTCGCGTCCGTTACTTCGCCTGTTTATCGTTCTACTTCTGTACCTGAGGCTGTTTCCCAAGAAACAGAACCCTACGAGCAAGAAGAAATTGCTACAACGCCTGAAAATCCCAATGCTTTTGTTTTATCGACACCATTACCACGTCATGATTTTAATTCATATGCACCCGATCACCTACTCAACCTTTTTAGCCAAACTTATCCGTATAATTTTCACCAAAGAGAACCTATCTCTGAAGTAGATATACCTACATCCAGCCACCTTCGTATTTCTGATTCTATTTCTCAACTTTCACCATCATTACCCTATCCGCCAGCTCATATCAATGAAACTGGCGAGAGTGCTAGGATGGAAATTCCTTCTACCTTTACACCTTCTGTAGTAGTGACGCGATTGGAGCATCACGAAGATCAGATAGACTCACTTCTTCAAATGATTGATTATTCATCTTTCGATCATTCAGATACTACCCACAACACCTTACATAACCTTATAGCCGATAGGATAGAGTTGCAGCAGGGGTTAGCTCAGATATGTTCGGATATCTCTGAGACACGTTCTTTCGCGATATCATTGCGAAGAGAGGGACAGGACCGTACTTGGGAAGCCCAGCTTACACGCCGAAGAGCAGATACATTGGAAAACATTGTAGGGGATATGAAGATGCAACATCATACCGAGATGCAAGAGCTCCGAACTCAGATCTTAGAGATGGAAGGGCATGTGAACATACCTAATCATTAGAGGCAGTTAGTATTTGTACTTGTAATAAGGCATTCAAGCCTGCCGCATGTGGCATTTAATAAGATTGTATCGTTTTGTTATAACAACTCAACTGATTTAAAGTTATTAATGTTATGCTGTTGGTTTTGATATTACTATATACAAATGTTAACTTATGCTTATGGTTGTTCATGTGTATTAAAAATTGCATCTAACATATCGGAATGATTATGACTGTTGTATCAAAATAAAAACTACATATGATGCCCAATTATTATTAAGACTCAAAATTAATTTTTCCCTACTTCACAAGAATCTTTAAAACAAGTGGTTGTTTAAAATTCTAAATGCTATATTTTTGTATTATTAATAGAAAAATGGAGCATGCAAGTAGCGAAAACTCTAACCCGGAAGTGATCTTGACCCCCACTGAGATTCAAAGAATGATTGCTGAGGGAATATCTGCAGCTCGTGAAGCGGATCGTTTGAATAATACCAATGGTGCAAATCGTGAAGCTAATACAATTACTCCACGTAATTGTACTTATAAGGATTTCATGACTTGCAAGCCAACAAACTTCAAAGGAATTGAAGGAGTGACTGAAATGGCACATTGGTTTGAGCATACTGAGACAGTCTTCAAGAGGAGTGGTTGTCCTGAGAATAGCAAAGTTACTTTTGCTACAGGAACTCTTCAAGGAGAGGCATTATCGTGGTGGAACACTACTGCGAATGCTATGGGTCCAGATGAAGCTTTAAGACTTTCGTGGAATGAGTTGAAGAATAAAATGTTGAAGAAGTATTGTCCAAGGACAGAGATTCGAAAACTGGAAGATGAATTTCATCAGCTAGTTGTAAGGTACAATGACTTGAAGACATACGACAGAAAGTTTCTGGAGTTGTCGGTGCTGTGTCCAACTATAGTACCCGATATTGAACAAGCATTGGAGAAATACGTGGAGGGACTGCCACCATCCATTGAAGGAGATGTTACCTCATCGAATCCAAAGTCAGTAGAAGAAGCTATGGAGCTTGCACAGAGATTGTTAACCCGGGTAATCAAAAGAGGTTCTACCTCTGTGATTAATGAGCATAAGAGAAGTGCTGACAACTGAGGGAGTAACAATAGCAACAACCGCAGCTATAATAACAGTTACAGTGGTAACCGTAGCTACAGCAACAACAACAATCAAAGCAGAAATCGCAACAGAGATCAGCAGCAGAACCGTAGTAATCATCATCAGCAACAAAATCGTCGACAAGAAGCTACCCGAGCTTATGCAGCAGTGCCTGCAGAAAGTAAAGGTTATTCTGGAACTCTACCCCCATGTAACAAGTGCAACATGCATCATAATGGAGCATGTAGGGCTGCTTGTGGCAACTGTAAAAGAATTGGTCATATGACAAGGGACTGTCGAGCGACTGGAGCCAACACACAACCAATAGCAGTAAAGTGCCATGGTTGTGGAGAAGTTGGACATTACAGACCTCAATGTCCGAAATTTACCAATAATGTTGCCAGAGGAAGAGCGTATGTACTTGGTGATGGGAACACAACGCAGAATTCAGATGTTGTTACTGGTACGTTCCTATTAAATCAACAAGATGCTAATATATTATTTGATTCAGGAGCAGATAAAAGTTTTGTGTCTACTTCGTTTGCCGCAAATCTAAGCATTACTCCTGTAGAATTAGATACTATCTATGAAATAGAATTAGCAGATGGGAATATTTTAAGTACCAATACCTTAATCGAAAACTGCACCTTAACCCTTCTAAATAAATCTTTCCCTATCAATCTTATGCCCATCCAATTGGGAAGTTTTGATGTCATCATTGGTATGGATTGGTTATCTAAACACCGTGCCAGAATAATTTGTGACGAGAAAATCATCCAAATTCCATTCGACGGTGAAACCTTAATCATCCAAGGTGATAATCCTAAAACTTCTTTCAATATCATTTCGTAGGCCAAGACGATGAAATACATAAGCAAAGGATGCCATGTATTTCAAATCCAAGTAACGGGAGGAGAAACAAAAGAAAAGAAGAAACAACTTGATGAAGTGCCAGTTGTAAGAGAATTTTCTGATGTATTTCCCGAAGACTTACCTGGAATCCCACCAACTCGTCAAGTAGAATTCCGAATCGATTTAGTGCCTGGAGCAGCACCCGTTGCAAAAGCACCATATCGATTAGCGCCCTCCGAAATGAAAGAATTATCTGAACAGTTAAAAGAACTATCAGATAAAGGTTTCATTCAACCGAGTTCATCCCCTTGGGGAGCACCAATCCTATTCGTCAAAAAGAAAGATGGAACGTTCCGAATGTGTATCGATTATAGGGAGTTGAACCAACTCACGGTGAAGAATCGATACCCATTACCAAGGATCGACGATCTATTTGACCAATTACAAGGATCGAGTGTTTACTCAAAAATCGATCTGAGATCAGGATATCATCAATTAAGAGTTAGGGAAGAGGACATTCCCAAGACAACTTTTCAAACACGATACGGACATTATGAATTTCAGGTGATGCCATTTGGTCTTACCAATGCACCAGCTGTATTCATGGATTTAATGAACCGAGTATGCAAACCATACTTGGATAAATTCGTTATTGTGTTCATTGATGATATTTTAATCTATTCGCGCAATAAAGAAGAGCATACCGAACACTTAAGGACTATTTTGGAGTTACTTAAGAAGGAAAAGTTGTACGCCAAGTTTTCCAAATGTGATTTTTGGATTTCTACCGTGCAATTTTTAGGCCATATCATCAACAACAAAGGTATCCACGTAGATCCCGCAAAGATAGAAGCAGTTAAAGGTTGGACGTCACCTACCTCCCCAACCGAGATTCGTCAATTCTTAGGTCTCGCTGGTTATTACCGGAGATTTATAGAAGGTTTTTCAAAGATTGCAAAACCATTGACGGAACTGACCCAGAAGAACAAGAAGTATAACTGGGAAGAGAAGCAGGAGTCAGCATTTCAACTGCTGAAACAAAAGCTTTGTGAAGCACCAATATTGGCATTACCAGAAGGCAATGAGGACTTTGTAGTGTATTGTGACGCATCACATCATGGTTTAGGTGCGGTACTAATGCAAAGAGACAAAGTTATAGCCTATGCTTCACGACAGCTGAAAAAGAATGAAGAAAACTACACCACTCATGATCTAGAATTAGGAGCAGTAGTTTTTGCTCTTAAGATATGGAGACATTACCTATATGGTACAAAGTGTACGGTTTTCACCGATCACAAGAGTCTACAGCATATCTTAGATCAGAAGGAGCTAAACATGAGGCAAAGAAGATGATTAGAATTACTCAATGACTACGACTGTGAAATTCATTACCATCCTGGTAAAGCGAATGTAGTAGCCGATGCGTTGAGTAGAAAAGATAGAATTAAACCTCTTAGAGTTCGATCTCTAGGAATGACAATTCATTCACCACTTCCTGCTCAAATCATCAAAGCTCAAATGGAAGCTCTACAAAAAGAAAACCGGCAATATGAGAAAATTGGCAGGAGGTCAAACCTGGAAGATCAGGTTGACAGAATGCCAAATAATGAAAAAGAATTTATGAGAAGAAATGATGGAATGTTATGTTTTAAGGAAAGATATTGGATTCCTCTATTTGGAGGTATTCGAGACCTTATCATGCGTGAATCTCATAAATCCAAATATTCTATTCATCCCGGTTCCAATAAAATGTACCAAGATATTAAGAAGAATTATTGGTGGCCAAATATGAAAGCTGATATCGCCGAGTACGTTGGTAAATGTTTGACCTGCTCTAGAGTAAAAGCAGAGACTCAGAAACCATCAGTATTACTCGTGCAACCAGAAATTCCAGTCTGGAAATGGGAACGAATCACAATGGATTTTATTACCAAATTACCAAAGACTTCGACTGGATTAGACACAATCTGGGTTATCATCGATCGATTAACCAAGTCTGCACATTTTCTACCAATCAAGGAAACTGACGAGATGGAAACACTCGCTCAGTTGTATTTTAAGGAAATTGTGATTAGACATGGGGTACCAATATCTATTATTTCTGATAGAGATAGCCGATTCACATCAAGATTTTGGGAATCGCTACAGAAATCTCTTGGTACTAGGTTAGATATGAGCACCGCTTATCATCTGCAAACCGATGGACAAAGTGAGAGAACAATCCAAACCTTGGAAGACATGCTCCGAGCATGTGTGATTGATTTCGGAAAAGGTTGGGATAGACACTTGCCATTAGTTGAATTCTTATACTATAATAGTTACCATGCCAGCATAAAGGCTGCACCTTTTGAGGCACTGTACGAAAGAAAGTGCAGATCACCAATCTGTTGGACAGAAGTTGGTGATATGCAACTTACCGGACCAGAGCTAATACATGATACTACTGAGATGATATTCCAAATCAAGCAACGCTTGCAAGCTGCTCGTGACAAACAGAAAAGTTATGCTGATGTCAGGAGAAAGCCTATGGAATTTCAAGTAGGAGACAAAGTCATGTTGAAGGTTTCGCCATGGAAAGGAATGATTCGCTTTGGAAAACGTGGAAAGTTAAATCCGAGGTATATTGGACCTTTCAAAATTCTGGAGAGAATTGGTTCAGTTGCTTATAAGTTAGAACTTCCGGATGAACTTAGTAGGGTACACCCTACGTTTCACGTATCCCAACTTAAGAAATGTTTGTCAGACGAAACTCTCGTCATTCCACTAAAAGAGATTAGATTGGACGACAAACTAGTGTTCACAGAAGAGCCTGTGGAAATAATGGATAGAGAAGTTAAACAACTCAAATAGAATCGTATCCCCATTGTAAAAGTAAGATGGGACTCTAAGCGAGGACCGACTTATACATGGGAAAGAGAAGATAGATTCCGTGAGAAATATCCGCACTTATTTTCATAGAACGCACTTGTTAGATTTCTTAAAATCGAATTTCGGGACGAAATTCAGAATGACAAGTGGGTACTGTAGAACCCTGTAAAAATTTCTTGTAATTAAATCATTAATAAATATATAATCTTTCGTTATCATTCTAATTCCCATTTTCTCGGAAAAATTTAAATTTTTTTTATTATATTATTTTGGCGATTTTCACAAAATAATATAATTCACGAAAAGACGGAATTAATCGTCGACACGTTACACGAAACTTAAACTTTACATCCAATCCTAAACCTAAATCCTAATACCAATTATATTTATTAAATATAATTAAAATTTACTAATTACCCTATTAATCTAACCAGACCCTTAATTATTTCGGCCCAATCCATCTTTACTATTCATAAGCCCACGTCAACAAGCCCAAAATCCAATTTATTTAATTTTCATCCGATCGACATGTTCCAAACCACCTCCAAATCGCACCGTTTATTCGTAAATTTAGCACACGACCCATATATTTTATTTTCTCATCTCGTTAACCTACTAACCAACAATTAGTGTGTCAAGTCTCGCGTTCCTACGATGAGTTTTGATACGTTTTTAAGAGGCATAGTAATCGACCTTAGCAAACCCAACTCGATTTACAATATATTCAAAACTTAACCGTTTTGAATCTAGTTTGTATCTAATCGTTCCTAATATCATTCCTAAGATGATTTCATGCTCAAATGTTAAGGATGATCAAGTATGCTCGAGTAGTATACGATTTAGTAAATCGTATATATGGAAAATACCTTGGTCGACATATATGTAACACCCCCAAAATACCGCAGCGGAAGACTGTGTCACAGGGGTGCTACTTCATAATACAAAGTACAAGGTATAGAAAACGAACTCTAAATGAGACGTTTTGAAAAGTTACCATTCGATTAATGAATTCAAAGTTACAAACATGAGATTCCAAAGTATGATACATAAATGTATACAAAATGTTTTGAATGGTAAATGATAAAAGCGTAAGTCTTCAGAATATGCAGCTTGACTCTAAGTTCCACGCACTAGCTATCGCCTTACTAACCTGAGATAAACATGCTAAAGTGTCAACACAATGGTTGGTGAGTTCATAGAGTTTGTCTTAAAATAGTTGAAAAATCCTAAAAAGAATGTTCACACAGCAAAGGCATTGAGAATCCACTCAGTTGCAAATCCCGCCATAAGAGACTTGCAACCTGTATGTTCACAACCCACTGCTAACATATAGTATGAATAAGACATGCATAAGTTCATCAAAACAATTAAGCAATTAGTAGTGAGTCTCTACTTCATCTCCGAAAACCTCACTTGGGAGCCAATTCCCAAAGACAACTGGGAGCCACTTCCCAAAGAAAACTGGGAGCCACTTCCCAAAGATAAAAATTTACTGGGAGCCACTTCCCAAAGATAAAAGATTACTGGGAGCCACTTCCCAAAGATAAAAGACAGTCATGTATGTATGAAATCAAGTATAATGCAATCAAGTATAAGACAATCTAGTATAAAACAATCAAGTGTAAATGTTTTGAATATTTGTACAAGTAAGCAAGTAGTTGTGCATGTATCTCCCCCAAAGAGTTAAAACAAGTATGAAAAAGTAGGGGCTATGACTCACCTTAAGCTTATGTAATGAGAAATGAAAGTGGTAGTCGAATCGCGAAAGTCTCTAAGAGCAGCCTATAATAGAACGTTGTGACTTAGGTTTGGAGTAACATCTAAGAATACGAAGAATTTCCAATATATGTCTTGCATAATGTTCATGATGTAGTACTTAGTATATAGTGTAAGTCTTTGAATATAAGTCGTTTATGAAACATGTATAGTTTGTACATCTCTTACTACCGTTCGGGCCAACATAATTCAGAAGTCATGGAGTAAACGTTCGAGGAGCCAGGACACTTTAATTCGTAAATCCACAACTCATCTCGACGGCTTACTTAATGAACTCCTCACATGAGGCTCCCTACTATTGTAGTATTTGATAACATATATATAAGTTTTTTATCTTTAAAAGTTATATGGTCTTTAGCCGTGGCTTTGCCATGACCTTGGTCATTGTTACCATGGTCTCAACCTTGGCTTTACCCATGGTTGTGGTCTTGGCTTTAGGTCATTAGACCTAGACCTCTTGGTCTCATCTAATTATAACCATTATATAGTTACTTTGGTCTAAAAATGGGCTGTTAAGAATTTGAAGAAAATTATCACTCAGAAAGCGTTTTCAGGGCTCGAGCTTCTTTGTTCCTGAACGAAAACGTCGTTCCGGACAACTTTCGTGTTTTAACTTTTTGATGAATCAGAATAGAAGAGTGACTTTCAAATTGGCAGAATGCAAAACTGTAGGGTATAGGCAGTTTCGGCGTTTTGATTTCGCTAACTTCTTATGGCCATAACTTTTGACTCGTATACTCGTTTTAGGTGATTCAAATTGCTATGTTTTCCTTTTGAAGTCCTTTATAACAGTAAGTAAGTGTCAAGTATCATAGTTATACTATTTTGGTCGTGGTTCTCCATAAAAATCACTAGTTTGCTTATTTACTTGTCATAAGTTAACATATGTATATCAATACTTGTTTTATCCATTTTTAAACATCATGAACACAATAACAAGAACATATATAGCATGAAAGGAACACAAAGAGCATGAAAATGATAATGAGCAAGAAAGTGTATAAGGGTTTTTTACAACTTTTGGCTTTCTAAATAAAGGAAGTCAAGTATGGAACTAGGACACTAAACCTAAGCTTGTAAACCCTTCACCATAACTCTTGTAACCCTTGCTAGCCTTGATATAACCCTTGTGAAAACCATTTAACTTCAGCCCTAGTACCCTTGTGTAGCTCCTAATTCAACCATGGAATCACCAAACAAACTTAAGAACTAGGTAGAGAATACTAAGACATTGAACTTTGTAGTGTAACTTGTATATTGAAGATCAAAGGATCATGGTGCTAGGATTAAAGGGTGTGGCGTTTTTATTGATGAAAAGATGAAGATCAAAGTGTTTCTAGTTGGCTATTTATATCATGAATGAGGAGGTTAGGAAGCTAACTAGGAAAGTGCTTAAACTTGGAGACAAAGTTGTAAATAAGTATTGATCTAATGGCTAAAGTCATGAGATCATGCCACAAGTGTGAATCCCCCCCCCCTAGTGGCGGTTCATAAGGGATAAGGGTGACTAGATGAGTAGTCATGGTCTTTGGATGATAATATCCTAAGTATGTAGCTAGTTTTGACTTCGTAAATTGCTAACCGTAAGTTTTTAAGTCACGAAACGTAAAACGGGTATCCTAAAAATATGAAACTTATAAATATGCTAGAACTTATCAGTATACCCCATAATAAAATATAAAATGAGTGGTAGGTTCTATCGGGTGCTAAAACCCTGCTAAAAACTGGAAACACGGGTCTAAAACGCGTAATTCGCGTAAAACGCTGAACTGAAAAACGTAAAATTCCAAAACTTTTGGAATTGTCCTAAAATGAGAGAAAATTATATTTCTATTGTTTTTAATGTTTTATGGACATATCGGGATGCTAGAATGACGTTTAAACCTAAAAGTAAATCTCGGACACGGCTTTGTGATTTTTGCAGAAATGATCCGACGAGTGTGAAATTCTCGGATTATCATTAAAATAGTTTAACTTACGAGAATATGAAATAAAATTTTTTGATGTGAATAGTAAAAGTGAATAGTAAAAAGTGAATAGTAAAATTTTCGGGAATAAAAGTTAACCTGAAATTGCGAATTGTTACAGTCTCTACCCCATAAGGAGAACTTCGTCCCGAAGTTCAGTTGATGTTAACTACTTACGGTGTGTCTAAGAGAATTCGGGATCTCTAATATAGTGATGTTTACTCTGATTCGTCTAAGGTTCTGGTTAAGGAGTTGTATCGGCTACAATTAAGCCCACTTATTTATAAAACATTACTTACATAAAGAAGTGTCCAAATTTATGTAAGTAAGGTCTCATAAACTTATGGTTCGGTGATTTACAATTTCTTTATTTAAATGAAGAGGCGTCCCAATCCATTTAAATAAGGAGATTCTAAATCATCCTACTTAAGAATTTCCGACACAAAAATCCGCCTTCTGAGGCCGATAGTAAGATAATCAAGTCATCAAATCCCTAAAGCTAAGCAATAATATTATTTAACTCAAATCTTGTGTCTCATCAAACAAGAACTGTCACAAGATCAAGTTAAATAATTAGTTATTACTGAGCTCCATGTTTTTAATGACTCGGCTAATCTCTGGGGCTCCTTATAATACTAGAGTCACATCATCTAACAGTGTGGAACTAAACCAATAACTAACAAAAAGCATATGCGTATGTAGTGTGTGTAAGGCAAATAAAGAGGAGAGTCTTAATGTATATAGCAGTTATAGTCTAGGCACTAAATGCAACCTAGTTCTCTATAACCAAGGCTCTGGTACCAATCTGTAACACCCCCAAAATACCGCAGCGGAAGACTGTGTCACAGGGGTGCTACTTCATAATACAAAGTACAAGGTATAGAAAACGAACTCTAAATGAGACGTTTTGAAAAGTTACCATTCGATTAATGAATTCAAAGTTACAAACATGAGATTCCAAAGTATGATACATAAATGTATACAAAATGTTTTGAATGGTAAATGATAAAAGCGTAAGTCTTCAGAATATGCAGCTTGACTCTAAGTTCCACGCACTAGCTACCGCCTTACTAACCTGAGATAAACATGCTAAAGTGTCAACACAATGGTTGGTGAGTTCATAGAGTTTGTCTTAAAATAGTTGAAAAATCCTAAAAAGAATGTTCACACAGCAAAGGCATTGAGAATCCACTCAGTTGCAAATCCCGCCATAAGAGACTTGCAACCTGTATGTTCACAACCCACTGCTAACATATAGTATGAATAAGACATGTATAAGTTCATCAAAACAATTAAGCAATTAGTAGTGAGTCTCTACTTCATCTCCGAAGACCTCACTTGGGAGCCAATTCCTATAGACAACTGGGAGCCACTTCCCAAAGAAAACTGGGAGCCACTTCCAAAAGAAAACTAGGAACCACTTCCCAAAGATAAAAATTTACTGGGAGCCACTTCCCAAAGATAAAAGATTACTGGGAGCCACTTTCCAAAGATAAAAGACAGTCATGTATGTATGAAATCAAGTATAATGCAATCAAGTATAAGACAATCTAGTATAAAACAATCAAGTATAAATGTTTTGAATATTTGTACAAGTAAGCAAGTAGTTGTGCATGTATCTCCCCCAAAGAGTTAAAACAAGTATGAAAAAGTAGGGGCTATGACTCACCTTAAGCTTATGTAATGAGAAATGAAAGTGGTAGTCGAATTGCGAAAGTCTCTAAGAGCAGCCTATAATAGAACGTTGTGACTTAGGTTTGGAGTAATATCTAAGAATACGAAGAATTGCCAATATATGTCTTGCATAATGTTCATGATGTAGTACTTAGTATATAGTATAAGTCTTTGAATATAAGTCGTTTATGAAACATGTATAGTTTGTACATCTCTTACTACCGTTCGGGCCGACATAATTCAGAAGTCATGGAGTAAACGTTCGAGGAGCCAGGACACTTTAATTCGTAAATCCACAACTCATCTCGACGGCTTACTTAATGAACTCCCCACATGAGGCTCCCTACTATTGTAGTATTTGATAACATATATATAAGTTTTTGATCTTTAAAAGTTATATGGTCTTTAGCCGTGGCTTTGCCGTGACCTTGGTCATTGTTACCATGGTCTCAACCTTGGCTTTAGCCATGGTTGTGGTCTTGGCTTTAGGTCATTAGACCTCTTGGTCTCATCTAATTATAACCATTATATAGTTACTTTGGTCTAAAAATGAGCTGTTAAGAATTTGAAGAAAATTATCACTCAGAAAGCGTTTTCAGGGCTCGAGCTTCTTTGTTCCTGAACGAAAACGTCGTTCCGGACAAATTTCGTGTTTTAAATTTTTGATGAATCTGACCAGAAGAGTGACTTTCAAATTGGCAGAATGCAAAACAGTAGGGTATAGGCAGTTTCGGCGTTTTGGTTTCGCTAACTTCTTATGGCCATAACTTTTGACTCGTATACTCGTTTTAGGTGATTCAAATTGCTATGTTTTCCTTTTGAAGTCCTTTATAACAGTAAGTAAGTTTCAAGTATCATAGTTATACTATTTTGATCGTGGTTCTCCATTAAAATTACTAGTTTGCTTGTTTACTTGTCATATGTTAACATATGTATATCAATACTTGTTTTATCCATTTTTAAACATCATGAACACAATAACAAGAACATATATAGCATGAAAGGAACACAAAGAGCATGAAAATGATAATGAGCAAGAAAGTGTATAAGGGTTTCTTACAACTTTTGGCTTTCTAAATAAAGGAAGTCAAGTATGGAACTAGGACACTAAACCTAAGCTTGTAAACCCTTCACCATAACTCTTGTAACCCTTGCTAGCCTTGATATAACCCTTGTGAAAACCATTTAACTTCAGCCCTAGTACCCTTGTGTAGCTCCTAATTCAACCATGGAATCACCAAACAAACTTAAGAACTAGGTAGAGAATACTAAGACATTGAACTTTGTAGTGTAACTTGTATATTGAAGATCAAAGGATCATGGTGCTAGGATTAAAGGGTGTGGCGTTTTTATTGATGAAAAGATGAAGATCAAAGTGTTTCTAGTTGGCTATTTATAGCATGAATGAGGAGGTTAGGAAGCTAACTATGAAAGTGCTTAAACTTGGAGACAAAGTTGTAAATAAGTATTGATCTAATGGCTAAAGTCATGAGATCATGCCACAAGTGTGAATCCCCCCCCCCTAGTGGCGGTTCATAAGGGATAAGGGTGACTAGATGAGTAGTCATGGTCTTTGGATGATAATATCCTAAGTATGTAGCTAGTTTTGACTCCGTAAATTGCTAACCGTAAGTTTTTAAGTCACGAAACGTAAAACCGGGTATCCTAAAAATATG
The DNA here is from genome assembly GCA_030686995.1 of Artemisia argyi. Lineage (NCBI taxonomy): Eukaryota > Viridiplantae > Streptophyta > Magnoliopsida > Asterales > Asteraceae > Artemisia > Artemisia argyi. The sequence continues at coordinate 4,555,634 of CM060679.1, forward strand.
AAACTTATAAATATGCTAGAACTTATCAATATACCCCATAATAAAATATAAAATGAGTGGTAGGTTCTATCGGGTGCTAAAACCCTGCTAAAAACTGGAAACACGGGTCTAAAACGCGTAATTCGCGTAAAACGCTGAACTGAAAAACGTAAAATTCCAAAACTTTTGGAATTGTCCTAAAATGAGAGAAAATCATATTTCTATTGTTTATAATATTTTATGGACATATCGGGATGCTAGAATGACGTTTAAACCTAAAAGTAAATCTCGGACACGGCTTTGTGATTTTTGCAGAAATGATCCGACGAGTGTGAAATTCTCGAATTATCATTAAAATAGTTTAACTTACGAGAATATGAAATAAAAATTTTTGATGTGAATAGTAAAAAGTGAATAGTAAAATTTTCGGGAATAAAAGTTAACCTGAAATTGCGAATTGTTACAATAGAGCATGAATCACCCAACACTTTCCTTCTTTTGTGCTCTCACAAGCTATCCTAAAACAATATAAAACTTCACCAAAGGAGTCTAGTACTGACATGCAATAGTGTGGGAAGAGTTTACATTGAACTTCTTACTAAAACGTTATATATTTGTAATATATATACGTACGTTGCATGCATCTTACTCTTATTCATTCTCTCAATCTTTCACTGCAATAATTGGACTTTCAAATCCTTCTCATAAGACTTACAAGTCGAGTGGTAATATATTGGAAGCAAAGAAAAGATATCGGGTTCAAAATAACATATAACGTTTGGGTTATATAGCTTGGACGTGATTTCTTGTGTTCTTTTATACCTATCTCGAATCTATATCACCTCTAAGGTGTTTGTAAGTTTCTTACACTCAATTCTAATCCATTTCATACATATTTATATGTTCATGCACTTTGTGATTTTTGTTTCAATCGTCTACACTTTGCACGTTTGATTCACGTATATATTTGTTCATAGTACACGAGACGTGATTAGCCTCTATCTTGGAAGGCCTAGGAATCACGTAGCACACACCATTCACTTTAGTTGTAACGATATAATCATTTCATGCATCTATTTTAACTTGCATCCATCGATTTAAAATTTGTAAAACACTTGGTAAAATTCACAAGTTTTCAACACATATATATCGACTCAACCATGTCACAAAACGAGTCTATAACTTAAAATTTCGTTTAACAATAGTACCATATCTTTTCACGACGTCATAGACCACCTAGCAAACTAACAATTTCATATAAACAACTTGTAAAAATAATCATGTTTTGACATCTTAAACGATCCATTTTGAATGTACATAAACCGGATTTCAAAACTAAAAATATTTATAAAAACTTTATTATTGTCGAGTGGGCTTAACTAAAGCCCACTAAGCTTTTGAAATCCGTAAGCCCACTGGGCCTATAAGAAATGTTTTTAGAATCATAAAAATGGTCCAAAGCCAAGCCCAAAACTTTTTCCATGCCCTCGCCTCCAAAAATCTTAACGGGCTTTAAGTTTATTCGATCCAGGCCCATAAGCTATAAAAATAAGCTTTTAAATGAATAAGCAGTTAAAATAAGCTTTATACTTAATAAATAAGCTACGGAAATTTTTAGAAAAGTTCCATAATCATTTTTGTAAAATTGGACTAAAAATGTAACGCGATGACACCTAGAAGGACTAAATGTGTAAATATTGAAAATCAAGGACTAAACCTGTAAATACAGAAATCTAAGGTTAAAATGAGACAAAAATTAATATTAGAAGGTTTGTATTGGACAAAGTAGAGGACTATAATTGAAAAATATATAAAAAGGACTAACGGTGTAACGCAAGTATCGTTAGTGTAAAAATGGTAAAATTGGAAAAGGAGACAAAGACTAAACGTAACTTATTTATCATTCTTATTTATTTTATATTTTCGTCAATTTATTTTGTATCATGTTTAAGCTTTATTTTTATTTATATATATATTATTAACTTAACGTTAATAATATATATAACGATAGTTAAAAAGTTAAGGTTTTACTTACGATTAAAAAGGAAAAACTTCGATGGGTAATTTTAAAAATCATATTTTATCATATCATGCATATCACAATATTTTCACTGCACATCACTTAATCGTCATAGCGAATATCTAATATTCGTCATTTTCTTTATAATTACTGAATAGTTTTTGGTTAAGTTCTTAGATAAATTTATTTATCAGGTTGTGTTTTGAAGCCGTTTTCTTAAAATTCATCCGACTTTATTTTCTTCGTTTTCAGTATCAATCAAGGTGAGTCATAGCCTCACATTTAATTATTTTCAAAACTCCTTGAGGGGGATACATGTTATAAATAGATCACAAGTATTTTTCTGTATGCTTTCCTGACTGATATATGCCTAAGTTAGCTATTGCCAAAAGACCCTTATTCATGAACCATTAATCACTGCGGTGAACACGAATATAATGAATAGATCTATTTAAGGTTTGACAGCCTGTCCCACTAATGCTTGACGGAATGCCATTATGCATGTGGTTAGCCGCATTAGTCGTGATAATTATATTTGAGTAAAAATAGGAATTGGCAAATCACCTATTACACGAGGGCAAATTTATCATTGGTTTGATAAACACCCGCCGTTTACGGTATTTGTTAACGTTTGCGTGTCATGAGACTTAGTGCAATATATGAACTGCAATATCAATGTTTTCAAACTGATTGTATTTTCCAATACAATCTTGCTTGTGTATCAAAATGATTATTAAATTCAAACTCTATGATTTCACTCAACAATTTTGTTGACTTTTAAGCATGTATCTCAGGTATTTAACAGGGGAAGCAAGCATGGAACGGGCGGCAAAAATCTTCAAATTATGTTTACTTTATTTCAAATATGATGTAAAATAAATGATGTTTTATTTAGTTCAAAACATCAAGTTTTTATAATACTCTGATAAGGACCTAATGTATTTCAAATATTTATAAATGAAATAACATTTTTAAAACGTCTCTTCGAGTCGTTTTCTATCATTATGACTTCGATCCTCACCGTAACACCCTAATTTCTATTCCGCTGCCGCATTTCAAATTAGGGGGTGTTACAATTTCTCTCATCTGTTTCTAGCTGATTTGGGGTATGTCCAAATCACTAGTAGACAGTTTTGTTTTGTAACTTGTAAAGGTTGATGTTTAATAATATATATTCACCGTTTCACCCAAAAAAAATAAAAAAAAAAATAATAATAATAATAATAATAATAATAATAATAATAATAAATAAAAATAAAAAAAATCGGATACCTTTCAATTCGATTCGTATGCTTAGTCAGTTTGATACTAGCGGAGATCAGAAAGTTACTAATTTCCAAAAAATTCTTAGAAATACGTATAATATACGAACTACAGTTAGAAAGCAAATGGGTCAAGATATAAGCAGCGCATGTGGACAGCTTGTGATCAAGAAGTCCGCAGGTGCTGGTGCAGTAACTGATATTGAAGATTTTCATCTTTAGTTAGATTCTTGGGTCGGTGTTATAATTCTTGTACCATCTGAACAAGCTGATTATTGTTATTGACTACAAATTTTGCTTCCGAATGAGTTCTCTTGTGTTTCTGTCTAGTATCTTAGTTCATACAAGTTTCTGGAACTATAAACATTGTAAGCTACTACAGGGATTATTGCATTAAATGTCGCCAGTAAAAGTTTGTTACCATTCATAACAGTAGTTGATACATTTCTCCATGTAAATATGTCGAACACAATGCTGTGATATGAAAAACAAATCAAAAATTCGATATTATTATTGAAGGTAGTCACAAGTAATAATTGACTTTAGCCGACTTGGAGATGGATGTTTTTGTCGGGTATGCTAACTTTGTCTACCTTTTATTGGATTTTTCATAGGTTCCAGAATTGAATATTCCCAGGATCATGTTGCACAAGATTGACAAGAAAATGATTCATTATATTAAACAACATAACAGTGGGTTACATCGTATTTTTGACACTAACTAAAAACGTTTACATGTAAAGGACTATATATAGATATGAAGGGGTATGACCCAATGGTCATGATGGTTCGAATGGTCATGAACCAAACGACACAACCCTTCACCAAGTTAAAGAAATAACTACTTTAACTACCAACCGAAATAACTACTTTTCGGTTATAAACTTTCTACTTAACATATTTAGTCCTTCGTCTATCGTTATCTTCATAATACAAGACTTTTACAATTATCAAGGTCCAACATTCTCCCCCATAATTGTTTAAATCTTGTTCTTCGAGTCTTCATGCTCTTCTCCGTGTCTTTTCTTTCCTTCTTCCTATCTCCATGATTTGTTGTTGCTGTTGCTTGTTCCATTCCAACGTTGTACCACAATACTTCATTGTGTTTCCTCAATTTTACACCGTATCTTCAACAACTCTTCAATACCCGTCGGTATTTCCTATGAACGAGTGATCAGCCCATCCTTTTTCGTTATTTGTTGTTGTTCTTGTATTGCTAAACGTCTCCAAACAATCCTTGATTGCTTTGTCTCTCGGTATACCTTTTCTATCCCAAGCAACTCCATTTTCTTTTGTTTCTTCCTGCCTCGTTGCCTTTCTAAATCCTATTCGACTTCAACCTTTAACAAAAACTTTCGAATTTGTCGCCTTGTTTCTGTTTTGTTTCGAACCAAAACAGAACACCATGGTTCCTTCTTCGTTCTCCTTGTCGAATTGTTGTTGTTGCCAACGAGTCTAAACAAAACGTTCCACGGCTTCCCTTGAATCTTCAACAAAAAGTCACGGCCTCCTTGTGTTATTCTTGTTTGTGTTTATATTCGACACAAATAAACCAACACTTTCTTGTACCACGCTACACGTTTCCTTTCTCCTTGCATGTTGTTCTTGATCTCGGTCTCTTTGAGATTCCTAAGAAACTTCCTACACACAATCCTTATTACCACACCTTGGTAACCACACCGAACTAGAAATCAGTCCTTCGCTTCTGAATTAGTTCCAACAAAACAAGGCAGTCCTTCGCTTGTTTCTTCTTTCGCTGAACAAAACAGTCCTTCGTTTGCTCATCCTCTCGCTGTTGTTGTTCTTGTGTGTTGTTTTGATCACAAACCTTCTAACACACAACTTGGTACCACGCCTTGGTAACCAAATCGATCCAGAAAAACAGTCCTTCGTTTCTGAATTCCTATGAAACAAATCAGTCCTTCGTTTGTTCCTTCTCTTGAGTACTCCTTCTTTATTCTACGTATACGTTTTCTTCTTCACAACAACATTCCTTGTGCTTCTAGAATCTGCGTCTTATACCTTGCGCGCTAGTCCTGCGTCTTACATCTTGTGCGCTAGTCCTGCGTCTTATACTTTGTATCTTGTTTTCAACCGGCTTCACAAAGTCTTTTTCTTCTGCGCTACTCTTGCTTCTACGCTTCTTTCAACGTCAAGAGTTTCCTTTTCTTCTCTTTGTGTCGCATTCCAGCAGTCTCACAAAGTCCTACAATATTGTTTTCGTTCTTCTTGTTTGTTGTCGCGTTTCAGCAGAAATCACAACAAACAGTCCATCAATTTCGTTTGATGTCCATGTACGTTGGTTCTTGATTGTGCACTATCTTCCCCAACATCTTGGTGCCTTCCTTCTCGGTTTCTTGATCTTCTTGATCAAAAAGCTTGAATCATATCTTGTAACCTTGCAACAACCTTCGGCTCTTGATACCATATTGGATTTTTCACAGGTTCCAGAATTGAATATTCCCAGGATCATGTTGCACAAGATTGACAAGAAAATGATTCATTATATTAAACAACATAACAGTGGGTTACATCGTATTTTTGACACTAACTAAAAACGTTTACATGTAAAGGACTATATGTAGATATGAAGGGGTATGACCCAATGGTCATGATGATTCGAATGGTCATGAACCAAACGACACAACCCTTCACCAAGTTACAGAAATAACTACTTTAACTACCAACCGAAATAACTACTTTTCAGTTATAAACTTTCTACTTAACATATTTAGTCCTTCGTCTATTGTTATCTTCATAATACAAGACTTTTACAATTATCAAGGTCCAACACCTTTAAACTAATTCGAGTAGAAGCATTTGTAACAGGGTCTACCACGTTCACTTCATAATCACCGTTAAATACTGAAACATCAGCTGTTCCATTACTAGCTGCTACAATTTCAACGTTCCCAATTCTCCATTCTTCCATTAGCCTATCGATCAGATCCCCTACTGGGGTATTCTCCAATTTCTCATTAGTCATGCACATCACGTCACAACCATCAATAGACGCGCCTGTCCATATGATGATTGCTTTGGCTGCAGCATGGGAGAAAGATTCTCGTAGTATCTCCTCCAAGTAGATGACCTGTATTGCAGACTTTTAGGCTATTCAACTTATTTTATCAAGATCGCTCGACTATTAAACTAATTTAACATCAGATTTGGTAGACACTAAATTAAGTATGAGAGTTTGATACCTGTAGTTGAGCTTTATTTTCTAGTGTTGGATCTAGTTTAACATCTAGTTCAGTTAACCATATCGGTAAGCCAACTTGACTTAACGATAAAAGTGTGTTTCTCACATAATGAAGGTCTATTGGCTCTGCACCATAATGACATTCGAGTCCTATTCCCATTTTCATGCCACTATTTCCATTATAAGACTGAATTTGCTTAAGCCTTCTCAAGTACTTTACGGGTGCGGCCCACTCGTCATTCACATGTTCAGTTGTATTAAACTCGTTCATGTAAAGAGTCGTGTTTGGATCAATGTTATAAACTCGGTTATAGAAAAAAGCCGAAGCATTTTTCCCGAGTCTTTTCTCAAAAAAGTTATGGTGCAAATTCTCGTTCATAACATCCCAGCCAATCAGTTGACTTAACCTAATTAGAAAACATAATTTGACTTAACCTAAATTGGTTTAACCTAACCTTCCAATTTAATACATATGATAACCTAAGGTCCATGTTGTATGTGAAACCTAATTAAGTCTTTAATAAGTTTAACTCACATTTAAACTTATGTTATGGCATTAATTATTTTTAAAACCCTAAGTTGACTAATGTGGAAACTTACTAAATAGAATGAAACCCTAAAACGAGTAATCGGATTAACTAATAAGTATTGTATGAAACCGAACTCGTGTAGATTCCTTGGAAAGGACGTAACGTTGTTCCTTGTGTTCATTCATTCGTTTGCTTTCCGTTAAATTGCATTAAGGTACGGATATTCAGTCTTACTTTTAGACATTATTTCATTTGCATTTCGTATTGGTACGGATATTCTGGATACCCACTTTTCTTTACATCGTTATCGGTTGGTTCCTTGGTTTGATTATTCGTTTCTCATGATTTGTATTTATTGACTTGATTCGTACTATGATATAAACCCTTTGATTTGAACCATTGTTATGATCCTATTGTTGTGACTCCTTTGTTTTGATCCATTTGATTTGACCTATTGCTCAAGGTACTATTCCTAGCCATGGAGGTAACATGACCATGTCATTGAGGCACCAATGGCATGCCACTTTTTGTGGAGGTGTGATTGATCCACGGTGTTTCCCGTATATGTATCTGTGGCCATTATCTGAGTATGTATGTTAGCCTTGAGCTAGGGTACGTGTATAGGTGTGTGACCCTACACCCCATCACAATCTGGTACATTGGAGTCTGCAGCTCCATGTACAATAAAGGAATTAACGGTATAATGAATTGTGAAATGAAATGCTTAATTGATTGTTTTGGTACTTGAGCAAATCTGTTACTATCCCTTTTTACCATTTCTGGACTATTCTTTGATTACCATTTTCATATGACCCTATCATATTTTTATGACATTATATCTCAGCAATGAGAACTCATTGGATTGTTTGTTTATTTGTTTATGCTCAATTATCTTTCATATGTTTATATGTGTTCACTGAGCGTTAGCTCAGTCGCATTTTCTTTTCACTGCGGCAGGTATCAAGCTGGAGGCTCGGATTGAGTGATGAGAGAGTAGGAGCTTTTTAGTGGACCAACCCTACCTCAGTATTCATAGATTTAGTTTAGATTATTTTAGAAGTTGGCTTTGACCATAATTGTTTTATTAGTCCTTTTATCTCAAGACTTGTAATTTATTTCGTTAAGTCTTCCGTTTGCGCTTTATGTTCTGAAATGACACCATAATGTTACACTTTAGACCCTTATCCGGTTTGGGGTGTTACAGTCTCCTTCAGGTAGATGACCTGTAGATATTTGCAAACTTTTAGGCTATTCAACTTATTTTATCAAGATGCTCGACTATTAAACTAATGTAACAGCTGATTTAGTATAGAGTAAATTAAGTATTTACTGTATAGGATCCCTTGTTTCATAGACGAAAAACTGGAAAAGATAGCATGTGAGTTTGATACCTGTAGTTGAGTTTTATTTTCGAGTGTTGGATCCATTTTAACATCCAGTTCGGTTAACCATATCGGTAAGCCAACTTGACTTAATGATAAAAGTGAGTTTCTCACATAATGAAGGTCTATTGGCTTTGCACCATAATCACATTCGAGTCCTATTCCCATTTTCATGCCACTATTTCCATTATAAGACTGAATTTGCTTAAGCTTTCTCAAGCACTTTACAGGTGCGGCCCACTCGTCATTCACATGTTCAGTTGTATTAAACTCTTTCATGTAAAGGGTGTTTGGATCAATGTTATAAACACGGTTATAGAAAAAGCCGAAGCATTTTTCCCAATTCCTTTATAAAAAAAGTTATGGTGCAAATTCTCGTTCATAACATCCCAACCAATTAGTCTTCCTTTTTGTGATGATAATGTGGAAACAATTGATCATTCCATGTTATTGTGCAATATGGCATGGAGCGTTTGGTCGAAAATTTTTGAATGGTGGAAAGGTGGGAATGTAGATGTGTTTACAATAGGCGAGCTACTAAAACATAATGACTTTAATTCACAATCAGTAGAGAATAAAAAGTGGTGGCAAGTGGTGGTGTGGGTAACCAGTTATTTCATTTGGAAAGAACGCAACAATCGGGTCTTTAGTAATAAAGTAGCAAACGAAAACAAGATAGTTCAAAATATTCAACTGAAGAGTTTCCAGTGGATCTCGAGACGGGCAAAAAAAGGGGCGTGGTACTGGGAAAAATGGTTACATAATCCTAACACAGCAAAGATAATGCCAGTGTAATATGTTCAAGACCCAAGGGTTTTGGAGCAGATTGATGCAATGTGTTTGATTTAGCTGCTGATGGTCCTTGCTACCTGAATAACCTGCTGCAATTTTACTAATATTTACTGTGTGGCAGTCTCTTGTCATTCGTATGTGACCACTGATATGGTCTTATGTTTGTTTTGGTTTCTCTTTAATTTGTAAGTTTTTCTTTTGTCCAAATTTTTTTCCAGGGGCTCGCTATTTTAATCGACTTGTTGATGTAACGGGTTGCCTTTGTTTGTAGCTTGGTTTGTTTTTGTTGGTAATATATCTTCTGCCTTTCGAAAAAAAAAAAAAAAAAATAGTCTTCCTTTTTTTGGCTGCTTCTAACAGCTTTTCGGGTGATAGCTTTCTGACCCATTTTTGTTGGTACTTAACATCGTCCCATAACACCGTGTGGCCTCTTACAATTATCCCATTTTCATCATGGCATCTGGATCGGCATAGTTTTCTTGGCCTTGTATCGGCTCAATGTAGTACCATTTCAACTCATTGTGGAAATCAGCAGCTGCAAATTTGGAGGTGAACCATTTCTCGTAAACCGACTTATTTAGGATTCAATGAGTCATGCCACAACCCCAATGGAAATCCGAAGTGAGTTGCTTTATATAAAGTTTAGCGCCTTTGACTGAATTTTTGTTCGCGTAAGTTACCTTGAAACTTAACTCTGTTTTACGTCGCTAAAATGAAAAATTACATTAAAATAAATGTAACAAAATGCTTTCTCTTGTGCTACTATCATAAATATTTACCACATAGGACCAAAAGAGCTTCAAATACTAGAATACAATGCTCGTAAGTAATTTACGAATCTAGGACTAGATAAAATTACAATTGCCAAACTGTATCGCAAAGTAGGTTGCTATATTCTGACTTTTCGCATATATAAACAGTCTGTTAATGATGACGTATAGTCTATATTTGGGCCATAAGCCCAAATGATAAACATTACTAGGCCCAAACCACCAAGCGTGGGCTATCATAACAATAATTTGGGCCGCACCACCAATGGGGTAGGCTCACATAGTCCCAAGCCCAACCAAACTATTTATGGTCTATATAAGGATCTTCTATTTACAGATAAAGATCCTTGGACCAGATAAGCACCATGTATGCGAAGAGTAAGGAGCACGAAACCTACAAGGATTCTGCGCCTATATATAGAATGATATAATTCTCATTAAAGGTACGATCTACAAAACCCTAATCCTTTAATATAACCTAAAACCGATTACTTACTCTCACGCCGGAGGATAATCGTGGGAGACAATCCCACGATAAGCCTAACGGTGTTTGTTTATTTTCTTAGTGCGCAGGTCTCAAGCATTAAGAGCGAATTGGTACAAGAGCGAGAGCCCAAACCAGGAACGCCCAACTTTTGTATCAACAAGTGGCGCCATCCGTGGGACCCTACACTAAGAACTAGAATGACGAAGAACAAAACTCAAGCCAGCGGACTCCATAATTGGAAAAAACACGTGGTGATCCCCAGTGGAAGAACCCTCAAGACTCGACCTCTAGGCAGGCCTCTGGAACAACCAGTGCGCCTGGTCACCAAGAAACGGGACCAATCCTACCTCTCCCAGCGGTAGAATTGCCTATAAGGACTACTCAAACCACCACGGTGGTCCCAAGCGTTGAAGAACTGCAGCGCACTTTCTTCAATACTCCCCATCAAACAGCACCTATAGTGGACAACACTGTGCCACCTGGCGCACCCAACCGAGATAGGGCGCCTAATGTTGAGGTAGAAATTCTTGCAGCGGATGAGGACACACCCAATTTAACGCTGAGTAATTTTATATCCCAAAATTATGAAACCTTAACCGCCCTCATGCAAGAAGAGGCAAGGAGAAGGTCAAGTACGAGCCTGCAAGCCCGACTCAACTTCGGTCCTGAACGCGAAACATCACCACCGCGCTACCAAAGAGGGGGGCGCGAAAATAACGAAAGACGTACCAATATCCATGATAGACTTGGTACAGTATCTGACTCACAGTACTCGGAGGAATACGAAGATGGCGAGAGGCGCACCAATGTTCACTCCAGACTTGGTAGTCGAAGGATACAAGACAGACTTGGACGTCAACATTCACCAAGCGAAGGCTCCTCCAGGTTTGGGAGCAGAAGGATTCACGACAGGTTAGGAAGGCGAATTTCCCCAAGTGAAAGCCCCTCAAGCTCTTCCTCTGAGGAAAGCCGGCGCAAGCGCTGCAAAAGAGACAACCTCTCCTCCAGTGACTCCTCGGACAGCGAGGATAAAGAGACAGGACACTAGAAGTCTAGAGGAAGACGTCGCGAGGAAGAAGACGAAGACATATCTCTTCTGTGGCGTCGCCAGAAAGTTGATGCATTTACACGATGCATCAGCGATTACTCCGATCATAAGAGAAGGCGCATGCCCGCTAATGTTAAAACATATGATGGAATGGGTGATCCGGATGACCACCTAAAAATTTTTGAATCTACTGCTACTATCGAAAATTGGCCACGACCTGTGTTGTGTCATATGTTTAACTCCACATTAGTAGGGAATGCGCAAACTTGGTTTAGCAAGCTTCCACAAAGGAGCATAGATGGGTTTGAAGAGTTGCGAAAAGCATTCCACTTAAACTTCACCCAAAGAAAGAAGTGCGCTAAAAACCCTGTTGAATTAGCCAGAGTAAAACAGCGCCAGGGGGAATCAACCAGTGCTTATATGGAACGCTTCAAAGATGAGTGTATACATGTCAAAGCGTGTCCCGAAGTCCTAAAAATTTCTGGGTTCATGAATGGGATTAATAACCCAGAACTGATTCGGAAGTTAAACGACAAGGTTCCCCAAACCTTCGATGAGCTAATGAAGCGCACAAGATCCTTCATCCAAGGAGAAGCAGCCACTGCGGACAGTAAAAAAGGCTACTCAAATTATAGGCAGCAAGAACAGCCTAGGAGACAATCCAATGATCAGAGCAGCAATCGCAGCAAGAATTATCGCAGTCAAGGAAGTGGACGAGATAATGACAAGTATACCCATCTCACAAAGACTCCGAGGGAAATATTTGTAACAGAAGGCGCAAACTTCCCAAAACCACCACCAATGCGCACCCCAGAGGACAAGCGTATAGGGAATGGATACTGCGAATACCATGGACAAAAGGGCCATACCACCAACAAGTGTGTCCAGCTATGACAACTAATTGACAAATTAGTAAAGGAGGGTAGAATGGATCACCTCGTTAAAAACATTAAGGAAGGAAAGGACAAACAAAAGAGTGGGGGTAAAAAAGAACCTTCGAAAGATAAAGCGGACATCATCTACATGATACAGTCATGGCAGCGCAAAACAAAGCAAAAAGTTAGCCAAAAATTCTCTTCAGAGAATGAGATATCCTTTCCCACTCTAGCTGTGGACAACGCAGTAGTAGAGCCACTAACCATTGAGATACATACTGGGGGACACGAGATTCGCCGCATGTATATCGATGGAGGAGCGTCCGCAGACATTCTGTATGAGCATTGCTTCAAAAGGCTACGACCTGAGATACAAAGTCAGTTAATACCGGCTACGACGTTGCTGACTGGCTTCATAGGAGAAAAAATATGGCCTATGGGGCAACTACGATTACTTGTAGTGGTGGGCGATGAACAACACTCTACAGCAACATGGATAAACTTCATGATAATCAAGTCTCCTTCACCATACAATGGTATCATTGGGAGACCTGGAATATCATCCATGCGCGCTGTACCATCCACAGCACATGGGATGCTCACATTTCCAGTAGAAGGAGGGATTGTCACCCTCTACAATACCAGGGTACCGCTTAAGGAATGTAACACGGTAACCAGTGAGGTAGTGAATGTTCCAGAACAGCGCACAACAAAAATACCAAACCTAAAGGTTGCCATTCACCCTGATTACCCAGATCAACAAATATCGATTGGAAGATCTTTATCTAACAAAGGTAAAGCAGCTGTGTGCGCACTCTTGCAAAAGAACCTAAGTATCTTTGCGTGGGAACCAAAGAACATGACCGGAGTGCCACGCTCTATTACAGAGCACAAGCTACAAATCCGACAAGGATATCCTCTAGTACGACAGAAGAAGCGTGGCCAGGCTCCAAATCGCGCAAAAGCCATCCTGGAGGAAGTACACAAACTCGTAGACGCAGGTATTATGCGCGAAGTCTACTATCACGACTGGCTCTCCAATCCAGTGATGGCCAAGAAGAGTGATGGCAGTTGTAGGATGTGTGTGGACTTCACTAACCTCAATAAAGCATGTCCACATGACTACTATCCACTGCCAGAGATAGACTGGAAGGTAGAATCTCTGTGTGGATATCCCTTTAAGTGCTTCCTAGATGCGTACAAAGGATACCACCAAATTCAGATGGCTGAAGAAGATGAAGAGAAAACAGCCTTCCACACAAGTCAAGGGGTCTTTTGCTATACGAAAATGCCCTTTGGTCTAAAGAACGCGGGAGCAACATACCAGCGATTGGTGGACACAGCCTTTGAGAAGCAAGTAGGTCTCAATTTGGAAGTTTATGTTGATGACCTCGTTATAAAGAGCCACACGGAGGAAGAGTTGGTGCGAGACATTGAGGAGACGTTCAAAACATTGGAAAAAATAAACATGAAGTTAAATCCCAAGAAGTGCACCTTTGGCGCGACAGAAGGCATGTTCCTTGGGTATTTAATAGAACCTGATGGCATCAAACCTTGCCCAGAAAAGACAAAAGCTATCATCGATCTTCCCTCACCGCGCACATTGAAAGAAGTCCAGTCATTAAACGAAAAGCTAGTCGGGCTAAGTTTTTTATCCAAGTCAGCAGACAAATCACTCCCTCTCTTCAAAACACTCACGAAGTGCACAAAAAAGGGAGACTTTCGTTGAACTGAGGAGGTAGAGGAAACCTTCCAACAACTAAAACAGCATCTTGCATCACTTCCCAAACTTGTCGCACCGCGACCAGGGGAAGAGTTGATCATGTATTTATCTGCAACCCATGGGGCAGTTAGCGCAGTACTATTGACAGATAGGAACTCTGTCCAAACACCCATATACTTTGTAAGCAAGGCGCTAAAGAAGACAGAGACTAACTACAGCGCCATGGAAAAGCTGGTCTTAGCTCTAGTATTCGCAGCTAAAAGACTACGCAGATACTTTCAGGCGCACCCAATAGCTGTAATCACGGACCATCCCATCAAACAAGTTATCTCTAAACCTGATGCATCAGAACGGCTACAAAAGTGGAGTGTATTGTTGAGTGAGTACAATATCTCGTATAGACCATGCACTGCAATCAAGGGGCAGATACTAGCTGACTTTATTGTTGAAAAGCCAGATACCGATACCCCACCTTCAACAGGCAAGACAGAGTTACAAGAACCATGGGTTCTATTCACAGACGGATCCTCATGCGTGGATGGATCAGGCGCAGGCCTTATCCTTACTAATCCAGAGGGGATGTAATTCACCTACGCACTGCGCTTTGAATTCACAGCCACAAACAATGAGGCAGAGTACGAAGCCCTACTCGTTGGACTACGTATTGCAATTCAAATGGGTGTACACAACCTAGAGGCAAATGTGGATTCCAGGCTAGTAGCTAACCATGTGCTAGGTGAATATGAAGCCAAGGATGAACATATGATCCAATACCTTGAAAAAACCAAGTCTTTAATTCAGAGCTTTGATAGGTTCACAATCAAACAAGTACCTAGAGGAGACAACAGGAAAGCTGACGCGCTTAGCAAGATCGCATCTACAAGCTTTGCGCACCTATCAAAACAGGTATTGGTAGAAACTCTAAAAAATAAATCAATCTTAGAGATGGAAGTATCCACGGTGATAGAAGAACAGGATCCCACGTGGATGACACCTATCATCGAATTTATAAGCAAAGGAATCTTACCACAAGATCAAAAGGACGCTCGAAGGTTGCGGCGCACAGCACAGAGATTTGAACTACGAGATGGCATCCTATATCGACGTTCATTCCTACAACCTTGGCTCCGATGTGTTGGACCTCTTCAAGCAGATTATGTACTCCGAGAAATTCACGCTGGATCATGTAGCATGCACTCGGGACCATGGTCCGTTGTGGCGTGCGCCCTGCGATCAGGATATTATTAGCCTACTAAGCACCGCGACGCGCGAGATATGATAAAGAAATGCTGTAATTGCCAAGTACATAGGCCAATTCCGCGCCAACCACAACAAGAGTTAACCCCCATTACCTCACCATGGCCATTCTATAAATGGGGCATTGACATCGCAGGCCCCTTCCCAGTTGCAACGGGAGGGCTGAAATTCCTCATAGTAGCCATAGACTACTTTACAAAGTGGATTGAGGCAAAATCAGTGGTTAGCATCACTGGCAACCAGGTAAAACGCTTCGTGTGGGACAATATTGTGTGTCGCTTCGGGCTACCTGGGGAAATTATCTCAGACAATGGAAAACAATTCTGCAACAACCCATTCAAAGATTGGTGCGCACAATTGAACATCACACAACACTTTGCTTTAGTGAAACAACCACAAACCAATGGCTTGGTTGAACGCGCGAATCGCAGTTTAGGCGAAGGGATAAAAGCGCGCCTTGACAGACACAAAGGAAAATGGGTGGACGAATTGTCACATGTTTTATGGGCGCACCGCACCACAATCGAAACCAGTACCGGAGACACACCATTCTCTCTTGTCTAGGAACAGATTCGTCATACCAGCCGAAATTGGAATGCCAACTATACATACAGCGGAAATAAACGTCACAACAAATGACGAGGAGCGGCGCATAGACTTGGACTTACTGGAAGAAAGGCGTGAACGCGCAGCTATACGCGAAGCGAAGGCTAAAGCAAAGATGAAGACGTATTATGATGCAAAGGTCAAACACACTTCTTTCAGGCCAGGAGACTTTGTATACCGCACTAATGATGCAAGCCACGCAGAAGACACAGGCAAGCTTGAACCCAAATGGGAAGGACCCTATGAGGTCACGGATGCACTAGGTAATGGTACATACAGGTTGCGCGATATGGAAGGTCACGAGCTGGCGCGCACTTGGAATATCTACAATCTCAAAAGATGCTATCTTTAGGAAAGGCTACGGCCCACAAACAGACAGCTTTGCACTTTAGTACGTGACCAATAAATGTGTGTCTTTGAATTTTCTTTTCTTTATTAGGAATTGTTTTTATCTTCCAAAAACTTGCAAGTATTAACTCCACAACACACTTTACGTTATTGCGTACATTTTATTATGTTTCAATATTGTTATTTTCTATTTTGCCTACATGGCGTGCATGCATTTATTAAGACCCACGATGGCAGAAAGGATGAGTAAACCTACTAACTAACTCGTTGAGTAAGAGGGTTGCAAACCCATCAACATTGGATCATGTATCCTTTCTAAGCGCCTTACCTTCAAGACGTTGAAGTAAGTTTCTCATGCGCATTCCACGAAGGATGTGTAATATCACGTACACCGTACATGCTTAGCAAATTACGAGCCAAAACTCTTGGTCATTTAATAAAAGTCTTTGCAAAATAATGCAAGTCTATTTTCATACTTATGATTTGTTTTTAAGTCACGCACTTAATTTGAGTATGGATTCCAATGTGCATCTTAATTGATCTTTTACACAAAGGATAACAATTTAAGAACGGATAACATAGCACACAAACAAAAAATACAATTTGTTATTTATATGAAACCATACATTTACAAGTTACACAAAGCCTATATCTACACACTATGACGGTGCTCAGGACTATGCTCTTGCTCAGCGGAGCTCCCAGCCTCTTGAAGCTTCCTCAAAAGTAACGCATCCTTAGGCGACACGGTCGCCACGCTGACCGCAACTCCATTTGATCTTGGGATATGCGCAGCGCCTACACCACATAGGATGGCTTTCCCCTTAACACCTTTCTTCTTGACCGCCCTCTCCGCATGAAGTTCCAAGACTTCTTTCAGGGGAACCTCCTTCTCAAGGACGAAGGGGTTCAAAATATCACGCGGCTGCGCAAAGACTGGAACCTGCAACTGTGACTCGTCAGGCTTTAGGAAAAAGTCTGGTTGAGCCTCGGCATCCTCCAAGATGTGCCTCCCCAGGGTTAACCCCTCCATAATCAACTTTATGGGGTAATCCTGGTCGCGCTCCAGCCGCGCAATATGTGGAAGCTCAAAGAGCTTCATCCCCTCCATAGCCTTGACAAGCTCGTCATAGGCGTCCGCCTTATAGCCAGGCACCTCAGCAAGGGACATGGTCAGCATCTTGGCCTCATGGAGTTCCTCTACAGCCTGCACCCTGCCACGCTCCACGGCGCACTCTACAACCTTCCCAAAGGTCTCCAACACCTCTGGGGACTCCAAAGTGCCCATAGCAGCTAAGCGCAAACCATGGCTGATCAACCACCTACACAAGAAACAAGGGATGCATTAGAAGACAAAAGAATGATATTCACACATATAGTAAGGAAAATTGCAGAATATACAAAACATACCTGCGCTCAGCGATCGTAGACATAAGATGAGGATATAACTCCTCATCGTATTCTATACTCAGCCTGCGCAGCTTCTCCTCCTGCACCCTCAGAGCATCCCCAACTTGCGACGAAGGGCCTCAATATGGCCGAAGTGCTCAGCCTTTTTCTCCTCCAAATATCTTATCCCCCAAGTTAAGTTCGATCTGAACTGATGCAGCTCCCCGCGCGCATGTTGCAGATCAGCCATTACGGCCAACTTCTCATCAGTGACCTTCTCAGCATGCGCCTTGACGGACTCTACCTCCGCTCGCGCATCAGCTAGTTGCGCATGGAGCATGGCAATCTCCTCGTCCTTCTGTGCGAGGCTGCTGCTCTCCCCAACATACCGCGTCTTCAACTGAGCGACCAACTCAGTCTGACGCTCAGCAGCAGCAGCTATCTCCTCTATCAACTGCTGCGCAGACACCTCCCCAGCCACCTTCACTGTCTCCTCCACGTTTGCATCCTGAGGGGGGACCACGCTTTCCATAAATGCCGCATCACCCTCTGCAGCATGGTCACTACAAAGTAAAAGAAGAAGGTCAGAGCATATTACGACAAGTAATATAAAAAAAAAAACAAAGAGAAAACATGGATATGATCATCACTTACAAAAAGGGATAAGACTTTGCAATCTCCTTATCCGCGCCAGTAGCGGATGTGTCATCTGCTGCGGATGACTCTTCATCCGTGATAAGATGGCGCCTCCTCTTGGAAGTACCAGCGCCATCAGCCTCTCCCTTGCGCTTTACACCCTGCGCTATACTCTCAGGCTCCAGAACCTCCACGTTGTCAAAGGACTCAGTACGCAATTCCTCCACCACGGGAGACGGCTCCCCAGTAGGAGGAACGCTCAGCACAGGCGTCACAAGCGCAGCAACGGGAGGTGAATCTTCAGGACCATCTTGCGCCAACACCGTTATGTGTCCCGCAGTAGCCTCCAGAATTGGCTCCTCATTGTCCCTCAGAGGGCACACCCCAACTGTCACTTGCTTTGGCTTCTCAAGCTTCACCACAGCAAACAAATCCATCTCTGCGCGACACATGAACAAACAACAAAACCAATTTAGTTATCGAAATTACAAGGAGCACTTACATTATTGAAGCGAAGGTAAAAAAGGACAAGCACCCACCCCGACCGCTCTCATCAAGGAATGTTGGAACCTCGTCAGAACCATGGAAATAGTTGCGACTCAGCCCCATGTGAACCAAAAACTCCTCAGGGTAGGAGTTAATAGGGATGCGGTTGGCATCAATCGTATCCGCATCCTCTGCACTATACGAACCGGGTAAAGGGCGCTCATCCATTGGCAGCGTCCCTTGAGTATAAAACTCAAAGGGCGACAGAAATACTATGTCATCAACCCAGAAAAATTTCTCCCTCCAATCCCTAAGGGAATCCACCTTCTCTGTATAACACTGAAGGCGCCCACCGCGCTTCGCAAAAGAAACCCATCCATGCGACCACGTTGTGCGGTAAAACGCACGGAATAGGTTGATGGTAGGGTTGACCGCCAGCAAACGGCAGTTTATTTCAAAATTTGACACTTTCGCCGCACCTATACAGTGCAGCTGAGAAATATGAAGATGGTAGAAATTGAGCAGATTACTCAAGAATAAGGATATAGGTACGCGCTGATTCGCGTACTCAAAAAAGCGCGTATATAACCCTACTTTTCCCGCAGGGAAATCCGTAATACACGCGTTGGCCTCCGGTACTACCGGATGCACATCAAGAGGAATGAAATAATCGGAGGAGAACTGACGCAGTTCATCCTCGTCCATTTCAGAAACAAACTCTTCTAATTGACGAACCATTTATAAGAAATGACAAATATTAGCTAATGCGCGTAATCAAACAGTTGTTGTCTTAAAAAAGCTTTGAAAAAGGTTGAAAATGGCGGAAGTAGGTTTTTTACTGTGAGTTCTTCAGTAAAATGGGAGGCGATGTTTATATAGGGTTACAAAAACCCTAGAAAACCAGCCACGTGGAACCCACTCACATAATCATGTGGCTAGAAGACGAGAGGGTAGATGCACTTTTTCCCACTTCCCGATATATACGTGGACACACTCCCCGTTTCCCTAGACATTTTTGAGGATATTTTGGACTAGATACATAGTCCCTAATATTGGGCGGTTACTTTTTCCGCCACATTTACCGTTGCTTTCAATAGTCTAGCATCCGCGGCTACAAGCCGCGCACACTAGACTGGGGGGACATGATGACGTATAGTCTATATTTGGGCCATAAGCCCAAATGATAAACATTACTAAGGCCCAAACCCATCAAGCGTGGGCTATCATAACAATAATTTGGGCCGCACCACCAATGGGGTGGGCTCACATAGGCCCAAGCCCAACCAAACTATTTATGGTCTATATAAGGATCTTCTATTTACGGATAAAGATCTTTGGACCGGATAAGCACCATGTGTGCGAAGAGTAAGGAGCACGAAACCTACAAGGATTATGCGCCTATATATAGAATGATATAATTCTCATTAAAGGTACGATCTAGAAAACCCTAATCCTTTAATATAACCTAAAACCGATTACTTACTCTCATGCCGGAGGATAATCGTGGGAAACAATCCTACGATAAGCCTAACGGTGTTTGTTTATTTTCTTAGTGCGCAGGTCTCAAGCATTAAGAGCGAATTGGTACAAGTGCGAGAGCCCAAACCAGGAACGCCCAACTTTTGTATCAACAGTTAACATTATAATCATATAATGATTCAAATTTCAAAGTTCCCAAAAATTTACCTCATTTATCTTTTTCTCTTGGTAAGATCTCCATTCTTGTTTGGTGTATGGAGCGAATAAGGTGTTTTCATCGAAGTCTTTAATCGTGTTCTTCCCCTACGTTGGTGTTTAATGGTAAGTTTTAATGATGGATCTTATCAAGAACATGCTAGAAACATAAATCTAATATTCATTGCAACTAAAGCTCATGGTAAGTAACTCGGTTTAGTAACAGATAACAGGCTGCATTTTGATACTGAAAACAAGTATTGATCATGAAACTAGACTTACCTTGATGTAGCATAGTGGTCAAAGGTATCCTCATTAACTTGAGCTTGAGTTAAGGGGGCTCTATTTCACAATCTCTAGTAGTGGTTATATCATCTGAACCGAAAACAGACAGTTACCTAGGTCCACCACAATGTATATAAGAAGTAAGACGATGAGTGTCTTCATTAGTTGAGTGTGAGTGTCTTCTAGTACATGTTCCAAAATGTTATGTATAAAGATATTGAATTTATTTGATTACTTTGTTTGTATCGGATTTGAAGAGTGTGAAGAAAGATGAAAATGAGATTACTTTGTTTATATCGGTTTTGGTTGAGTGCTCAGTTTTGCAATCGGGTTTTAATCATGTAAGATATTGCTGAAATCCATTCACAGATTGTGTTGTATGCATGCTACGTATAAGATATTGAATTTGAATAAGTATGTGTATGGTTAGCGAAGCGTATGTATTTCTTCCTGAAACTGTCTCTGCCACCATGCTTGCTAATTCTTTTGTTGAGAAAGTGACTGTATTGCATGATATGACTGACCAATAAATTTGATGTATAAGAAAAAAACGCATGTTATGTACAACAAATTTGAATGTTTGTTGGTAGGGTCAGAGACGGAACTTAAACGTTTTATTTGGAGGGGCCAACTTGTAAAAGTATTTATTTTACGGGGGTCGATATATACAATGTTGAAATTTTTGTATTCAAAATGACTATAACTACAAATAACATGGTATAAAATGTACATAGGATCAAAAATTTTGGAGGGGCCGCAACCCCCCTCGGCCCCTTATATGTTCCGTCCCTGGGTAGGGTTGCGTTCAATGTTTGTACAACAAATTTGAATCTTTTTTTAATAAAGTTAAAAAGTTGATCGAAACTCGTATGGTGTTATTTTTCAGTCAGCAAAATATTTTCATCGAGTACATAATGCTTGATGGCGTAAATGACGAGGAGCAGCATGCCCACCTGCTTGGAAAATTGCTGAGACATTTGAAGTGGTGAGTTCTCGACATATAAATAAATGTTCACATTTTTTAATTTGACATGAAAGTTATAAAGCTTTTCAATTTTTTGCACGTTGTAAATCTGATACCTGCAATTTTGTCTAGTCTAGTACTACAAACATAAGGTAGTTTCTGCAATTTTGTTTTGATTGGCTCTGTTCTGCCATATTTGGTCTAAAGTAAGCTCATTGCAGCTGTTGAGGTTCAGGTACATGCTGCTCTTATATGGTTTTTAACAATGTTGCAAAAATCGGCCGAATCGGCCGATTAATCGCCGATTAATCGCTAATCGGTGATGCACCTTGTCGATTTTCGAAAATCGGTGAAAAAATCGGCCTAGGCAAAAAAAATCAGAAAAATCGGTCAAAAATCGGCCGAATTGGCCAAAAATCGGCCGAATCGGTCAATTTAAAAAAAATAGAAATTTAGGCATTTTACTTAATTTGGGGATCGTTTATTTAACTTATAACGTACAATGGGCCTCATAATCAGAATTGAAGCCTTTTATTGAGGTTTGTAAACATAGAAGGCTTGGAATCAGTTAACATCTTTAGTTTGCTCTCCAGAAATTCCCAAAACATGCAGGAAATGCCAAACCGATTAATCACCGCCTTGACCGATTACAGGCTGTAGGGTGGTCGACCGCCGGACTACCGATTCACGATTTTTGCAACATTGTTTTTTAACCAGTTATCTTCTGTCTTCAAAACTACTTTTTGAATGACTTTAGATTTCAGCCCATTACATCAGATGGCCTTATAAGTTGAATGTTTGAAGCCTGGATGTTTATGATTGTCCTTGTTAGTTTGATGTAGGCCTTGGTTAGGTAACAGTGACAAATTTGGTAACCATTTACGTTTAGGTGAATAACCTTGTGGATTGGTTGTGAGGTGGGTGCTGCAATCTATCTTCATAGTCTAGGATTCAGTAGGAAATGTAGTCACGAGTAGAATGATATGGTAAATTTAGGTGAATATACTAAGTGTTTGTATTTGATGTAATATGCAGGCTGCGTTCCTATAGTATGTAACATGTATTGTTGTTATTTCTCTCATCTGTTTCTAGCTGATTTGGGGTATGTCCAAATCACTAGTAGACAGTTTTGTTTTGTAACTTGTAAAGGTTGATGTTTAGTAATATATATTCACCGTTTCACCCAAAAAAAAAAATAATAATAATAATAATAAAAAAATAAATAAATAAAAAAAAAAAAAAAAAAATGATATCTTTCAATCCGATTGGTATGCTTAGTCAGTTTGATACTAGCGGAGATCAGAAAGTTACTAATTTCAAAAAAAGTCTTAGAAATACGTATAAGCAGCGCATGTGGACAGCTTGTGATCAAGATATAAGCAAATGTGGACAAGATATAAGCAGCGCATGTGGATAGCTTGTGATCAAGAAGTCCGCAGGTGCTGGTACAGTAACTGATATTGAAGATCTTCATCTTTAGTTAGATTCTTGGGTTGGTGTTATAATTCTTGTACTATCTGAACAAGCTGATTATTGTTATTGACTACAAATTTTGCTCCCGAATGAGTTGTCTTGTGTTTCTGTAGTTCATACAAGTTTCTGGAACTATAAACATAGTAAGCTACTATAGGGATTATCGCCAGCAAAAGTTTGTTACCATTCATAACAGTAGTTGATACATTTCTCCATGTAAATATGTCGAACACAATGCTGTGATGTGAAAAACAAATCAAAAATTTGATATTATTATTGAAGGTAGTCACAAGTAATAATTGACTTTAGCCGACTTGGAGATGGATGTTTTTGTCGGGTATGCTAACTTTGTCTACCTTTAAACTAACTCGAGTAGAAGCATTTGTAACGGGGTCTATCACGGTCACTTCATAATTTCCATTAAATACTGAAACATCAGCTGTTCCATTACTATCTGCTACAATTTCAACGTTCCCAGTTCTCCATTCTTCCATTAGCCTATCGATCAGATCCCCAACTGGGGTATTCTCCAATTTCTCATTAGTCATGCACATCACGTCACAGCCATCAATAGACGCGCCTGTCCATATGATGATTGCTTTGACTGCAGCATGGGAGAAAGATTCTCGTAGTATCTCCTCCAAGTAGATGACCTGTATATATTTGCAGACTTTTAGGCTATTCAACTTATTTTATCAAGATCGCTCGACTATTAAACTAATTTAATATCAGATTTGGTAGACAGTATATTAAGTATGAGAGTTTGATACCTGTAGTTGAGCTTTATTTTCGAGTGTTGGATCTATTTTAACATCCAGTTCAGTTAACCATATTGGCAAGCCAACTTGACTTAACGATAAAAGTGAGTTTCTCACATAATGAAGGTCTATTGGCTCTGCACCATAATGACATTCGAGTCCTATTCCCATTTTCATGCCACTATTTCCATTATAAGACTGAATTTGCTTAAGCCTTCTCAAGTACTTTACGGGTGCGGCCCACTCATCATTCACATGTTCAGTTGTATTAAACTCGTTCATGTAAAGAGTCGTGTTTGGATCAATGTTATAAACTCGGTTATAGAAAAAAGCCGAAGCATTTTTCCCAAGTCTTTTCTCAAAAAAGTTATGGTGCAAATTCTCGTTCATAACATCCCAACCAGCTAGTCTCCCTTTGTATCGTTTGACTACTGAGTCGACTCTTTTTTTTGCTGCTTCAAACAGTTTTTCAGGAGATAGCTTTCTGACCCATTTTTGTTGGTACTTAACATCGTCCCATAACACAGTGTGGCCTCTTACAATTATCCCATTGTCATCAGCAAACTTCATCATGGCGTCTGGATCGGTATAGTTTTCTTGGCCTTGTATCGGCTCAGTGTAATACCATTTTAGCTCGTTATGGAAATCAGCAGCTGTAAATTTGGAGGCGAACCATTTCTTGTAAGCCGAGTTATTTAGGATTCTATGAGTCATGCCACAACCCCAATGGAAATCCGAAGTGAGTTGCTTTATATAAAGTTTAGCGCCTTTGACTGATGTTTTGTTCGCGTTGGTTACCTTGAAACTCAACTTTGTTTTACGTCCCTAAATGTAAATTCACATCAACATAAATGGGAAATGTAATACTTTCAAGATTTTCTAATTGTAGATCTTAATCTCAACATGTTATTTATAGTTTTTCAAGTTGAACTAGTTTGATCATTATATGGTAAAGAGAATATTTACCCAATAAGACCAATAGAGCTTCAATTACTAGAATATAGTCATGCCACGACCCCATGGGCGGAGCCAGAAAGTTATGGACGAGGGGGCAATTTTTAGAAATTACACTACAAATCGGTTCGTTAGGAGGGCAAATTACAAAAAAGCCAGATTATTATTATTATTATTATTTAAAATTTGCACTACAATTTTTTTCGCTAGGGGCCCACGTCCCCCCCCCCCCCCCCCCCCCCCCCCCCTTAACTGTCTCCGCCTCTGCACAACTCAACTGTATCGCAAAGTAGGTTGCTGTTTTATGAATTTTGGCATATATAAACAGTCTGTTAACATTATCATGATTTAAACTTCATAGTTCTCAAAAATTTACCTCATTTATCTTTTTCTCTTGGTAAGATCTCCATTCTTGTTTGGTGTATGGAGCGAATAAGGTGTTTTCGTCAAAGTCTTTAATCGTGTTCTTCCCCTGCATTGGTGTTTAATGGTAACTTCTAATGATGGATCTTATCATGAACATGATTGAAACATAAATTAATACTCATTTCAGCTAAAGTTCATGATTAGTAACTCGGTTTAGTAACAAATAACAGGCTGCATTTTAACATACTGAAAACAAGTCTTGATGAAACTAGACTTACCTTTGATGTAGCATAGTGGTCAAAGGCATCCTCATTAACTTGAGCTTGAATTATATCACCTGAACCGAAAAAATGCAGTGATACACTAAGAGATACATTAAAACTGTATCATAAAACAACTATGCTCAAAAAAACCAAACAATTACCTAGGTTCAGAAAAATGCATAGAAATATGATGATGAGTGTCTTCATTAGTTCAGTCTGAGTGTCTTCTAGCACATGGTCAGAAAGTGTTAGTTTTAAGATAGTAAGATCCAAAGCATAATGGGGGTCATTTTCTTATCTCAATAACCACATGTGACAGAATCTTTTAGTTGAATAATATTAGTAGCTGTTTTGGACCTTAAATCAATGTGAATGCAGATAAATAATTGGCTCTTGCTGCATATGATGTTTTGTCCGTATTAACAATAGTACAAAAAGAAAAACAGATGTTACATTGATTTCCCATATATATATGTAGCTGACCCAACAGAAACTGTCCATACATGTATATATAATTCTCAAGTGCTCGTGTCAAGTTGTTGACTTTTATAGTAGGATTGAGGCGAGTGGTGCTGTATGGTTTGTAAGAGAGTCGTTATGCCATGTTATGCGATTCTGATAGGATTTTAAAAACCAGGTGTACAGTTTGAGCCAAGGGAGCAGTAAGCCTCTGGAATTGGTGCACTGTTTCTTGTCTTGCTCTTTTCGTCTTGACCACCATTGACATAATGGGAATTCACAATGTACCAATTTCATCATGGGTGTTGTTATGCATACCACTGACCCATCTTTTACTCCCTCTATTAACAGTATAAGACAATTTTTATCAGCTTTTTGTTCCGTATTTATTGTTTTGTATATATGCCGTATTTCTTGTCAAACTTTATATTTTTTGTCTCGTAGTTTTATGGTAAAAACAAAATTATAAATTAAATCGTTAGGTGGGGGGGGGGGATTGGATAGCCTAACCCTTTCATCGACTGTTAGTAGCTTGCTTGAACCGGAGAAACAATAAGAGAAGGCAAGCAAAATACCCATTTTAACCAAATAAAAAGGTACGGAGTAATTCGGTTCCCGCTGTAGAGGGTGTTCGAAAGCTTGGATTTTGCAGTGCATTGGTATTAAATTAGATACATCAACGCAAGTTAATTCTTGTCTACAAAGCTTGGATTTAACATTTGCAAAACGAAAAAAGAAAAGAAAAGAAAAAGACTATCTATAAAGATAACGTGTATATTTCTTTCATGTGCTATGGCACAACAAGAAGGATTAACTAAATAAAAAGATGATAAAATTACATTGATATCTTATGATTGCTGGTTTCTATATACAATAACCATTAACCACAAGAAATGCTACATATTCTGACTTCTTTTTGTAAAGAACGCATCAATCGGAATGTGTTTACCATTTGAAGGAGAATGTTTCTGCTTCTTCTTGCCTTTCGTTTGCCCGACAATAGACTCTTTCTGCCTCATCCTGATACAAAAGTCAAGACATCATATAACTATCAATTACTCCCTCGGTTACACACGACTTTAACCATCAAAGTAAATGCTTTCAAACCCTGAACATTATCGGGTGTGGTATAAGAAGCTGCAACTATATTTATTCCTAAAAGTACAAGTGATAGAATTTGATGAAATATGCGTTGGAATGGATAGAGTATATTTTAGAAAGGGATAAATGGATAACACGCTAATATTTTGTTAATGACATTTCATGGCAGCAGAATTAGAAACTTTGACCATGTTGACATTATTCTGATATGGGGATTAGAATCTGGATATACCAGTTAACAGAGGGTTATCTTAAACCAAAAATTTTAGAAACTTTGATGGTTTTTTTCCGATTATAGAAGATTCTAAATAATACTGTATGAAAATACCTATGCTTCACTGGCAGATGACTAATGTAATTATGCCCTGCTTCTTCCTCTCCTTGCAGCTTTTCAGCAAAGTGAAAATCAGAATGCTCTTGCCTTTCCTCCACAAAACTGGAAGGTAATTCTACGCCACATAATGAGCACTTGTAATCATCCAACCAAACCAATCCTTCTTCATGATTTGATGATGTAGACCCAGTTTCGTTATTTGACAATCCAATCCGGGTCAACTGAGTATCAGTCTTTCTCCCCTCTAAAAAATCTGTCTCCGTCACGTGTGCATCAAAATTCAAAGACGTAACCGAGTGCTGAACCAAAGGGTTCTCGTTAATCTGTCGACGAAAAAACAATTTTTAGAGGCTAAATGAGGAATAGATAATCAGCACTCAAAATTCTAGACCTAAATGGAGAATAGTGAATGTGGACCAAACAGTCATTCTCACTATGAGTACCTGATCTGTGCATTCATTTCCTTCAAGTCCATGATGCTCCACTGCTTCCTCAATATTATCACTCGACATGCAAATATGCTGATCTAGCTCTGATAAATGGTCACTCGATGGATCGATATATGTATGCCCTTGTGCTTCATAACTATCTTTAAAATCAGCTGAGTGCTCTTCATTCACAATTTGTTTGTTGCTGTCTCCCGGTTTTATAAAGTTCAAGAGTGTTCTTTGTGTAGGATCAGATTGAGCACCATTTTTATCTTCACTAAATTGAGACATCCGTAGTCCTGCAACACGACACGTGCATCCTAGGTTTATATTCTGCTAATTGAGGATCCAATAAAGGCACATGCAATAAAAACAACTTGCCATCCTTACCAATCAGTCTAAGTGATACAGGAAGTTCGGCCTTGAGAAGCTTTGAAGCATGCTTCAGTATATCTGCGCTTGAACATATATAACTATGCAAAGTCACAGCTCGAGTTCTGACCTGAACGTGACAATCAATCATACAATTTCCCTCTACATCAAGAAAGAAAATATTGTGCGTGTTTATAAATAGCATGAAATTGTACCTCAAACGATGCAGTCTTTAGTTTCAGTGTCAGTGTCCGTCCAAACAGACCTTTTTTCTCCATATCAGCAGAAAGCATATCTGCAAGTTCAACTGCAATTTTTATTTAAGAAGTATTAGTTTCTGTATATATTTCATTTGGTGTAACAAGCTAAAGTCAAACACAAATAATAATCAACATTTTTAATATTAACTATTAACAGCAAAAGCTCATCAATGTGGTATCCACTGATAGTGTAATTGAATGTGTATTGTACAGAACGGAAACTTCTCGAATGTTACCTAATTTCTGATGGAAGAATGCCTCATCCTTAGTTGCAGAAAATGTTCTCTCATTGCTTATACTTTTCCGTGATCTAGCTTGAGGTGCATCGGTTCCTCCAAGTCCAAGACCCACAGATATAAAAAAGTCTAGAACACACATAATCTAGGCTTAAGATCATGTTTATCAACAAAAAAATACAAACAAATACCGTTTTAATGCATAACTTCCTTATTGTTTATATTAACACAGATTAACTTACACACCTGCTGATGATGGAGAGAATAAGGCACAAAGAAAAGAGCTCTTTTTCAGCAAATCTTCACATGTCTTAATCTCGAATACATCTTTTAAGATATGTTCTGTGACTTTGCCAATACCCCCAATCTGTTAAAGAAACAATCAAATGTGTTTCCGAGTAAAGACCAAACCATCTTCAGAACATCACAGCAAAATCGAGAGTAAATGCAAGAAAAGATATTCCCTCAACAATAAATCAGTAAATATTATTAGGTACCTTTCGTATAGGAAGGGAGGATATAAATGTCATGATAGCAGCTCGATCATTAGGTAAAAGAAACTGGCCATTTGGCTTGTTTATATCTGAGCATACCTGATTACGATTTAAATACAAACAAAGAGTATTAGAACCATATTCAGGAGACTATTTGCTCCTATAACAAAATATGCATATCTATTTGTAGTGAAATATCTGGTTTATGAACTATAAAGATCACTACATGTTACTTAATAACTGGAGCATACTTTGATTATCATTACACAAATAAGTTAATACTGTTTTGCTAAATAATCATGACATACATTTTCAGCATATGGTTTATTATAATAAATGTAAGTTTAAGCCACTTTTAAGGAGTCTGTATTTCTCAGCACGAGTAAAAGGAACCTAATCATATTAAAGATAATCGTCATTCTCTCACAACCTACAACACCTTTGCAAGTAAGCGGTTGGGAGCAACTCCAGCACTACATGTCAAGCCAGTAGCATCGTAGACTTTTTGTCTAAGCTCTTCAGCCACCTTCAGATGTACAAAACAACAATATAAAAGGGACTTAACAATCACGTTTTTTAACATATGCATATATTTCAGAAACCAACCAGTTTCTAAGGTAAGAAAAATAATGATCTAACTTGAACCTAGATTTACTTACTTCTCCGCCAGTAATATCCCTTTCCTTGCAAACTTTAGTAATATCCAAGTATGCCTCATCGAGACTAGCAGCCGTGAAATTGGGATCATATTCATGGAAGACTGGTTCAAAAGAACACATTATAGAATAGTTCATAAAAGGAAGAATTTTCACAATGATTTTATACAACTTCCAAGAAGGTAAAGTATCTGACCTTTTCTAGTTAAGTCACTATAATATGTATATTTCTTAAAATCTACAGGCACAAGTATCAACTCTGGACATAATTTACATGCGATGAACCCAGGCATTGCAGCACGAACCCCAAATTTGCGTGCCTACAAGATGAAAACTATGTCCTCAGCAGATGTTACTGAACAACTGTACGGTAAGTAGTTCCAAGCAACTGGAGCAATGAAAAAAGGAACTTTTAAGTTCTAAACCTCATAATTAGCTGTAGATAACATTGACATGCCGCCAACAGCCATTGGCTTCCCTTTGAGTGAGGGATTGCTCAAGGTTTCAACAGCTGCATAAAAAGCATCCATGTCCACATGCAACCAAATTTTAGATAGATCACGTGTAGCTTCCAATTCCACAATTTTTCTATCAGCAACCTATGTTGGAATGAAAAAAGCAAAATCTTTATTGTCAGCACAAGCAATGGACTGATATTGTGCATAATGCTGATATGGTGAGCGACTGTACTCAAACGTATTACCATTCCCAGAAATATCTAAACCATCATTAAGACCATTCATATAAGATGAAATATATCCGCAAAAGCACCCAAAAGTTCAGTAATACTGCAAGCATAATCTCTGCCTTAATAGTGCCAATTTGGGTAGTATGGTTTCTGAAATAATTTATTACTGTATGTCATTTAATTCAATAGCGCATATGGAGTTGTTTTAAAAGACGATACAACTTTCCCATAAAGATTACTACTGGAGCACAATCCTTCACATGATCAGCAAATAAAAAGAACCTTAATCATTATAATAATAATCGAGTCAATCATATTCAAAAAACGCATAGCAAACGCGGCATACATAGTTGGGTGGTGCAGGGAGGGCCAGGAACTATCTACTAAATGCATTTTATCAAACAAAAGAGCAGCATACAGCATGATAAACTATTTATCGCAATTACCCTTTGATAATTTGATATATCAGTAGCGTTTAGCTTCGCACGCTGAGCACGCATATTCTCGATCTTCTGTTTCATATAAGCCTCCTTCCTTTCCTCATTCTCGAAATACTTTGATCCTTTGCTCATCTCATACACGACTTTTTGCACTTTTTCCTTATCAACCCCTTCCATACCTACCAACAACGTAAACAATCACAACACACGCAAAATCTTAACATATTTGGCTGATTATAAACTAGTTTACACTATCCAAAAAAATATTTAGCCTAGAAAAATCCAGAAACAATCTAAGTTCACATTCAGTTAAAAAAGTATATACTGTCACTTGTTATATGCTTTTTGAAAACTAAGGGTGCGTTTAGTTGGAGAGAAATTATCCATTTTTCCAAGAAATTTTTCATAAGAAAATGAAAAAACTGAAAACGCGTTTAGTCGCACTTTTTTCCAACAATTTTCAAAAAAAATGAAATTCTCGTTTTCTAAATTTTAACTAAGAAATTGAAAAGCCTATTCTATCATTCTCACTTTTTTCTTTCTTATTTCTTTTCTCAACTCCAAAAAAAAAAAACACATGCACCATTCTACCCCTAATCTCTCGTGTCATCCTCCACCGCCGACCGTCACCGCCACCGCCACCGCCCGCAGTCGCTGCCACCTTCGCAATTTGAGGCAATCTTCTTATCATTTTTAAAAAATATAACTCCAACTAAACGGGTTTTCAAAATTCTCAACTCTTCTCTAGAGAAGAAAACACATTCCCTTCTCAATGAATTTAGAAACTGAAAAAGAGGAAATTTTTTCTACAACTAAACGGCACCTAAGCTATTGGTCATCAGTTATTTTGTGTAATGGCGAGTTACCTGAGATCAATGAGGCTATTCAAGTTTAGCTCATAGACAAGCCTAGAGGTGTGAGTGCACACTTGTTCTAGCTAGCTACGACAAAGTGAAAGGGTCAAAGGGTAGGGTCCGACTCAAAGTATATATATATATTTAGTGGTACAACCATATTACCCGTTTTCCCGCCTTAAAAAGGACCAACCGTCACAATGATTAGTTAACCATTGAGTCTTTTTGGTTTAACAACCCAAAGTAACTAACATTTGGTTCGGTGATATCAACTAACAACTGTGTGTGTGTTCTGTCGTGTCATAGAAACCGTTATTAACCAAAAGTAACTAACATTCGGTTTGGTGATATCAACATAACAATGTAGTTTGTGTGTGTGTTTGGTTTGTTGTGTTGTGTCATAGAAACAAAGTTTGATAATTCTGAATTATTCAATTGAGGATTGATTTCGTGATACTTCAATTGAGTCACGTAGGGTAGAAATACTTGAAAGTGACTATTCTAGAAATGGTAGTTGCGATTAATGAAAAATGGTAACAAATTTGTAACTGATTAACAAACTTTAACGGGGCGTTTGTTTAAATTTATATGTGTTAGCCTTAATTGATTTTCCGGCTTAAGCTCCAATTTTCCAGCTTATTGGGAGACTTGTAAGTTTTTTTTGGTAAAGGGTTTTACCCGGTATATATATTATTCCAAAAAAAACAGATAACCACATAATAAGCCGGAAACTTAATGAGCTTATTATATAAGCTTGTTACATATTAATAGGGCGTTTGGATCAGCTTATGTAGCTGGCTTATGGGCTTATTTGATTTTGGAAAAGCTGATAAGCTCACTTTTTAGAGCTTATTAAGTATAGATTATTGGCTTAAGCCAATAATGTGAAGTTGATAAGGTCATAAGCTTCAAAAAGTGAGCTTATCGGCTTTTCGAAAGTCAAATAAGGCCATAAGCCAGCTAAATAAGCTGATCCAAACACCCCCATAAAATTGTTATTATATAAGTCGGAAAATAAGGGAGAAATTGTGAAAGATAAGCCGAAATGAAACCCCGAATTTGACCTAATAATAATAATAAAATGAATTTTATATAAAAAGAAAAGAAATGAGAACCTGCTTTAGCGTTGGTGTAAACAGTGTGATACGATTCCCACGGCCGTAATGAATCTGATGATGAAGATGTTTGTTTTTCTTCCTTATTCATCGCCATCTTTCTTTCTTTTTTATAAATTTTTTTTATTGATTTGATTTTTGTTTGTTTGTTTGGTTTTTATAAATAAATAAATAAAATGGAAGAAGAAGAAAGCCGCGAAAGAAACTTGTCTTAGAAGAAGAACAAGAACCGGAACTTTATTGGTTTTACTCTTTTTGAGGGTATGTTAAAGTGACCACCTCCACCCAGTTCACTTTTTTTTTTTTTTTTTTTTTTTTTTTTAATAGAAGTATTTGGTAACATAATTGTAATTGTAATCATAATGCGTAAAATAATATAAATAAGCATTAAAATCACAACAATCAACGCTCACCGCTCTTAAATGCTTTTAAACACCAAAAACACCCTTTATTAATATACACACATTAATTAATATACTTGTTGATGGTGTAATCCACTAATGGATCCTAGCCTCCGACAGGTACAACACGCGCTAGCCTCACTGCGAAGCCCCATCTCAAGTGCCAACAGGAACCTAGGAGCCTAGCCTCCGTTAAGGTACAATAGACATATATTGGCGTAAATCTCACTAGGCTACCGTAAGGGAAACCATCAATACACACGAAACATATCCTACATTCGGAGCCTATCATCCAATACGCAACCTAAGCTAAATGGGGCCTAACCTCCGATACGCAACCTAAGCTAACAGAGCCTGACCTCCGATACGTAGCATCAGCTAACAGAGCCTAAGCCTCCAAATCACTAACAGACAAATAAAAAATATCATGTGGGCCCAATTCTGATAATGTGATATCTAATATTCCCGCGTCAGACGACAACTGCACATGGACATGTTTCCTCTCAGATATGAAGGACGATGGAGTCTTGCTATTGGTTGACACAAACATGCTCCATTCACCTAATCCGACTGAGACACATGACACATGACACAACCTAAAATGTTATTTTCTTATGGTTTGCCTATAAATACTACTACGTAATAGTATATCCTCATTTCAAGTACTCTCTCTCTCTCTCTCTCTCTCTCTCTCTCTCTCTCTCTCTCTCTCTCTCTCTCTTCTCTCTCTCTCTCTCTCTCTAGAATTTTACACATATTTCGATGACTGATCATGCCGGAGGTGGTTCGCGAGGGCCCCGCCCTCGCATTCTAGCTAACATAGCGTGTTATCTTTCTTACTCTCAGGTTCCAGCTAACACCGTAATGAATCTGAATCATGTTTGTTCTTCATTATTTATCACCATTGATGTGTGCTTTTTCACACATCCCTTTTAGGCTTAAATCAGACCAAATACACCAAATATTAACCAAATATGCCAAGAGAATGTGTGTTTTTGTATTTGTGTATGTACAGGTACGGATATGTGAAAAATGAACAAAAACAAAGCCAAAACCGACAAAAACGAGCACGAGATTGAAAAAAGGTCATAAGCCGAAGCCAGGGAAGCCAAATAATCAAAGAAAGCTCAAAATTTCATAAGAAGTCCTCATATATTTATCAAAGTTACATATTTAGTCCCTGGATAAAGTTTGAAGAATTGGCGATTCCAGTCCCTACACTTTCAGGAAATTACATAAATGGTCCCTTGAAGATAATTGAAGAAAAGTCAAATGTGGTCCCTCAAGAATCAGAGGAAGTCAAAATAGGCCCTTGAAAAATACTTTGGAAGAATGACAGATTTGGTCCCTGTTGTTTGCATAATAACATGATTGGTCCTTATGATATTCAATACTAATAGAAATCACAACCTGATCCAACACATAACCAAACTAATCCAAAATATATCCAGGCCCAAAACACACTTCAAGCCCACCCCTAATATCTTACCCAGTCCACCCAAGCCTGATACCCATAACCCGGTCAACCCGCACCCTTATAATAAAAACAAATCCCAAACAAATACCTCGCCCCCTAAATATTACCACACCCAGGAATTAACCACTGTTCTATAAACCCTAACTTTTCCCTCATCAAATTACCCCGTGTGAAATATAATTACTCAATCATTTGATGTTCTAGAAGGGTCAGGGAATGTCAGGGACACGTGGTCCAATCAGGGAAGACACAGAGGATCAATCATGTCATGAAATTAAGCCAAGGGTTGTGATTTAATGATTGGTGAGCAAGGGATATCATACGGCTCATATAGAATCCAAAGAAACACAAGATGGTGTGGATTGCCAGCGTGGACATCTAGGACCTTCTCTTCCATCAGGCTATAAATAGCAGACCTCCTCCTCACTTTGAGGTTGTTAGTTATTAGGAGTAGGTTAGATTTTAGGGTTAGTTTAGGTTGAATTAGTGTAATATTTTAAATTCAGTTTTGTAATTTCCCTTTTTCAATAGTGTAATCAATTTTTAATTAATGAAATTTAGTTTTTCTTATATTCATCTGCAAATTTCCTTTAAGCTTTCAATTCCAGTTTCTTAATTGTTTTAAGCTCTCTTCTACTGTTTTAAAAGCTCATTAATAGCTTTTGTAAGTTTATTGTTGGATAATAATAGTTTAAGCTAAAAATTCTCTTAAAGTCAAAATAAAAGTCAAATGAGTTAAGAGGTTGTGATGCTGATTCAGAAGAGTGATAAGGTGATTCAGATATGGTTTATGGTTACAAAAGTAGCAGAGCTTAATTGAGCCTATCTAAAGATAGGCTGTGTGGGAAGCCTCTCTGTTTGGCTGAGAGGTTGTGTGTAAGTTTTCAAGTTTAATTTTCTAAGCTTCTATTTGCATTTATATTGTAAGTCTGTTTTTAGTGCTTGATTATCACTTATATGGCCTTTAGATAGCTTAATATAGTTGTTGTTAGATTTAAATTTATAGTTAGTTTTAGTTTGATAATTTACTGTTCCATTGCTGCATATTACTACTTGGATCTGTGTCCTGTTTATGCTTGTGTTTGATACTATATTTCTGAGTTGATTTATTGTTAATGGATGTGTATTAACTCTCAGGTTGAAGATTGGTTAGGTTATACATTGATTTGCTTCAAAGTTAGTATAAACAAATAGGATATAGGGGTGTTTGGATCAGCTTTTATTGGAGTTGTAATTTTGCCCCCTTCCTATTTATTCTGCATAAATAGCCAATTGAGGTTCTTAGTAGTTAATATCTGAATTTAGAATTGGTAGGTTTCATAGCAAAAGTCAAACGTAGCTTGAATCCCCACATTATGTTTTACCTTTTCTGTTTCTGCTGCTGCATTGCTTTGAATCTGAGTAGAATCTAGGTTATCTAGGTTAATTAGTTTACTAATTAGCTTAATACAACACCTAGGGATAGCTTTGATAATTTAAAATTTGATTTGGTCAGACCTTGTGGTGACATCAGAAAGTCAAAACACTACAGCCTGCAGGTTCAACCTCAGCTGAACTAAGGGAGTTTTAATGGTCCATTTAAGTTTTAAAATTGGTTTTGTGTGGTTTTCTAGGTAACCAGTAGTGTAGGCTAGGCTTTGACCCCTTAGATTTCAGTTTCAGCTTATTAGAAAGCTTAATAATAAGCTGTGAAGTAGAGTAGTTCATTACCATTTCTGTCCAATCTTGCGTCTGCCAATTTGCTTAGCAGCCTTTCCCTAGTGCTTTTTAATGTCAATTCAGTTGTTTTGAGCTTATTATAGTTTGGTTATCTGTTCCTGAGTCTTGGGTACTTATCTGTTGTATACTGCTTTTCTCAATTGAGCTTATTTGTATCTGTTTGTGGCCCTTAACCTGTGTTTCTGAATACTCATTGGTTTCAAAACTAGTCCTATAAGCTTTACTGAGTCAAAAATACACTTGGTTAAGTTTTGGTCAAAGTTGGTCAAAGTTTTGCTTATTAATAAGAATTCAAATAAGCTGTTTTAAGCCCAAATAGTATTTCCATAGCTTTCCAATTTTTATATTTTTCCTAGATTTAGATAAATATTTTAGATTTTCCCTTAATTTTTCATATTTTTCTAAATTGATTTGATATTTTTCTTATTTTATTTCCATTTTAATTCAATTTTTAATACATTTTAATTACCAAAAATTCCAAAAAAAATCAGAAAAAGCAAGGAAAAATCCAAAAATATTTTAGAAATTTATTTTCATTTATTTTAGAATTTTAGAAATTTATTTTGCATTTTTCTCATTTATTTTGAATTTAATTTGAATTTTTAATTAGATTTAATAGTTTTTAATTCCTAAAAATTACATAAAAAGCCAAAAAAATTAGTTTTTAGTTTTAAAATTACTTTTTAGTTATTTTATAATTTTCTAAAATTATTTTTCATTTTTCTTACCTTATTTGCATTTTCTTTTAATTTTTAATTAGATAATTAGTTTTTAATTCATAAAAAAATAATAAAAAGTCAAAAAAAAAAATATTTTTCTTTTTCTCAAAATTTTCTTTTATCATTTTTAACTTTTCAAAATTATTTTCAAGTCCGTAGGAATAGTGTAGTTAAAAATTCGCGTTTTATTTCGTACGTTGACGTTTTATTTACGTTTTAGCTTACGTTTTCGATTTTATGTTACGTTTTTAGTTTCCTTATTTGAAATATGTGCTTAAGTGATTATTTGTGCTTCATTTACTATTTCGTTAGTATAATCTCATAAAATCACTTTTTACCACTTTCACGACACGTTTCACGAAACGGGAATTCGAAATTCCATTCACACCTTCGTTGGGACACGACCCGGGGAAATACTTTCCTAACCATTTCTTCGGTTAATCCATCACTATACTTAAAACGACTCAATCAGCCATCTTTTTTTAAGTAATATAAATAAATAAAAATATATATTTTAATTGACTTTTTGTGTGGAAGAAAGCCGCTAAACTTGTCTAAGAAGAAGAAACTGAAATTTCTGTTTTTAGAGGAATAAAAAAAGTTTTATAAGCTTATTTGACCCTTAAGAACTTGAATTTTAAAAATATACAGCTTGCTTATAAAAATAATATTTGTTTGTCACAAAAACTTATGAAAGTTTCTATAAACTTAATCTAATTGAATTGAGCTTTTAGAGATAAGTAATGCTTAAAGTTAGCCATACATACTCAAAGGGAGGTGATATGAACACTTACTTAATTGATTGGCACACTCAAAAGTATAGCATTTTGACATTAATACTCTTGCAGGGTGAATATGAGTAAAAGTGTTCTATGGGTATATATTGTTGAAATTATATAACATGATATATCATAAATATAAACAATAACATCAAGTAAACACATGCAGAAGCGTTATAATAAGATCATATAACATGTAATTAATTAATCAATAATAAATAGTAAACGTACCGTTGTGATTCTAGCCCGAACAAGAATCAATTGAAGCAAATCTTCAACTTATGAACCCTAATTAGGGTTTATGTGGATTGTAAGAATAACCCTTACCTTTTTTGTTATTCAATCCAAGATACAATCAATAGTGTGATTGTATCACGTTCTTGTACACACGTACTATAACGAATTAAAGTAATGCTAGTTATTGAATCACAAATTAAACCAAACACTTTTGTTTTAGCAAAACACCAATCGAATCCCTAAGGGATGTTTGATCGATTGGTTCAAGAAGAAAAGAAAACAAGTTAGGGTTAAGTGTGTGGACAAGAGATACAAACAATGAATCCCTAACCTTGTTTATATAGTATAGTTTACTTAGAGCTCAAGTTAGATGAGGAATGGTGATGAGTGGGAATCGCACCAGGCTTTACCTCTCGAGGGATCTCGAAAAGCTTACACCCCCACCAGGCAGTGTACCTGATCGTTGTAGTATAGTATAGTGACAAATACCGGGGGATTGATCGTTCAACTCATGAATAGTGTCGCTAGGATTAGAAAGCCTAAAAACTAGGTCTAGAAGTGAAGGATGATTATTTTTGTATTTTTATATTTTATAAAAGCAAATAAAAATCTCGGTTTTTGGAAAAATGACGGAATTAGTTGCTAGCCAACTAACCCAATAACTAAAGATGCAATCAAAATAAAATGACAGAAATGAAAATAAATCTAATTATACTAGTATGGTCTAAACAATATTAGTCGTAGGGCCGTGTACAATATTCCCTAACTCTATAGAGAAAGTTGTGTTTAGTTAGGTATCATTACTCCCTAGATATCTTTTACAGGTTGATAATTTGTTACAATTGCATGGATGACAGGTCATATTCCTTAATACTAGTCGTAGGGCCGTGTACAATATTACCTAACTCTATAGGATCCTACTTCACTCCTATGTCGAGCCGTTAGAAGCTCCTAACATGGGATCATTAGAATTCTCCTACGCATTAAATACAACCAAAAATCATAGTACACTTCTGATCATGTTTCTTAAGACGTTCAAACATGTTACCAATGGAAGTCTGCCAGTTTTCTTAAGACTAACATCGAATACAATCATCCGTAACAACTATAAACAAACAATCAACCCATAATTAACATCTAGGTTTCACTACATCTAAGCAAACACACAAGAGATCTAGCCAAACATGTTAAATTGAAGACAAGTGTAAGATATATTCAAGCAACACATAGACATATTGATTGAATTGAAAGAGTACTTATCTTAATTGAACATAAGAGGTTTCAAAGGGTAAAAACCCTTGAAAAAGCTGTGAAAATCGGACTAGGGTTTTTCTCCAAAGTTGCACCCTAAAAGTTACACTCTAATGAATGAAAATTGAAAAACTATATATAGATTATACAGGGTGACGACGTCAAGAAGAAATCTGTGACGCCGTCAACTCGCCGCCCATAATAAAAATCGGATTACCTAGATCCAGTTTTGACGTCGTCATGTGTAATTTGGTTTTGGGCCGTTACTAACATATGGACCATGATGGCCTTAGGTGACGTCGTCATGTCCTTAGTACAAAACTTTCTGGATCATCACGTGTATCATCCACTTCCACCTCTTGTATTACTCTTGACGCTGTCACTTGGAAACTCTTGACGTCGTCAGGTACTGTTCCCAACAAGAAAAATTAAGACTTTGTCGTTTTCTTCACTTTTATGCTCCAAAAACGTCCAAAATGCTTCCTTTTCCAGATTTCACTCCAAAAGTACCTAAAATGACAAAAGTAACGATTTAGGGTAATATTTGATCAAATAAATTCGAATATGGGCTAAAATGACCCCTAAAAATGGTTCATTTTTCGCCTCATCAAATGGGTTTCCCCATCCCTCACTGATCGGCCATAAGCCCAAATAGGGCTTCCGGATCTTTCTTGACTTGCCAATAAATCATACACATTACTTTCCTTTATTCGTCTAACGATCATTAGTCATTTATATTAAATACTTAATGATCGTTATATATTTGTGATAATTAATAAATAAATATAACATTATATATTTAATTATTAATCTTTAACTCTCATACGTAAAGTGTGCAATCCCGTGATCTCGAGTTCGATCATAATATACAACTACTAAAATAATGTCCATAAACTAACATATATGTCTATACATAATACTTTTGAGTGTCTCAATCAATTAAAGGAGTGTGCAAATCACTTCTCATACTCAAAAGACTCGTATAATTGAAGCACCTCTTAACTCATTTTTAGTCACTTTATTTGTAGTACTAGTTATAATGTCCGCGCACGCGCATTTATTTATTTATTTTAATATTTTGAATGATATATTTTTATTTATTAAAGAACAAATAATTTAATCTTTGTTTTGTTTGACTTAAAGATAATTATTTAAAAAATCTAATTTTATTGTTAGTTGTATCTTATCTATATTTTTTTATTTATCTTCTACTTGTGTAATATATCAACAAAATAAATTTATAAATTTATAAATTAAAAAATAATAATTAAAATATAACCCAATAAGTAAATATTATTTTTTCTGAAATACGAAAGTCCCCACTAGAGGTATTGTTTTATTATATAAAAGATAAAAAGGTTTTTTATCTTTTTTTTTTTTTTTTTTTTTTTTTTTTTTTTTTTTTTTCGTATTTTTTGTCTTTTAACAGTTTTGACTCATAAAACTTATATATTTTTTTTCTGTAATTTTATAGTAAAAATAAAAGATATGGAGATGCCAAAATATTATATTCATTTAATATAGATTTGTGCCACTTATAGCAGTCATTGCCACTCTATCGTCTATTTAATAGTTATCTAAGCTTTGAATTACGACAGAGTTCTCTCAAGCTCGCTTAAATTAGAGGCATTTGGATATCGAATCCAAGAAACGTTTGTTTTTGGGTTATTTTTCCTAGCATGTGTTGCCTTATCGTTTCTTTTTCTTTATCGTGTTTGTTCTTGTTATGCTTTCGTTTGGCTCCTCGAGTATCTTTGGCAAACGTAGCAGTTACCGGTAGCTATTAAAATGTTTGGTAACGTAGCTTTAACTGTAATCAAAATTTGTAAAACAATTCTAAAATGCTCAACATTCTTAAATGGTACTTCATGGAAAGTTGGAAAATGAGGATTTCGAAAAAAGATAAAACTACTTGATGCTTGCCAAACGAGCATTTAAATCACAACGTTCACCGCTCTTAAATGCTTTGTGCTAAACACACTCGATCTAATAAATTTTTGTTTTCAAAAAAAAAATAATAATAATAATAATAATAAATAAGAGAGAATATAGAAGTATAATTTTCTTTTTATTTTCTTTTTATAATTCATTAACATTATATATCATATACCTTTTCTGGAACAAATAAGCAGGTTAAGAACCTTTGGTGGAGTGATAAGGTCTTCATATCTTAAACTTGAGGTCGGAAGTACGATTTATACCGCCTGTGTTCTTTTCCTTTTTAAAAATAGCATATTATCCTAACTTAGAATATTTACCAAAACTTAGCTCTTCATTTTTCTATAACATTCTAAAGTTGTAACTTTAAAACATAATAATCCCTTTTTTTTTTTTTTTTTTTTTTTTTTTTTTTTTGTGGGTAAAAGGGACAACACCCCGGCAAATATATTAAAACAACCAAAAACTATACAATGTTAACTAACTATGGACACATCCATAGTAGTTATAATGCCATGACATTCCCAAAACATGCTTCGGAAACATCACAAGTAAGGACAAAACTCTACTACTAAAAGTCCTATTACGAAACAAAAGGCACAATCTAGAAAATAACATATCACAATAAATGACTATATTCTTCATCTTCGGATTCCACTTTGCCTTCAAGGATACTAAAATGGAGCATTTCGCTAAACGATATTGCCTCCTTAAAAACCTTCCCGGGTAAAACCCATCGGGACAAACCCCGGGCAAGGAAAAAAGAGCACAACTATCATTTAGGACTCCTACCAATATGCAAATATTGGCCTTCAAATCAT
This sequence comes from Artemisia argyi, assembly GCA_030686995.1. Taxonomy (NCBI): domain Eukaryota; kingdom Viridiplantae; phylum Streptophyta; class Magnoliopsida; order Asterales; family Asteraceae; genus Artemisia; species Artemisia argyi. The sequence continues at coordinate 4,597,942 of CM060679.1, forward strand.
CAATAAGGCGAGCCATGAAATTCATCAACCTGAGAAATGTCCATTCTTCATAAAGCATGACCCAGTTATGCAACAAATGGAGAACAAAGCACAACTCCACATGCCCAACAGCATATATCAAGTGTAGACTAAATCCACAAGAAAGGAACTCCATCAGCCCATTACACCTTATCAAATAATAATCAGCCATATTGCCCATACATCGCAAATGGGCAACAAGCCCATTACTGAAAGTAATGGTAGAAGTCCAGTAAAGCCAAACCAAATCTTCAGTCTTTTTCCATCGACCCTGGTAAGAACACCAACAGGTAATGAACACATACTTCACCAGAAAGAAAGAGTGCAAGAAAAACTCCTTATGCGTGATTTTGATCCAAATCCATCTCAGCTGCCAACAATACCAATGACCATTTATAATGAAGCTCATATTACCCCACCAAAAATTGATCACTTCCATGGCGTAAACTGAACCCTTTTCCTACCATGACTATAAGCAACATGAAATTCCCATAAGTTTGCAGCTTCATACACCTGTAAAGAGGCATTAAGGCTCAAACTCATAATTCTAAGCCTCACAGTGTCTTTGATAAGATTGCAAACCTCATCAACAGATCTAAACCTGCCTTGAAATGTTCTAAGATTTCTCTCTTGCCACAAATAATAGATAGAAGCACCAATGACCAACCTTTGCAAAATACTCCATATGGACTTATTGATAGGTCTCTTTAGCATGTACTCCTGAATTTCTGACCAACAATTGGGAGCATAGTCCAGCCTAACCATGTTTTTCATAACTTGCCAAATTTTGCCTGGAAATTCACATTCAAAAAAGAGATGGTCATGACTGTCAGGTCTGTTTTTGCAGAAGACACAACGCATAGTATCTCTCCTCTCCCAAGCACCCATTACATCATGAGTTTTGAGCCTGCCATGTATAGCTAACCAAACCATGAATGAGTGCCGTGGGATACATTGGCTAAACCAAACCAAATTAGCCCACTTAACAACCGGGCTAACAACTCTAATATCATTCCAAACTCTAGAAACTGAGAAATCAACATGTCTTCCATTACAAGTTTTCCACATAACTTTATCCTTTTTACCCTCATACAACAACGGAGGCGGAATAGTAGTCAAAACATCAAATTCATCAGATAAAGAACTAGGCCAAATCCACACTCCAAGATTGATCATATTCGTCACTTTACAATCAATGGACAAACCGGCATGAAATATTTTCCTCTTGCTGATGAAGTCACTAAGAGGACAAATGGGATGCCAATTATCAAACCAAAGCGAAGTGTTCAAACCATCACCAATCCTATGAATAATATGGTCTCTCAACATACCCCTGAATCTTAACATATTCTTCCAAGTCCAAGAAGAACCCTCTTTCACACTAATATCCCAAAAGTTCCTACCCTTCAGCTTGTACTTGTAAATCCACATAACCCAAAGAGAATCTTTGATAGTTATCAAGTTCCATACATGTTTTGACATCAGGGAAATATTCCAGGTTTCAAGAGACTTAATACCTAAGCCACCCTCAACTTTAGGTTTACAAACGTCCTCCCATTTAATTTTAGCTTTGCCTCTCTTATACTCCCCATAGTTCCACAAAAAATCTCTCATAATCCTCTCAATTTCATTAGCAATAGTGACAGGTAAAATGAACATTGAAGCCCAGAAAACTTGCATAGAGCCCACCACAGATAGAATTAACTGAAACCTACCCGCAAATGAAAGAGCCTTGTTTTTCCAGTCATTAACTCTTTTCCTAGCTTTATTAATCAGAGGTTGACAATCCTTGATATAAAGACGCTTAGAAGTTAAGGGGACCCCTAAGTATCTAACAGGTAATTTACCTTCAACAAATGGCATCACACTTAAAATCTTAGCTTTACTTTTATCCTTCACATTACTAAAGAAAATAGAACTTTTAGCAGGATTAGGAAGCAAACCTGATATCATTCCAAATTCATCAAGAGCCTTTTTCAGAACTGCTACAGACCTCCAATCACCATGACAGAACAACAACAAATCATCAGCAAAGCTCAGGTGAGTCAACCCCAACTCCTTACATTGCCAATGGTACTTGAAGCAAGGATTCTGATAGATATGTCTTTTCACCAAAAGATTAAACACCTCCATGACCAAAGTAAAGAGGTACAGAGACAACGGGTCACCCTGCCTCAAGCCCCTTTTACCTTTAAAGAAACCCTGGAGGTCACCATTGATGTTAATAGAAAAAGAAGTAGACGTAATACATTCCATGATCCAACCCACCATTTTCTCATGATACCCAAACCAAGTGAGAATGTCTTTAACAAACTTCCACTCAACTGTGTCATAAGCCTTCTGTATGTCTACTTTAAAGGCACATTTAGGATAACCTCTGTTTGTATGGTAACCCCTCATAAGTTCTTGAGATAAAAGAATGTTGTCGCTGATTTGTCTTGAGGGTATAAAGGCACTTTGGTTAATGTCAACTAATAAGCTCAAAGTGTTTTTTATTCTGTTAACAATAATTTTGCTGATACATTTATAGACCACATTGCAGCAAGCAATGGGTCTATAATCAGTGACCTTAGTAGGAGTGTCCAGTTTAAGAACAAGAGAAATGATGGTAGAATTTACCTCCTTAAGAAGCTTGCCACTTCTAAAAAATTCTTTGACAGCTTTGCACATATCCTTGCCAATAACATCCCAAGAAGCTTTGAAAAAATGAGAAGAATACCCGTCAGGACCTGGAGCTTTGATACTATCAATGTCAAACAAAGCAGCTTTGACTTCCTCATCAGTAATCTCTCTAACCATGTACTCAGCATCAGAACTAGCCAATTTGTTGGTGAATAAAGAGTCAGGATCATGAATAGGAGAAACAAGAGAAGATTTGCCAAGCACATTAGAAAAATGCTTAACAAATTGAGCCCCAACATCAAGCCCAAAATGAGGAATACCCATACTATCTTCAACCATAGAAACCCTGCTTCTATTAATTTTACCCTTGACAACGTTGTGGAAATATTTAGAGTTCCTATCCCCCTCATTTAACCAATCCACCTCTGACTTCTGTTTCAAAAAAGACTCCTCATCTTTCAAAGCAACTTTGTAAGCCTTCAAACAAGTGAGCTCAGCCTCCCTTAAAGAATTAGAGTGAGGATCAGCAACCATGGCCCTTTGAATATCTGAAAGATCAGCTCTGAGCTTTTTAACATTTTCAAAAATGTTTCCCTGCTCATAATTAAGTTTTCTGAGAGGCTTCTTCAACATCTTCAGTTTAGAAACTAGAGAATACATATCATAACCATCAACCTCACATTCCCAAACCTTTTTAACAACAGGCATAAAATTGTCATTTCCAGTCAGGAAGTTGTGAAATTTGAAAGGCTTAGGCTTAGATTTCTCAACTTCAGGGATAATGATAACAGCCGGGGTATGATCAGATGTCATAAAAGGAAGAAACTGAGAAAAAGCGTTAGGAAAAGCAGAGATAAAAGGCACATTACATAATACTCTGTCCAATTTTTTAAGCAAACCTCCCACTTTTCTAGGCCTTTTGTTCCATGTAAAATTCAAACCGTGTCTAGCGATATCTTCAACTTCTATGTCAGCCACACACTCTCTAAAATCATGCATAGCCGTAGTAATTATAGATCCCCCAGTGGACTTCTCAGATGGATCAAGAGTGGTGTTGAAATCACCAAGTAACACCCATGGAGAGTCTCCAACAAACTTTTTATACTTATGCAAAGATTTCCAAAGGCTCCTTCTATCAGACGTATTAACAAATGCATAAACAAAAGAGCAATGAAAGCTTTTACCACCATTAATAGGTTCAATAAAGCAATGAATGACCTAAGCCGATTGGTCGATCACCATAACATTAAGACAATTTGGGTTCCAACCCACAATTATCCTAGTTCCACCAGTACATGAAGAATTGTTTGAAACCCATTCCCATTGACCTAAGACATGATTACTAATCTTAGCCAATTTATTCTTTTTAACATGTGTCTCCAATAAACCACAAATACTATAATTATCCTCTCTTAACAGTTGAATAACTTGGTCCTGATTGGTGGTGTTATTCAACCCCCTAACATTCCATGCAACGGCTTTAATCCCCATTGGAAACTATAGAAGAAAGGGCTGCACCATTTTCACTGTTACTAGCAGCATTAACATCAAATTCAGGTCTCATATCATTAGCTATACCCTCAACGTCAGAATCTACATCATCTTCAGGGATGGGCTCAAGTTTATATTTTTGACAATGTTTGTAAAAATAATCAAGTTGGTGAGCTGTCCAATCTAACCTAACAGATTTGGATGGATAGATACCTGCTTGCATGAAAACGTCAACTTCACTTCTTAATTCTGGCCATTCTTTATCATATTCCTTTTGAGTATTCTTTTCTCCACTTTTGCAACTCTCAAGCATTTCATCATTGATAAGAACAGAAAAAGTGTTGTTAAGAGGAATACTTTCCTCCACAACTTTTTTAGGATTACCAGTAGACCCCGAACCTCTAGTAAGAACCCTTGGTTGGAAATTAGGATCCTTACTAAGCTGTTGAAGGTTTTTGGTAGCGTTAGCATCACCAGACATTTTGCTATTCCTGTTTTGAGACCCAATAGATGACTTTGAGCCAAAATTCTTATTACCCTTAACCTGATATGACCCTTGTTTACCATAACCATTACCCTGCAGCCCAATACTTTTCCCTTTACCGGCTTGCATATTACTAGAATTACCAACTTTCTTTATAGAAGTAGTAGTATTATTCATACCCAAACCCTGAGCTTTTTTAGATTGCACTCCATACACAACTCCATTCCGAGTAGTATTATGAGTATTCTTCCCATTCAAAGGTGTAGCAGACGTACCAGTAGTATTGCTATTAACCACAACCCTGTTCTTCTTTCCCACCGTACAAAAACCCTCTTCATCAACCACAACATTTTTACCCTTAGTCACAGCAGGATCCTGAACTCTAATAGCATCTTTAATAACCTGGGCAGCGAGCTCTTCTTGTGTTCTAGGCCTATTTTTACAAGAATTAGTGATATGC